>JAFIDM010000003.1:58956819-59019749 GCA_023159025.1 Thereuonema tuberculata
TATTATTATTATTATTATTATTATTATTATTATTATTATTATTATTACTGCAGTTTTAAGAAGACTTATCAAAACAAATAGTATTGAGAAAGTTAGATGAATCTGCTTAAAATTGTAGATAAATAATAAAACTGAATCTTTCTTTACTCAGAATGTATAGTAGATAGTTACAGTAGCGAAATGCGAATTCCTGAAAATAAATAGATCAGCAAGAAGTTTTAAATTCGCTATTTCCAATCATTCACTTATTGTGGCTTAGCTCTTATCTTTCCCTGTGCCCTCAGTTATGCAGAAGAGTAATGAAGGGGATAATTTTATTAGAAATCGCTGTTTTACATTATTAATTTAGAGTTTGCTCTGGAAAAATTATTAGTACGCAACCACATTCTTACTATTCGATATCCCTGAGAAATTCGTGAGGGGGAAAAAGAATGTAGGAAAACAAGTTACCTTTGGTGTTATTCGCCGTTTGAAAGAAACACAGTTCGATTGACGGATATTTGGCTTTTATAAAAGTAGATTTCGCATTTTCTTGCTCTTTAACGTTCAATTTGCTTTTAGTCTATTTTTAAAATGGGTTGGTGATAATTAGTCTCCTCAGTACTAATAACATTTCAATGAATCTCGATCGATGTGGTTCCTGTGAATACAAGTGTATGTCAGCTTCATCTATTTTCGATATGCAGTTGTAACTACAAGACACGAAACTTTTATCAGAAACTTTAATGTTCATAATTACTGATTAAATTGCCTGTAGTTTCGATTTTGTTTTGTTTTGTTTTCTTTGTAGGCGAACATAAGTAAGAAAAAAAAAAATTTTTAATTTAGAATATGGATAAGAAAATAATTTCTCAGTTTAATTCACACATGGAGTTTTATATTTGAAAAAGCTTGCTATAAACAATATATTGTAATGTTTTCTTTCCGATTAATTAAAAAACTATTAAAATTCTGCGTATTCGTATAGACCAAAATATGACCTAGTTTTTTTTATTAACTATTAATAGTAAAGTTAACTAAAGCGGCCTTGTACTTGTTGGGGCAGGCCAGGCCACTCTAGGACAATGTCACGGTGACCCTGGGACTGAGAAATTAGGTAGGAGGTGGAGGGAGGAACGCACGCCACTTTGCTCCATAACCTCAGGGCTTTCCCTTCCCTTTGGCTGATTCAGACTGACCACAACACAATTCATACACAGTTGCTTTTTTTTAGTATTATTATTATTATTTATTTACAGTTAAGCTTAGAAACTTACAAAAATTTTACACCTAATAATTGCCGCAAAAATAAAAAAAAAAATAACGTAAAAAACTTAGCGTATGTTATATTTATTATTTAGCAAGCGAAATCCAATAGGTCATATATCTGTTTCAACAATATATTTTTTTTTAGTATTTCCACTAAGCTACACCTGAATAATAAAAAAAATGACAATATTTACAGGTTGAAAATGTAAACTTTAAATACTGTCCTTTTTTTATTCAGGTTTGTGGCTTAGTGGAAATATTTCTAACTCCAACACACGTTAAATTGGACCTTAATTATTTATTTATTTGTGCGACGTTGTTTGCTTCATAAAATCTTGCATCGCAGTTCAAATCTCTTCCATTATTTGGAATCTTTCCTTGTTTCTTAAATTTATTTATTTATTTATTTATTTATTTATTTATTTATTTATTTATTTATTTATTTATTTATTTATTTATTTATTTATTTATTTTTTTGTCTAAAAAGCTATAAATATAATGATTGATAAATATTTTTTATTTGTATTAGAAACACGTATTTCTTTCTAATGTTATTTTAAATAGCTTGAATCACTCTTTTCTCCATAAAATATTGATTCAAGATCGTCAATTTCTTTCAACTTTTAGTCGATATATAATGTATTAAAATTCTTACCATTTGTTGGTATGGGACTACAATTTACAGAAGTTTCAGATGAAACATAATTTATTGAAATTAATGTGTTTATTACATTAAAAATTGAAGTAGCTAGTAAATAGTAATGGAGAAAGAAAATGTTTTTGTTAAAGCAGATTTCCAATTTGTTGATTTTTTTAAATCTTGTGAGCATTGATTTAGTCTAAACTAATTTTTAATTTTTTTTTATTGTTATTAACTTAGGGGTTCCACCTACTGCCTCTCAAGTTCATCAGCCACTGTTGGTCTGCACAGCCCACATTCATTGGGATCCAGAATACTGTGATGTTAAGCTCATTCAGACAATGATGTTGATGCATGAGTTGCGTACAATTGCAGAAGATTCCATCAGGATTTTCCGACCAGGGATTCACAAACCCGACTGCAACAGCATACCAGTTGTTCTCTGTGGGGATTTTAATTCTTTACCAGAATCAGGTGAGATATTATGAACATAAATAAAAATGTATTTATATTGTTAATTGTATTGAAGAATAAATGAAATGTGGAAGATATTGTTGAATAATATAATTTACCTTAATTTTTGATTAGCTTAATAATATTTTTCTTTTTTTTTTCTGTAGGTGTAATTGAATTTTTGCAGAATGGCAGAGTTTGTTTTGATCATCCAGATTTTAAAGATCTTGGTTACAAGTCATGCCTTCAAAAACTGAGCAGTTTAGATAAACCTAATGAGTTTACACATTCCTTCAAGATGGCCCGTGGTTATAGTGATGATATCATGCCATTCACTAACTACACGTAATTATTACTTCTTTCTTATAAAAATTAATTGCTTTTTTTATTAATACTTATTGTTATTTTTTATAATTTTCATTGGGATTTAAAACATTCTTTTTTTCTTTTGTAAAAATTGATGTTATTCTTTTTTTAATTATATTATTATAATTAATTATAATAATATAACAAACAAAGATATAGTGAAACAATAATCTTTCATTAAATAGGAACAAAAAATATAATATAATTATTTTTTATTATTATAATTAAAAATAAAAAAATAATTATATTATCCTATTTAATGAAAGATCATTGCTTCACCTTATCTTTGTTACAGTGCTAGTATATAGAAATATATTTTTGCAGAAGAGATTTATCATCTTTATCGAGTCAAAAATAGTTGTATTCAAGGTCACACATTAGCATTAATTAGAATTAGCTTATTTTTAAAAAAAATTATAAACTCAAAACTATAATCCAGCAATGCTTAGATGAAAAAAAAATATCATCAGAAAAATATCTTAAAGTTGATTTGCAGATTTCCATTGATTTTACTGATCCTTATGTAGTTCACTCAAGACATATTTAAGAAACAAAACAAAGTTAATCTTTCCACAGATGAAGCTGTCTTGGATCTATCATGCTTATGACATTGTGTTCTATAACAGAAATAATCTTTTGGCTTTTCTCTGGCCAATATCACAGCATATTTCAGATCTCAAGCTATTGCTGAGCTCAGAAAAAAACCACCCTAACACTGTTAAGTTTCTTAGATTATTAGGTTTAGAAGGCAAAAGAAAAGTAAAGGCAAGAAAACTTTTTAAAATACAGAAAACATTATCTAAAATCATTTTCAGCATTATCATACTTTTTGTGGGCCTATATAAGCATTGATTAACACTTTGTCAAATATAAAGAGAGAACAACTTCATTTTAGACTGAAAGATGTAATTTACTGTTGTATTGTTGTATCATTTACTTCTATGCTTATAAGTGCTGTGGCAATTTGTTTTTTCATACCATGAAACCTGCTCTCTTGGACATTTCAAAATTTCATGATGAAATGCAAGCCCATTTTGGATAAAATCTCACATTTTTATAGGTGTCGGTTTTTTTTTCAGAAGTTTTGACTGACTTGAGCAACTTTTTAGTGATAGTATGTATCTAGTTTTTGCATCAGTAAGATTTTTTTTTTTCATTCTGCTTTGGAAAACAAACACACATCCGAATGGCTTCTGCCATCAATGCAGATAAGTTTTACAACAAAAAATGATGCACTTAATAGATTCAGTTATTATGAAGTCTACCATTATATGAAGTAAGCTTATAATGATTGCTATGGACAGTGAAATTTTATCTTCACAATAGTATTTTGCCTACCAACAGCTTTCAGAATTTAATAAATACTAAGTTACATACCCTGAGTAACTTTTTCTTTATAAATCTAGCTTTTTTTAAAAATGTGTCTGTAAGAATCACAGTTAGGCAGCATGGTTAGCATTGTCGCTAAGACATTGGCCTTTCACCTCTGACTACTGGGAATAGCACAATAGACTGATGCTCTGCTTCCCTGCCACCCACACTCACCACACATAATATCATAGTTGATGTTTCTTGTCTCACCAGTGTCCAATTATCTTTCACAGTGCTATTGTCTTCAAAACGTTTTAGATATGTGAAAGGCTATTTACAATTCAAATTGTAATTATTGAATTGTAAAGGAATTGTAAAGTCTCTGCTGTTTTTGGATTTTTAATACATTTTTCAACTTCCATTATCATCATTTGTCTTTAAGTTCCCCATTTTGTCACGACCTTAAAAAAAATATCTGTAATTAAGATTTAGTGTTTTTGTTTTATTAAACTGTGATATTTTAGCTAGAACATTCATTTAATAATTAATTAAATAATATTTTTTTTTCTTTTTTTTTTAGATTTGATTTTAAAAACATCATTGATTACATCTTCTTCTCCAAACAACATATTAACCCATTGGGACTCTTGGGTGGATTAGATCCGGAATGGCTTCGTGAACACAAAGTCGTAGGTTGCCCTCATCCTCACATCCCATCAGATCATTTTTCACTCCTTATTGAGTGCGAAATGTTCCCAACAAACTTAGGACCAGCAAATACGAACGGATTGGTGTTAAGACGGTAGCAAGTAGAGATGAAGTCGGTGTTGGACATTTCCCTTGTGTGTGTGAATATCCATCCATCTGGTTTGCCAGTGGTTCGCTGGCCTTAAATGATGGTAACTGCCCTTCCTCTCCCAGAGGTCAAATGTGAGATATCATAACTTGATCTTTTACGAAGCTCCACTTAGACCCATGTTCTATCAGCAATTGTAATCGATCATCTGTTGGTTATTGCCAGTCATCATTTCAATTCACAATCAGTGTGCTGTAAACAAAAATAATGTAGAATTTTATCACAATTTATTTTATAACTTTCTTTGAATTTGGTTGTTTTCCTTTTCTCTATTTTCCTTTTCTACTTAACTTAGTTGTGATGTGACACAAGTAGTTTAGCAATGAGTATGGTTCTATTTTTTTTTTAAACGTAATTGAAATAAAGCAGTTACTGCTGATATGTATCATTATTTTGATGACATGCAGAATGCTTTTATTTGAATTTTTGATATCCATATTTATTTGAGTTTTTTTAAGAAGGAAAAAAAAAAAGGCAAATTTGAATTAAAAAGCTTTTGAGGAGATTCATGTGATCATAACCAATGCATATTATCATAACTCGAGGCTTTTAAAACACATTTTCTAGTGATATGCAAAACAGCTTTATTTGGACTCTGGGAACATAACTGATACTCATGTATGTTTAAATTTCAGATTGTTTGGAAAACAAAAACAAAACATTTCTCATTTTCTTTCCTTCAAAAAAAATAAATAATAAATAAATAATAATAATACTGCAGATAATGTCTGTGAGCATTTATGCTTTCTAGTCATTTCAGTTGGCTTTTCTCATTCTCAGAATGTATTTAGCATTTTTATGCCCTGTGTGCAAAATTAGATGGTAATAATTACGAGATTGATCTAACCTCAGTAGTTTTCTTGAAGAGTTAAAATACTAATTTTAAGTACTTAGTTTCTGTCAATTAGCGGCAGATACATTCCAGATAAAAGAAAAAGAAAATATGTTTTCAAATTGTTCAGTAGGTAAACAAACTAATAAAAATCAGCTTGATAACTGTATTTTCATTAATTCTTCCTTTTGTTTTTAAAATAAAAAGTAGACTATCTTTAGCAGATACTTCCAAATGTAATGCTCTCAATGTTTTTGTGCACTTAGGGCTGGGTCAGTATTAGTTGTCTAGTGCTACAAAATTAACCCTTGTTATTCTGTAGTTGTAAATTGTTTTATGCCTGTGATTTTTGTGAACAAATTCTCAGCGGTTTTTTCATTTCTATTGTAAATTCAAGTTCCCATCAAGCTGGAAAATCAGGGATAAAAGCAAGATTGGGGGAGGGTATGGAGAGAAAAATATTTAAATATTATTTGATCAATTAATTCTGAATTCCATTGTGGGGGACGGGGTATCAGAAATTTCACAACTTGTTGGGAACTTACATACATATATTTTTCCCTTGTCTCTCTCTCTCTCTCCCTAATATTTTAATGTTTTTCTGAAGAATTTTGTTTTATTCTGCATAGTATGTTGCATATTAACTTAAGACTAACCTATCGGTTTTGATTAGTATTAGTTTGTTGAGATTATTCGACTCACTAGGATTTACCCTTTTATTTTGACATGTATCAGCACTTGCAGATTAGGAAGGGGTTACTGTTTGTTTTTTGTTTTTGTTTTTTTTTTGCACATACTCTCACCTAAATGGCACTTCCATTCCAAATCCCTGTGCCTATCACTTTGTACATATTTTTGATATCAGTGTTCCATCTCCCTTATTGTACGAAATACCCATCAGAGACAACTGCATGAATATGTATTAGGAAGGTGGTACCTGTGCTACAGTACCTGAATGCAGTACAGTTAGGTAATGAAGCAACAGTCATCTCGGAAAAAAAAATTAGTTTAAAAGATCTGATGTATTACAAATCAGATGACATTTTTACAACTTAATTCTTCAGCTAATAATTTGGTCTTTTTTTTCTTTCTTTAATTTAGTCTTCGGAGGAAATAAAGTTTCTGTAATTTCTATGTAAACCCTTCTCCCATTTCTGTTTTAACTTTTTTTATTACATACAAGATCGATTTTTTTTTACCAACTTTTAACATTCGTATTAACATTTTTATTATTGTTAATTATTTAATTATTTTTTAAAGTGATTCTTCTTACCTTTCAAGTTTCTCGAATGGTTAAGATACAATGTATTTACATTCTACATATCTATTAAATAATATGTTATAAAATTATAAAATTTTCTCAAACACAGTATTAGATTAACTTATTTATTAATTTACAAGTTTTTAACTAATTTAAATAAAAAAACTGAGTTGAATCCTTTATTTTAGCTCCTTAACTCGTAATGAAGAATTTGTGTTTGGAAAGTATTTTTTTTCCTCCTCCTCAATCACTTTTTTGTTTTTTTATATATATCCACATTGCAAGAAAATATTGACAGAACAGTTAGAAGTTAAGCCTGCTGTCATTGTATACATTGCAAAACAGCAAAACATGCCCTTTTTAGCATATCTTTTTGTCTTTTGGATAGATTGTTTGCATTGTCCTATTCTAGAAGAAATGCAAATCTGATAAAAAAAAAAAAATGTCATCTGATGTGTCATCATTTCATTTAGGCTTATCTGGCATAATGATTGCCTTTTGATTGGATTTGGAGGAAGTTCAATGTCTTCCATTCTGTTAAAATTAGTTTGAAATGTAACTTAATAAATATGATTATAAGGAAATTATTTTTCTTAATTTTTTTTTTAATATACCATATTTGACCAGTGTTTTAAACAAAAGCTTTGTAAATAATCTACAAACTTTGTTTCCAAATCAAAATATAATTTCATTTGTTTCATTCTTTATTCTTACTGGTGTTAAAAAGTTACTTTGGAGTTCTGTCAGTGTAAACAATTCTCAATACATAATTATCGGTTGTCGTCATTTTCTTTCATTTCTTTAGGATGGTAAAGTTTTCAGTCGTATAGAATCAGTGAAGTGAAGTAATTTACTGAGAAATTTAATCCTTCCCTCTTTTTTTTCTTTTTATTCTGACTCCATTCTGATCATAACTAACAATCTACTTCATCTGTTTTACAAATTTAATTAATGAATTTGTCTTGCCTTAAGAGAACTAGTTGGTTGAAAGTTGTTTTATTGTTTTTCGCAATCCCTGAAAAGAATTCAGTAATCTTTGGACCATTTAGGTCTTCAGCATTTAGTAATAAACCCATTTGCTAGTGAAATGTAATATAGTTATAGCTTCATTAAAGTATAGTGTGGAGATAAGTGTAAGTTACAAATGTAAAAATGGCTTGAGAATTGATCTTCGCTATATAATGATACATGCATTCCTAGTTTTCTTACCATTATATTATTTTTATCTTTATATTCTTTTGTTTTGTTTTTTTCTGCTACTTTTTTGAGTGATTAAAATTCATTCTTCTTTTCTTTTTCCTTTTTTTAACTAGTTTATGAAAGCCAATGCATTGGCAGTGTGTTTTTTGTTTTTCTTCAGAAATTCTGGAATTATTCCATGTTTAGATTATCTTATGAAAGAGGAGTTAAAAATTACAATTGACCATTAGTAGTTGAAAGTGAGTAAAATAAAATGGATTTGTTTATAGTACTTATACAAATGGTGTACTTATGTTCTAAATTTTTATTGCCTCTAATTTGAGATTTGAAAAGAAAAACACTTCACTGAATTCTGTGGAAAGTGTCCTTTCCATTAAAACAAATGCATTTTGTAGCAAAGGTGAAATTCAGCAATGTGTAGACAACTCCATTTAGTGACCAACTCATTTATTATGAGAATTAGTTATCTTAAGATGAAATGTATGAAATTTTCATTGAAGTTTCCAGTTAGTCTAAAATGCTTTGTCAGATTAAATCTTTGTTTTTTTTCCGCTTGAATTACTGCGTAGACACTTGTTCCTTTACTTCTCGTAACTTGCTTTCAAATGCAGATTTTTGTTGTTGTTTTTAATAATTTCTAGCTTATTTACTGTTGGCAAATAAGTAATAAATAATTTATTTATCAAAACTTAAATATTGCAAAGCTCTTGACATTTACACTGTCAGAAATTTAATAAAGAATTAAACCAAGTGGAAAAAAAATCAACATTTCTAGTAACAAAATTTCAGACGATACAGTGACATTCATTTAATTCTAATTTCTTTAATAAACATTCATCTACAATCTCACAGCCTGGCTTGTTAAGAAGTTAAACGGAATTTAAGTTTTGATTGGCTTGATGCAATCCATACATTTTCAGTTCTTATTTTTTTTGTCAGCCATGTCACTCAGGATAATCCCTTCCAAACCAAAGCATTGAGCACTTTTATCTGTTGTTGGTATGTGTTCATCCTCCGTCCCCTTCTTCAGACCCAGTTGGAGAATTGTACTGAATTTAAAATGATAACAAATCCATTTCCAATCATTATTTCTGATAATATGCATTTTTAAAAGGTAGATTTATTTGTGAAATTATTAGGAATTTTAGTAAGGAGTTGTAGCTGTTAAACATTTCCTGTGTATGTGATTTGTAAATTTCAGTCTGTGGAAGAGAGAATGAACAATTTGACATTTTCTTAATCCCTTCCCATTTTTTATTTTATATTAATAGTCTGCTGTGCATGAAAATTGCTAGTCATTCAGCTATTAGTGTGTTTCATTAATTTGATATTAATATTTCAGTTGCACCTTAAATGTTTATTTATACTCGACTTCCTTTTGCTACTGCAAATAAAATACAACTCAGTTGAAGACGTCTGCCTTACTTATCGGACGATCTCAATTGCACAGGGCAGCTATTCTTTGTGTAACTTGCCAGTTGTTGCTATTGCATTTTTCCAGAATTTTTTTTATCTCCCCCCCCCCCCTCGAAAAAGAACAACGTTTAGATTTAAAATTGATAGTACAGTAGTTTTATGTAGAAATTTAGCAGTAAGTACCAGTCATTGTATTTGTTTCTACAAATTTAAAATAAACTGGAGAGATATTATTTAAAAAATTTAGAAATGGTACTTATCTCTTTATCAACATAAAAATAGCATTCATTTATATTTTAAATTTCAGTTTAAAAAAAAGTAATATTTTTAATGTAAAATTCAGATAAGTGCATTTATTGGAAAGAAAAGAAAGAAGAAAGTTGGTCATCTTGGGAAACATTGATTCTGACAGTAAGGTATTTGAGATAGCTTTGATTTTAGGATGTCTTGAATTATGAAATAAAGCAGAAAGTAGAGTTAATTTAGTTTCATAGATTGTGTATTACTTTTAGAAGTTTAGCCAGTCGAAATAACTTGAGAATTTTTGTCTTATTTAGGATTGGAATTGTTCTAACACATCTAGTCTCTTTTTTTTTTCTTTTTCTCTGTGTGTAGCTTAATGTTTTCAGTTAATCATGAATATGAAATTCTGATCTCTAAGGCAGCATAATGTATTTTATTTCAAATTTAATGAACTTATGTTTCAGGAAATTGATTAAATCAGTTTAAGAAATTAATTCAAATTATTTCTTTTCAATTATTAGCTTTACAAATTACACATATATTATTTTGCCTTGGTTCTTATGTTTAGTACCACTGAATATAGGAGTTATATTGATTTTCAAAATCGCCTTCAAAAATACAAATTGGAATGACTGATATGTTTTAATCTTCATTTCTCCATTATTACCATGTTTCATATTTTGTCCAAATGGCGAAGCATTTTGTATACAATATATTAGTATATGTACTACGTAAATATTGTATTGTATGTCTTTGTTCACATTTCACTTGCTGAACGGGGATGAAATATTAGTATGTACGAATCAGAAAGCCAATTGCTTATACCTTCCTTATCATCCCTCACTCTAAACTAAACATCAATCATTTTGTGAATACCCATAGATGGTTTATAGTCATTGTCATTGTAAGTATTTGTTTGTATTAGCTTTGCTCTTTGTTAATCTGTTAACTCTCACTATGTGAGTTTGGGAAGTAATCATTTTGGAATTTACTGTATGGATAAAAGAGCAATGAAGGATTTAATGACCTTTATACCGTGTGGATTTTTACTTGTACATATATATATTATGGATAGGTGTTAGTGTTCTGGGTTCCTTTTTTTTTTTCATTTTGGTGGAAATGGTGAATTACAAGGCCACTAATATCAAGGCAATATCTTTCTCTTTTCCTCTCTATTTCTTTTTACAGTAAAGTAATTATGTAGAACAGATTTTTAAATCAGTTTCCACCGTTGAAACCTGCCATACTGCAATATTAAGAATCATATCACTAATTTATGAGGAATTTACTTCAAACAAGAAAACTATAGACTTAATTTTGAAAAAGGAACAATATATTTTAAGGCTGTATTTCGAGAGCTTTTTGCTCTTGCCCTCTACCTCATTCCATACATATTTTTTCCATGATTTCATTTGTATATTGCAGTATTGCTTATAAGTTTAAGTTAACATCATGGATCAGCAAATTTAACTAATTTTGATTGATTTAATTTAAATTTCTAAAATCTTTGTAATGTTTTGTTTAGTTTTTAGTGAGTAACACAATTTGTTTTTTTTAATTGTTCGATTCTATCGTACATAATAAAAATGCAATAATTAATGCACTGGAAAGTGCTTGAAACCTGATGCAGAAAAAAAAAATAGTATCTTTCAATTCTCCTTAATTATTTTGCATTAACTTTGATGTTGTTGAGCTTTGATTTTTTACATGAACAGGGTAGCTTTGAAATACAACCTTTTAGTTTCTTCCTCAACAATTTCATGTGGTTATATTGAGTTAATGGCCTTAACTTTTGAGAACTGCAAAAATATTTTGGAATAAAATTATCTTAATCTTAATTACAGAATACTTTTCCATGATAGTTAATGAAATACAATTAAAAAAAATTATATTTAGGTCTGTTAACTGGTTTTGATGCTTTTTTTATTTTAAAGAAAATGTCCTTGCAGTTTAAATGAGCAGTATTACAATCCTTTTATTCCTGTACCAGTATTACAGTGGTTTTCAAGTATTTAATAGATAGTAAATAAAAAGTAAAAATACATTTACATCAATTAAAGCTTTTTTAGTTAGCTTTCTTTGTTTTTACAAAACAACAATATCTATAATATCTGTGACATTTTCATTTCTTTATCTTAATTTGCTATGAATTTCCCATTAAATTTGGTAATAGTTATTTAATTTTGTATAAAAGACATAAGGGAAATTTTAAATCATGCTTTTTAAATCTTTTACTTTGTAAGAATATAATTGAATGAAATGAGTCAAATGCTCAAAATATTCCAATTTGTAAGGAAGAGAGAAAAAAAAAATTATCTTTATATTTTTATAAGCATTAAGATATATTGTTCATCTTATTTGTAATTATTGTTATTGGGTTTAAAATTGTAATAATTTTTTTTTTAACAAATTTATGTTATTCCTGTCCCACTTGTAGCTGTAAATATTGATTTCTTTTGCTTCTTATCCTTGAGAAAATGAGAGATTCTTTGTGAATATTGCTTAAATAGATATTTAATAATAATTTCACCTTGTTAGTTTTATTGAATTTACGCTCATGTTTTTGATATTTGAAAAACGTTTCAATATTAAAATGTTCATCAAATCCATCCTATGGTTGGTGCCTTATTCATTATTCTTCTTTTCTATTTATTTAATTGCTTATTAGTTAACCATAATGCTTTTTAATGATGCAAGGCGATTTCATTAAAAAAAAAGAATTTCATTACCAGTTTTCTAAATGACAGTTTTGTAAGAAATAACAGATTAACTTACATAAAATAGATATGTGAGATTTTTTAAAAAAACATAATCTCCAATGACAGTTTCATATTTTATTACTCATGTAGAGCACAATCAGTAAATTTTAAAATTAATGTATTTTTCAAGATAAGTATTTATTTGAAAATGGAAATCTGTAGTTCTCTTTGCTCTTCAAGAGCATGTCAATTAACTATGCAGGCTATTGGGAACCTGGGATGGGGATCAAGTCTTCTGTGTGTAAGAATTGCCAAGTGGCTTAGCTTTATTTTGTATCATATTTCATCTTTTCTTTTTTTTTTCTTAAAACTTGCAGTTAGGTAAGCTGTATGTAATGCAGTAATGGACTAGCTTTTGATTCTTCTTCTTTTGTCTGATCAATTTGCATAATTCTGTTCTTATTTCAAAGAACTCTGCTGGTCGTATACCAGCAAAGAAAAAAAAAATCCAATGACAGGTTTTGTCATGGCAAGAAGATCAACTTGATTTTAAAGTTGGAATATAGCAACAATGTTGAATTAGTTTATTCTAATAAATATATAGCAACATTTCAATATTGAAAAAAAAAATGTATATATACAGGTTCAGTCCAATACTGAGTCGATGCATTAATAATGAAATGATCATGAATGGGATTTCTGTCTCCTGCAATTAGAGGGGAAATGATGAATGTAATCCATTTTTGTTTAATTCACCTTTCCCTTCATTTTGTAAATTTCAGTATTAAATTTAAATTCCTTAGCTTTAATAAATATTATATAACAGTTTCCTATGTTAATTAAATGCAGTTATTATTCTTTTTAACTGTTCTTGTAAGAATCACTTATGATCAAGACAAATCATGATTTGTAATTATTTAGTTTTTCTATTTCTCACAAACAAGTCATCATTATTTGTGGGATACTTTTTTCCTGTAAGTTGGACTTAACCTGTACTTCAGGTGCTATTCCATTTTGCAATTGTATGCAGATTCATATTTTAATTTTCGGGTGGAAAGGGGATTAAAAGGCTTGATTTAAGAAATACTGCCTTATTATGATATGCTATAGGAGTTTAGTGTGGGTTTTATATAAAAGTAAAATAATAGTGACACTTCTTAATTTATTAAATCTGAAAACAATAAATTGTTGTTTGATTAATGCATTCTATTTATATGTAATATATAAGCCATTAGTGATTATACTGCCACTAATCTTAACTAAGACCAGTATTGATAAATTTTTGCTGTATGTCTGTCGTCTTGGTGAAAATTCTGTGATCTCATTCATCAAATATAAATCATGATTCATTTTTAAAGGAAAAAATGCTTTCATTATATTTTACAAATCTCCAAATTTTGATTCCTACATTATCATTCTTTAAGCAAATTAAGACTTCAGTGATGGTCACAATGCTTTTTAAGAACCAGGTTATTTTTAATAGGAACATAACATATTTTAAAATCGTTGCATTCCATTTTACCAGATAACTTTTAATATATTCGAAAATATATATATATATATATATGAATATAGAAATATATATATAAATAATAACTATAACACGATTATTAGTATTAACAATATCACTAAAAAAAAAAAAAAAAAGATTTCTTGGCTTATTATTCTGTAAAAACAAATGGCAGGTTTCCTAGGTTTATTGTTATATTGTATATACTGTAGCATTTTTATGTATATACATTTACATATTTCAATTTTGTAAATCTTGCTTCAATAATTTATTTATTTATTGATGGATATATTGATTCAGTTGAATTAAAAAAAAAAAAGTAAATTTGGGGGAAAAAATACTCGTTAATAAGATGTTAATGGTTTTGTTTATAGGTTTTCACTTTTATCCTTGCATTTACCCATATTCTGTTATTCCATTAAAGGAAGACATGCTTTGCTGTTTGTATGTATTAGTTCTGACTTGTGAGTACATTTGTTCAGTCTCGCCTTTCAAAAAGGAATAATTCAATATGGTCACTTTGCTGGTGTGGTCAAGTTTTCTTTCTTCTCCCCCTCCCTCTCATTTGGTATTTGTAAGAACTTGGATGTTTGCATTTCTCATATGTGAAGGAGAATTGGCAATTAACACTTACAAAATTGTGTGTTATACTGGGACACAGTTAAATAACAATGTATATTTTGTATAACCTTTAAGAATGCAAGATTTACTGTAAATACATGTAATCTATTGTTTGTTCTTATCTAATCAACAACTTGGTGCCGTCATGTGATCTCTCACCAGAACCAAATCCCTTGTTCAACTTTTTGAAACCCATTGAATCACTTTAACAAAAGACTAACAACTTCTGTGTATGAAATTATGGATATAATTTTTTTGATGAACAGTAATAGAATTGAAACTTTAAAAGGATTCATTTTGATTCATTCACGGTATAAAAGTTCAGGGTCGTTCTTTATGTGCAGACCTGTACAGTATCATTGCCTGTAGTCTGTCTGGTGTAGGGTTAGTGTCATTTCACCCAAATTTTAGTCTTGTCCAAAAAAAATGGGAAAAAAAAAAGAATCATCAGTCTACGCTGCATTGAATGTCCATGTAAAGCGAGTTTTCTGTACATTTGACTGATGTAACAGAATAAAATTTATTATTGCATAAATTTGTTAATGTGTTATTTTTAGAAACTACACTGTAGATCTTCAGCTTAATAAACCTGCAGACATTTAAATAAAGCAGACACACAAATTTAGGAATTTATTTGTTGCATAGAAAGAAACATAGAATTCAAATATATATAAATACATTACCTTCCTGGATGAAGAAAAATCAAGACAACATTGGTTCAACAACATTGATGAGAAGTTTGTAGTAAACACTGAGATTAGATGGATGGCATCTAAATACAATTCCCACACTTTATAGAGGGAGCCACCCGTCTCCGGAGTCGTCGGCGAATTCTGTCCATAGAAAACATAAGTTAAAAACATCAACTTCTCAGTCCAATTTTACCTTTTTTTCTTAAATATTATCAATAAATAAATTCCATGCTTTTATTCTACAAATATGCTATCCAGTTGAACGATTTTTTTTTTCTTTTCAGCAAAGCAATAGTTAATCAAAATAAATAATTTACTTTTAGATATCCTGCTTTGTGATGCCAAGTAGATGTAAACAATAATTCATTAAAAAAATAAAATCTAAATAATTACGGTATTTTTGTAATTATATTTTATAATTAAAAATCTACAGTCTTAATAATAATAATAATAATTTTTCTTTTATTTTTGAATACTAAAGTTTTAAAAAATTTTAGTGCAATTGTTAAACAAATAATAAAAATATTTCTAATTATAAAATAATTTTATCAAAGGCAGGACGCAGTTACAAAGGAAGCTTACATAATTGTAATACACAAATAAGTTTTATTTGTTAATATCTTAAAAAATTAACCAACGTATATCTAAATTTTATCAAGTAATGGAAAATAAAAGCCGTATTTAGCTTGAATTTCTATTTATATTTCTATTCGATTTTATTATGAAAAAAAGGAGAGACTTAAATAATGAAAGTAAATAAATAAAATGAAAATAACAGTAATGTACAGAAAAATATTGTAAATTCTGATTGAGTTCTCTCATAATTCAGATTAATTTGTTTTCAGTATTCGGAAGTAGATTCTAGCAAAGGCTCGAGAAATTGAACTTCATCAGATGGAAGCAAAGTTTAAACAACAACAGGTTCACGAACAGGAACAACAAATAATGAGAATAAACAAATGGCACAAAGACAGAGAAAAGATGCATCGAGTTCTGCAACGATCCTCATAGTCTTCGATTAAGAATGACCCAAAAACTAATTCTTCGAAGTAGCTGACTAAAAACTTTGACTGATCGTTACAGGTAATGTTTTCAAATTTGTAAACAAATCAAGACCCTCCAAATTATTATTTCTTACATCCGGGCACTTCTGCCTTTGGCGGCGACATGGGGCGAGAACTGTGAGTCGTTAGCCGAAGAATTGTTGCCGCTTTAGGTTGCAACTCATGCAGAAAAAGTCACATTCATGACGACTCGATTCGAACGTATCAGCTTCAAGGCAGGCCGCCGCCTTGATCACAAAGCTGTGCCTGAAGGGCGCCTTCCAAGTAAACAGCAAATATTTTTCTTTCTGGAGCTTAAATTGCGTGAAGTTTATTATCATTCCTAATCCGATTTAAGATTAGTGACTTCCTTTCGCATTGCTCAATCAAAATTTTTGTACAGTTATAATTTTATGGTAAGTTCTTACTGTAACATGGTTACAAATTTGTAATTATCTCCGTAATTCAATAATTTTCCGACCTGTGAGATAAGATGTCACTTACAAATAGGCCTAAATTTCTTTGATGGCATTTGTATATATACTAGACCCATTAAAGTTTCATTTTCTCCTATCGTTTTGATACTTATGGGTCTATTTTTACGTTAACTGTTTGATTAGACGACGATTATTTATTGCAACCAAGCTGATGATGTATTTTGCAATTGACAAGCATAAAAGATTATGTGTCTGCGGAGGGCAAAATTCAACTGGGAGCAGGGCCGTAGCTATCATAGGGGCAACCGGGGCAATGCCCCGGGGCCCCCGTATTTGGATTGTGGTTTTTTTTTTTAATTGTTGAAATAGGATTGTCGTTTTTTTTTGGTTGTTGTAAGATTGTCAAGGGCCCCGCACCCTCCCGCTCTGCCCCGGGGCCCCCTGTCCTCTAGCTACGGCACTGACTGGGAGTACCGCAACTAACAAGTAAGTACCACAGACCGAGCACAAATTCGTTCACTTAACCAAAAATAAGCCTAACCAATATTCATATATTGAAAACCAAAGTAAAAGTTCTAATAGAGGTAGGAACATTGTATGAATTAAAATTTAAAGAACTTGCATTTGTAGTATTTGTTAGATGTTGTTATTTATTTATTTTGTAACTATCCGTGAATTTTAAGGTCAGAGATGTTTAATACATCGGAAATTATCAAATATTACAGAAATCAATCTGTTAGCAGCAAACAGAAAAAAAAAAGTTTGTTTTCTAAAATACAGAAGTGCTCTTAATTTTCAGCCGATTTTGATGAAATTTGGAATTGGTTAATAAATTTGATTGATCCTGCTGCTTATCAAGTTTCTTGAAAATCGGTTGAATCACTCCATGCATAGCCTATAAACTGATCACAGAGAAACAAGCCGTCGACAATATAGGCATTTTTTTTCGCAATTTCTAAACAAATAATCAAATTAAAAAAAAGAAATATTTTTTTTTTCCAAGTTATGAAAAATTATTTTAATATCTTAAGTTATAACTATTTTCAATCTTACAGCTTTTTTTGTATAATTTGGCATGGTTTATTCCTGAATGGGTACCTTTGTCATTTTTGTTTATTTGTTTTGCACTGTGATGATTTACATCGTCCAGCTTATGTCTGAAAATTATTTACTACAGATAGGTTGCACTGAAAGTAATAAAAGAGTCCTTGAAAAACCTATTGAGAATGATCAGCCGATGGGCTAATGCGGCCTCCATAAAGTTAATTAGAAATATTTGCAAACCTTCTAAGGAAAGAAAAAAAAAAAAGAGTTCATTAAAGCTACAAACCTATCATATTACTCTTTTAAAATTAATTTATAACAAAATTTGCCTCTTACATTAATTTTAATTACTATTAATCTATTTACTTTAACTTCTACTAATATATTTTTCTACTAATCTAATGACTCATTTGCCAAGAAGGACTATTTTTAAGTTCGTATATCAATGTCAATGTGGATCAAAACATCCCGTTTTGGTCGGTGTGAAATATGCTGCAGACAAGATAGAAAACGCCTCTTTTTTTTTTTTTTTTTTATCACGAAACGCCCAATAAAGTCAAGGTATCAATGCAGTGGGAAGCATTGGAAGCCATCTCGGGAAAGAAGAGTTTGATTAATAGATTCCATCATAACAACGCTGCAGGGAAGAAGGAGATAATAGCAGGCAATTTTTTTCCCTCAATATTTTTATTTATATTATATAAAATTAAACAAAATAAAGAAAGCCGCTTTTTGTCTTTCATTATAAATAGCTAGAGAAACTGCACCCCTTTCTATTTCGATTGCCCTAACAGTCTATTATTTAACTAAAATATACGTCGTCATGCATAATATAACATAAAAATAACCGACCACTTTATTAGGTACACCCCTGCTGTGCGCACTAATGTTCTGTCTCACAACAATTCTTCAAGCTGGTGGGGGCAGTGTCATGGTATGGAGGATGTTTTCCTGGCACACGTTGGGTCCATTGATACCTCTGGACAGGGCCGCGCCAAGCGGGGGTGTCAGGGGTGCACGGCACCCGGGCGGTACATCTTGGAGGGCGGCGGACGGCAAATAATTTAGTTTATTAGGGACGGCAACTTTTGTCTGGCACCCCGGCGCCAACATACCTTGGCGCGGCCCTGCCTCTGGAGGCACGTCAGGATGCTAGACCGTACCTAAACATCGTAGCTGACCAAGTGCAACCAAATATGTTAACAGCTTATCCTTCTGCAGATGGCTACTTTCAGCAGGATAAGGCGCCAGGATAATACAAAGCCCGCATCACTTTGGGATGGTTTGAGGAACATGACAATGACTTTTCTTTGCTGCAGTGGCCCGGATCTCAGCCAGATTGAAAATTTGTGAGATAAGGCTGTTTGCTCCAGGCTTATACCTCCATCAAATCTTCAGGAACTGCGTGACACACTCATGTCTGCATGGCACACAATACCTCAACAACGTTTTCAGCATCTTGTGGAATCTATGCCTCGACGAATTCAGGCTGTTTTGAGGGCTAAAGGAGGTCCAACACGCTACTAGGTAGGTGTACCTAATAAAGTGGCCGGACTGTGTATGTGTATTTGTGATATTACTGTTTTCTTAAGAACTTTTAAACCAGTGAATGAATGTTTTAGAAACTTACCTACCTTTCTTATTAAAATTTCTCCCGTGAAAATTAAAAGATTAAAAATTAATTATTTTAGGCGATTTAAATAAGTATTTGAGAATTTGCTTTATTATCAGCTAATGGAAAACTGAAAAATTTTCAGTAAATTTAAATTGTATTCGGTTGAGTTTACAAATTCAGAGATGTTAGTCCTTTGTATTGTTTCACGAATTAAAAAAACAAAAGGAAAAAAAAAAAGTGCTTTTTAATGAAAGTACACCTCAAGTTCTAGCTGGGACTTCTTAGTTTTTTGATGATTTTATTTACAATGTTTGAAATTTAACGTTGTGAACAATACAAAAACAAAACAGAAAGATGAAATTTTCTTTCCAATTTTTAAAATCGCTTATTATTTATTATTTATTATTGTTAATAATGGTGGGTAGTGTTAAAACATCAACAACTATTAATTTCGGAATGGCGCTTCTATTTTTAATAACTCTTGTTTTTCCCGGAGGACTCAAGTTAATTAGAAAGGACGAGTCTGTTGAACATAGCGCTTCACTGCTGGCAAAGGGATGATGATATATGGCTTTGACCATGAAATCTCAAAAGTAGCCGAGAGCAGCTTTTGTACTCAGACGCCTCTGAGATTCCAATTACGTAATCTCAAACCTCTCGTAAAAGGTTACTTGTAGTAGGAAGGAGTGACCGTGAACTTGAACGGAACCTACCAAGGCCACCGAGTTGTAGCCAGGCTATCTCCGACGGGTAAATACATGCATAATTTCGTTATTCATGCACGAACGATCGCAATTGGCGTCTTAAGATCCATCCAGAAACTTAATGTAAATTCGCGCGTCATTATTAACACCAGACAATAAAACGATGTAGCGGAACTGACAAATAAGCCATTAGCATGTCGAAAATATTAAAGTCGAAAGGCTCTCCTACTAAATGGACGATTTCTCTGGAACAGCAGAAGGAATCTGCTTTTACTAGAAGCTAAACTTGGAAATTGGAAAAGATGATCGCAGTCGTGACACATCATTATCGACATTAAAAACAACGTTTCCTGTCATTGTTGCTCGATTTTTTTTATCAGCAAAAACCAGATGTTTAGAATTGCCGTTTAAAAGTAAATAGAAAAAGACCTTTAGAAAACAAGAAGTTCCTGAAGAACTTAAAACCCACTTTCCTCAAATATAACGAGTTTTTTTTTTGGTTTGTTTTATTAAAGTCGCTGAAATAATACAAAGCAAACATATTCGTACTAATAAATTATAAAGCCTCCGAATTCTAAGTATAGTAGACTAAGTAATCGGCGAATACTTTTTTAACTCGCCTAAATTCGGTTAATTTTATTTAAAAGCACACGCAAATTTAAAATGTATTACGATGCAATTTTAAGCTTTTACATAAATTGATTTTTTTTTTTTTTTTTTTTTTTGTCGTGAATGACAGTTATTTCGTTCATTTCATATTTAGCAAGACCCAATTGGGACCTTAGGGCTGTTATGTAATCATACTAGTAGGTTCCATCATAAACTTCTAGGGGCTAAATGATTTGAAACACATTTGATACGATCTTTTTCCTCAAGCAATAACAATTAACTGGAACTAAAAATGATTATGATAATTAGAAAATAATTGTTAAACTACTTACAGTGTTGATAAAAATCTTATCTTATTGGATGGTTAAAAGGCACGTTTTGCAGCTTAAAATGTTTGTTTTATGTGTAAAATGTACTGAAATAAATTATAAATATTATATAGGCTGCTTCATAGCCATTGAATCAAGTAGATAGTATATAGATAATAATTAAAGGAATAGCCTATAAGAAAGCAAGGATTTGAAAGACAGAATATATCGTTTCTGTTATTTTTCTGTAATTATTTTGTTAGGAGTTAGTTACTTAATATTTAGAAATTGTTATCAAGTGATTATGTACGTTTCTATCAGAATACCAAGTCAAGTTTCGAAGGAAGAAATTGAGAAAAGAGATGAAATATAAGGTATAGTGGGAGATTACGCAGCGTTGGGTAATACGCCGCAGTACTAGGAAAGGGGCCCTAATTTCATAATTTCATGGTATATGTCGTTAGCAGACACTCGCAGGGTTAGCTCACAAAACAGCACGTTCGTGACAGTGAATTGTAGGCTGTACAGAGTTAAAACTCAAAAAATAAATGAAAAAAACAAAACAAAACAAGGGAACTGTCCAAGTTTCTTACACCTGTTCTCATTATACTTATTGTATAAAATGCAACAACTACAGAGCGCTTTCTCAAATACACTTCGATTCAATATCAATGGTAATTTTCCTATGGCGTGAGAGCCGCCATATTGCATTAGGTGATTTTTGTTAGAAAAACATTAGACTGTAATAGTCTCGTTGGAGTAATATGCCGCAGCAACAAGACTATTACAATATATTACTATCTAACAAAATCAGCTATTCTCAGAGGAGTTATATGCCACTCCGATGTAGTATCCACGATATCAACCTGGCCCATCTACTCTGATCCTACTCATGTCCACTGACTTCTACTCGTTATCTGCACAACCTGACCCTCCTACTCTGAACAGAACGCCTACTAACTATTTCAAACGAAGAACCTGTAAACGATGCATTATCACCTCATACAATACTTGGTTTTGAAGATTTAGCTCAGATTCCATCGATTGTTAGATCTTCTGGTAGTGCTTCTAGAAAATAGCAGCATGTTGTTGTTTGACGTCGCCAGATGTTGTAGCAGAGAAACGCAAGAAGAAACAGCTGGAAAGGCTAAATCACAGCAATTACAAAAACGAAAAAGAAAGAGATCAATATCATCCAGTTCTTCCAGTGAAAGAAAACGAGGACGAAGACGCAATTTGTGTCGAGTACGGTGGTCTGTAATACTGGATAATACTGGTTCCAAAATGCGATTGGATCCAATGCTTAAGTTGCCAAAAGTGGTTGCATGAAGTTTACACTTCATCTGATGTGTAAAAAATGTAACAAGTAATATTTGCTGTAGCCGTATTCCCCAATAGCTGGAATAATACCGTATTTCAAGAACTTTTTTTTATTTTCAAGAATATTTTCTCTAGCGTATATTTTCTCTTTTAGCTGCTTTTTATGTTTATTAATAAACACACTTAAGAATTTGCAAAATATTGAGATTTAACATATAAGTAGTCATATTCCTTCGCTTTACCTTGTATTGAAGGTCAAGGGAAATAAACTCGTTTTATATAGAGTTCCCATTGAGTTCTCATAGTCTTTTTGAAAAGAAAACGGCTAATGAAATCATCCTGTTATTTAACTATATACAGGGTGTTTTTTCATGGTACTGATAAACACCAGTGACAGATTCTACAAAGAAAAACCTGTACAAAAAATGTCCAGTAAACATGGGGTCGGAAATGCGTCATTTACGAGTTAACATTTATTATTACATTTAGATGTATGATGTATTTATTTATTTTTAAATAATTCAAGCCTTAGACTGGTTAACATTCGCGAGAATTCCCATAGAAATCACCTGGGGAAAGATACTGAGGTGGGTTCCAGTTGCCTTCCTCAGGAAGTCATTATGGAATGGCTTCAGACTCGAAGAGAAAGTGAAGAAGAGGCTGACAAACACAGAAAAGGAAATTGAATTAACCAAGCTTCGACCGGGAATCGAACCCATCTTTCGACGCATCGGTCTAGGAAGAGGCCGCCGGAACGGCATGATGTATTAATGGGCGCATAATACTGTATGTGCGATGCATACAGTAATATTATTGTGTACATTTACTGTTTATAACATTCCAAAAATTACCAAGAAAAATATTCTAATTTTTCTTGCATATAGGAATGAACATAACAATATACAAACATGTAACGACTAATATAGAAATAAGCGGTCAATGAAGCCTCCACTAACAACATGCGTCAAATTAAACAACACTAACTGACTCAATGAAGACGTGCAAACGTCGGGATATAGTTAACGTCTGATGCAGATATGTTCCGAAATTATACGACAACCGTTGCTATCCTTGTGCAATCGTAGACATGTCCGATTGATAAACAATGGTTTTTTTGTGCGATCCCAAAGATAAAAATCTAGAGAATTTTAAATCTGGATACCGTGTAGGCCAAGAAACATGACCATCCCGATCAATCAGGATTGAGGAAAGTGATAGTTGAGGAAACCACGGACTTCATGATGCGTCATTGCGTAATTGACTTCTCGTTTCAAGATTAATGTCTTCCAACATCTCGTTTATGTTTCTTTGAAGGAAATCAAGTATCTTCGTCTTTTAACGGAGGACCAATTATCCGATTACC
Source organism: Thereuonema tuberculata (assembly GCA_023159025.1). NCBI lineage: Eukaryota > Metazoa > Arthropoda > Chilopoda > Scutigeromorpha > Scutigeridae > Thereuonema > Thereuonema tuberculata. The sequence continues at coordinate 58,980,611 of JAFIDM010000003.1, forward strand.
CAAAATACAGGCCCACACATTTAAAAAAAATGTTATTCATGTTTCCTTTGAATGATTCCATGTAGGTTTTCCTCTACCCATAAATGCGCTTAATGAAAATTCATAAAACCATTTCAGGAAAATCAAGCTTCGTCAGTGAATAAAATTACAAATGCAAAGTTAATTGTATCCACAAGGTGAGCAAGAAACCAACGACAGAACTGCAGGAAAATCTGCGGCAAGTAATGTGTTGAAGATGATAGACTACAATAACTCCTCATGAAAGACTTTCCAAACAGTTAAATGCGAAATCCCTCTGTTCTCGCTATTGTTCTACTACACTGGAACCTCGAACTTCGAACACAATCCGTTCCAGAAGACGGTTCGACTTTGAAGTTGTTCGACTTTCGAGTTAAATTTCCCCAAAAGAAATAATGTAAACTGAATTAATCCATTCCAGACCTCCCAAATTTACCCAATTTAAAACATTTGACGTGCTTATTTCAAAAGATCAGATTGTCAAATAATGATAAAACAAGTATACTTAATTTCAATAATTGAATGTTTTTATTTATAATAGTACAAACATACCCAAAAATATTATATAATGATCAATCAATAATAATAGTAGGAGGGATATTACTGGAATCTGGAATCCACTAGTTGTAGTTCATTAACATTACTAGCACTTGATTTTTCTTTGGAGGAAAAAATGTTTAATGTCATTTGTTTTTGTCTGTTTTTTTTAAATTTTTTTGTTCGACTTTTGAATTTTTGTTCGAGTTTCAAACCTGATTTTCCTCGAATTTTTTGTTCGAGTTTCAAGTTGTTCGAACATTAAACCGTTCGAAGTTCGAGGGTCCACTGTATTTACTCCTGGGTCAGAGGCTACCGCATCAGGGAAATTTCAACACTTTTAAGCCTTCCACTGTTTGCTTGTATCTCAAATTTTCCCTTTCCTCTGAGGGTCGACTAAGGCAACAAATGTCGTATGGTGAGGAACGCGCCTACCTGGAAAATGTTGTTGATGTAGCCGACGATTTCATGTCCATTTTCCATGAGCCAGTCCATATATCAAATGCAAATCTGCCATTTCATAAAACGAATACAAAACCCATATTGTAGTATTATAGTTATGCAACTAGGTATATCCGAAAAAAAAAAAAGAAAGAAATTTTTTCTTCGTATTTTAATAACACATTTCAAGCTCATTCACAATAAACTTTGGTGAAAGTTTGTACCAATGTCTACCCTCACGCATTCACTGGTTATTTGTTGACACAAACAAAGCAATTAACACATTGTTCACCTTCCGCATTGTTAACCAGATTATTCCTATGTTTATTATTGATATTTAGGAAAACGACCGTATTTCCGACCCAATGTTTATTAGATATTTTTTAAAGATTTGTCTGTGTAGAACCTGTCACTGATATACCTTTATAAAAAAAAACGGCGTGTAAAAACGTTTCTGCATCAGGAGCTTTGGGATGAATTCCCAACTGAAAATACCATATTGCACACTCTAAAATAAAGTCAAACTTAGAACTGTAGTAGATAAAAGCACTTATATCTTGGCGTTCTTCATACAGAAGAAACCATGGAATTCCCAAGAGTAATACACATTCATGTTCAACAATCCCTACACCATTAGTAATATGTAATTGGAAAAGTTGCGACAGTTGATGCCCTTATATTTGCTCATCACAAAATGCCACACAGATAGCTTATTAGAAGGCACCCTACTACCTTCCCTTCCTTCCGAATCCGTAATGTCATTTTCCAATAAATATGTCCCTTCCCTTGACTTACATCGTCCGACAATGTCTACTTGATCACAATACCTTATCTGGCCGCTCATGTCCCAACTCTGTTCTACTGAGGCTCGTTTTTGCGTTATCGTCTGACATTGTCTAAATCGAAGATTTACATCTGTAAGGTAAATCTAGTCAGTTATAAGCATTAGAAGCTGCGGTGCTTTGCCCACAGGATTAATCCTGACTCACAATATACATTACTCCAAGAATTGTCAACCAGATTCACTCCAAAATACATCTTCTAGTGATTTCAGTTTGTTCACTGCAGTTAAAATTTGAAAATAAAATTATAATAACTAGGTTGATTTGAACCGAACATGTGAGACAATTGCCTCGAACTCAAGTTAGACCAAGGCGCCAAAATAGAAAATATTTTTAAAATTTAATTTATGGAAATATTTATTTTTAAGTTTGGAAAAATTAACGTGCTGTGAAAATTTTTTAACAAAACAATTGAAAAACCCAGAGCAATACAGAATAAATAAATTGCCTTTCTGATTCGATTATCGGGAAGGAATCGGGAATGGCCGTTTCGTCCTACAGGGGACTCATCAGCCCGATCTCCGCCTTCCCCGATAAAAGACTCAGAAAGGCAAGATCTTATAAGAAAGCCACCGTCACACCTGGCAATGACCCCCGATTTGGCCTTCTGTCCTATCTAATTTTAGGAAAAGTAAGCACAACATTTATTGTTGTTTTTTTTTGTTCTTCGGGGGTCACTGCCAGATTCGGTGGTCACCTTAATTTATCTTCCCAGACTTCCAGCAAGTCTTCATTTCACCCAGGGTACTACATTATGGGCGAAATCTTTCGCTAGCCGTAACTCGATAACGAAGCATTTCCGGACCTATGTTTATATAACTTTTTTTCTTTACTTTTACATGTAGAATGAGCTCCCGAAGTTTCTGTATATCTTCGTGAATCACCCTGTATAATAGTAATAAAAATAAAATAATAAAAATATTATTGTGTAGTAATAAAAATAACCCTTAATTCATTCCATACCCCAGACCAGCCTTCCCCCCACCGGTAAGTCATGTACTTTAGGCTTTACCATTTTTCTGGTGAAAGTAGGTGGACTTACCGGTTGGGGGGGGGGGGTCTGGGGGTATGGAATGAATTAAGGGTTGTTGAAAAATGGTGAAGCCTAACAAATTCGTTTCCAGCCGAAGGGCCCCCAATGATATCAGACCGCCCCTGATTACCAATTGCTTCTGTAAGGCTGGATTGGACATTTCTCAAGAGGGATAAATCACAGAAGAAGATGAAGAAGTAGATTTGACTTGGAAAATTTGGAAATGAGTAGAGAAGAATTTGAAAATTATGTATCTCTTGACGGAAGTTATCACTTCCGAGATACCTACTCTCGAGGATATTGTAGCTGAAATTCAAGCTAAAGCAGATGAAGCGACGATGATAACGACGAATGAGGAGAATTTCAAGCTGAACCGCCCCCAACATACTCAATGGATTTTGAGTGCGCAGAAAAACTTCAAACTTTTTTCGAAGCCAGGGATGCAAATGACGATGAGTCTTCTCCCGAAGAACAATAACACAATAAAGAGACAAAAAGACAGTTCAAATCAAATTAACCAATTTCTTTAGTACTGTACAGAAATAAAAAAAAGAAATAAAGTATATATAATATAGTGAGTTTGTATGAATTTTTATGATTTTTTTCACGAATCCGTTTTTTACGAGCACTCGGTTATAACGAGCAAATATCCTGTCCCTTTACGCTCGTTATAAGCGAGTTCGACTGTACAATGATTTAAAAAAATTTATTTTATTTTTTTAAAATTTAAAAACAATGAAAAAAAAATTAAAGAATTTAGAAGCTCTTTCAGAAACTTCTTGGTAAGGTATTAACAAAAACCAAAATACATTGAAAAATATGCACCACCGCCAACGAAATACATCTTTTGTCGTCGGATATAATGGAGATTTAAATAATAAATTTAGAAAGCAGGTATTCGTACTTTCAGTTTCGATTTGATCTATATCTTAGTTGCATTTGATGCCACCAGGTGTCACTAGAGATTAGAAAATGGCGTGAGGTGTAGCAAGAGAATCGCGGTGTTTATTTGGATTGGAATTAAGGAATTCTAATTAGTTTACCAAAGTGTCCGTGAGCGTTTAAATTTACTGATATATCATGCCCTACAAAGTAAGATTAAATTTGAGACTTGATTGAACCAAGACATCATGATTTATTTAAGCCTTAAAAAGATGAAGAAATTGTCTACAAATCAATCGTTAGTTGGTTGTTAGCTTCGCAATGAAATATTCGAAAATAAAAATTGTTTCTTTATTATTATGACTGGAAGATATTCACGCAGAATTTTAGGCGTGTAAGTGTAATTTCTATCTTGCTAAGCTAATATTCTTTCCTTTTCGTTTATCTTCGATAATTGCTGCATGCAAACTTCAGGGATTGTGACAAATCATTCTTGAATATTTGATATAATCAGTATTCTTTCTACTCTATTAAAAAAAAAAAAAAAGAATATTATTAAGACATCTTGGAAACATTAAGTATGCTTATAAATTAATATATATAATTGACACTCATCTCAAAGTATTTTTGTAAATTACAAATTATTGTTCAGAAACATGAATACTGATTGAATTAATGTTTTGGCGTTTAGTTTAAAAAGTCCGTATTTTTTTATTTAATGTAAGATCGAATGTAATTATTAATGCCTTATTACAGCATTTTGATATTAAAAAAAAAAAAAGGACTAAGAAGTATATAGAACGTTTTTGTTCTGAACTATTTACTGTTTTAAAACTCATAGTAATTGACGTTTTAGTAATTTTGTTAATTCTATTAAAAAGAGCTTTTAAGTTATTTAATTATTATTAAAGGAAAAAAAAAGATATCAATAGATATTGAAGTCTTTATGCACTTTTGTACACTTATAATTGTTTTTGTATTAGCAGAAGCATTCCGGAAGGTGTAACTCACAATCACCCTGAGGAAGCTGAAGATGCTCTAGAAGTGTTTTTGGGTAAAGATGAAAGTCATTCAAAATGGATGTGTAACAGGTAAGTTATGAGAACAAAGGTCAAGTATATTTAGATTTTTTTTTTTTTTTTTTGTTGATTACTGAATCTCAGAATGCTGTATATATCAAAAATAAGAATATTTTTAAATGACATCTTAAAAAACAAACAAACAATTGGAAGCATGTAAGTATACAAAGGAAAAAGTGATGTGCTTTCTCTGCCTTTTTTCAAGATATATCTAGCATTTAAAAAAAGGGATAAAAAATTTCATGGAATATGTCCAGTTTATAAAATAATTATTAGTTAAAATGAAAACATTATAAGAAGTAGTTTAAAAAGTTAAAACAACTTGCGATTTTGTTAATGGCAAAAGACATCCCTTTCCTTTTGCTTTTTTTAATCCTTAATTAAATAGAATTTTCTGTAAATCAAATTGCATTGGAATCAAAGCTCATACAGATAGACATGTAATTTATTCTATTTAATTAGAACTAAAAATGACAATAGAATTTATTATAAATCAGATTGTCTTTTATGGAAATTTTAGTCCATTGGACAGTTCTTCCTGAAGGTAACAAAAAAAAGATAATAAACAAAAATGGCTTTATACCATTTTCTTTTGTAAGTTTGAAGGACAGCGGTTGATGTAAGAGTTTAATAAATAATTCTCTCAATGAAATAACCTGTCTAGCAGTTCATTATTGTTGGTGAGATAAAAAAAAAAAACAACAACTAATGAATAGGATAGAAAGATTATATCAGCTTTAATAGTTTAATTTAAATAGTCGATTTATTGTCATCCAAATATTCTATTTATGAAGTTTTCTCTAGATAAGACACTTTTAAGTAGCTTTTTATTTATATATTAGGCCCTATACTTTTTTTGTAATTAAATTGTTAAGTATGTTTTTGTGGTTACAATAAAAGTATTACATTGTTTTTATTTTTATTTTATTTTTTATTTTGGTCTTTGTAGTATAATTGAAAATTGTGAATTTATGCATCTTTTATATATTTTCTAAACCAAATTAAACTTTTTAATGTAAAAAAATTGACTAAACACTTACTATTACTTATTTTCAATTAAAAATATACATTTAATTAATGAATTAGCAGGTTCATTTTCTTTTTTTTTTCTATACATCTTTAGATCATATACAGAAAAATCAGATGTATTTAGCCATTCTGATGCTTATAGTATGTCCAGTGTTTCATCATGGGATGAAGATGTAAGTAGTTGATCAGGAAACTTTAATTGGATTATATTGTACTAAATCTTTATTTATGTTTTAAATTAAATGCTTGTCAGTGGTAGCCTTACTAACTTGCTTCAAATGCTGTGAATATTTTATAAGTATAATTATACTTCCTCTCAAATTTCTATAGAACATTGACTTTATGATTTCTTTCTGTTACATCTCCACAATGTTGAATAGTGATAATTAAAATTCATTGTTACGATGATCTAATAAAAGATAAGCAGGCATTGCTATTTATTAGCCATCTGATAATAATTTACAGAAATCTAAAACAGATTATAGTTTATTGAAATTAATGGAATAAATTTAACATGCTGCAGAATTACAATCGAATCAGAAAGGCAGTTTATTTTGGTTATGTTTGTGCCGACCTTGTTTCTTGTTTTATTTAATATCGTTTATGTTGATACGAACATATTACATTCTCTTTATATTAAATTGCCAAATTCAGTAGGTTGTAATAAAATAGGATAAGTGTTTATTATAACACCTTGAATGATAGGTAAAATTATCTATTTAATTAGGAACTATCTTATGATGTAGAATTCAGATATTTACACTTGTTCAAAACTTTATCTTGTAAATTTATTAATGATAAATTTCAAAGTTTATTTTTTTTCAAAAAAATATTTCTGAAGTTATTTACTTATTTTTTTTTTTTAGTAATAAATACAATTATGACAGAATCAAGCAATGCTAGATTTCTTCATGTTGACATAATTTGCAGGATTATAAATGCTTCAGTTATTAGCTTACACAGTTTAGTTCTTAATAAACTAGCCTTTACCTTATTTATAATTTACTCAGATGTAAACAATGCATTGGAATTATTTCTGTAGCTTTGTTATTTTGTCCTCGATTTTAAGCCATTAGTAAAGTGCCTCTTAAATCACCACCATTCTCTTGAGCATTTTCAAACTTCTGAATAGGATAGTTGCCTGATATCAAAACAAACAAAACTAAAATTTGCCATATTGAGTAAAGACTTAACTCACACTGTCGTTGCTGTGTCTTGCTGTTATCAGATTGATAATTTATCAATCAAAACACTTAATAAGAAGATATACTGTCTTGATTTCAAGAGTTTCAGCATACTTACGAATTTTGTTTTCTGTGTAATCTTCAACCTCCTATTAGAATCTATGTATGCTTACCATCAATAACTTTTTAACAATCTGTCCATCTTAGATTTCAACCTTCATTCTGTCTTTCAGAAGTCATATCTTTCCCTACAGCCATCTTAATTTCTCATTAAAACATTTATAAACTATTTTTATACCTTTCTGATAAATAGCAATCTCTATTAAATATCTCCAGTGATATAATTTTTTTTTTTTTTGCAATTTATGTTTTAAATTTTTTTACAGGAATTTGAATCAGAAACTTCTCGTAATGTCCAGCAAATTTTTGATGATATTGATGAAATTTTATTTGAAAATAAAAGGCATTCAGCACATAGAGGCCAGACATTTTTAGAATGCCAGGACTGGCTATCAAAATATCCGCACTTAAGGTAAGAATACTAATATTTTTTTTTCTTAAGCTACTGAATAGGCCTGAATGCAGAGAACATATTAGATAATAGGATGACTCTTTATGGGAATCTTACATATATGTTGTTTACAAGTTAATCGTTAGCATCTTTGACTCATTGTTCAGAACAAAAGTAGATTGATCCTGAATTACGTTTCCTCTTTCCTCTTGAGCTCCATACAGTTTATCATGTGAAACTGTTATCACTTCATATCATAAGTTGTATATCAAAAGCAATTTTATATTGCTGAAAGGATGGGAAAGATTAAAGCAAAAGATTAAATTTAATCTCTTATTGAAAAGATTGAGTCCATCTTCGATGCAAGAGATTAAAATCCATCAGAAAATAATAATGAAAACGGAAAAAACAAGGGAATTACATTTAATGCACATTAAACCTTCTTACTTACTAGAAAATAATAATAATAAAAAAAAAATTCAGTAATAAAATTTAGTAATACAGTAGAGTCCCGATTATCCGAGTTAATGTGGACCAAGACTTAACTCGGATAACCGAAAAACTCGGTTAAAGCGAAAATAGTAAATAAAATAAATCGTCTAGGTTTAAATGTATATTTTAACAAATACAAAAGTTGTACAGATACATCACATGCAATTCATATTGTTACGATAATTAAAGAGTTCTTTTACTTAAAAAAGTCCTAAATTGTTTTTGTTTTACATTACTTTGGCGTTTTTCTGCAGCAATGTTCCGCCATAACAGGATTGCTGGTGTCACTTCTTCTTGTTTGTTCTATATATTCAATAGCACTTTCGATAGCTTTTAGTCCATCCGTATCAGAGATTTTCATATGTCGATTTTCATCATCACTGTCTTCATCATCATCGCTAGATTCATTTTCCTTATTGACGATCATTTCATCTGTAATGTCTTGTTGTTTGTCAGCATTTATCCAGTCACGATAATCCTCTTCGTTGATTGGTGAGATCAAGTTCAGAATTTTTTTCGGTAGTTTTAAAAATGGAAAATGTAGAACCAGAAAAACAAAATAAATCCTAGAAATATTTGATAGCTCGGTTAAAGCAGAAACTCGGATAATCGGAGTTTTACTGCATATATATATATATACACTATTTAGTAAGATGGTTATCCTGCTGAATGATTGAGCTATAAGAAGAGACATTCAGTAGCATAACTACTAATTACAATTATCAAATCATTCATCTCAGGAATTAAAAAGTTGTTTTCACTTGGTTAATAAAAGCATCACCTAAATTGAAAAGAACCAGGAAATGAAATTTTTTCAGAAAGATGAGAAGTGTAAGCAACATAGAGTGCATAATAAGATTGTAAAAAAGAAAAGATAGAAATTATGAAACAACTAATTTGGCTTGAAATTGGAAGGGAACAAAAAGAAAAAAAGTATCAATTATGCATTACTTCATCAAAGAAACAAACTATTGAGTAATTAATGCAGTATTTACACCAAATATTAAACATGACGTGTGAATGAAGCAATTGAGAATTCATCATCATCCTAAACTTCGTCACCAAACTTTCAGAAGTCCATGAAAGATGTATCTGATGATTTTAGTGGTTTGGAATTGTACAGAACAGCCTGGTTTCTTGATTGTTGACCATTTGATTCATGTATGCTACTGTTGATTTTGCTGTATGAGACAAGGCCTTGTCTTTGTGGCTAGATACAATCTAAAATTCCTCATAGTATGATTTCAGTATAGTATAACAGTTCCAAAATATTCTTTCCGTCATAGGCATCATTAACGTTGGCATTTCTAGAAACTAGGTGCAATGTTAATTATCCACAATGGCAATAACTACCACTAACATGAACCCTTCATAAGGTTTCCTTATACTGACAGAACCATTCTTCCCATTTTTGGTGTCATGTGTACGATAGAAAATTGCTCATGGCTTTTTATTCTCACTTTTGCTGTTTTTGTTCTTGCTGAGAAGTAAATATGTGAAGATCACTGAAATTCTCACAAAAAGCATTAGAACTAAAGTAACATTTCTGTTAAAGTCTTAGCACTGCATCTGAATCCTTTTAGCAATCTGTGAATTTGTCCAAATTTTGATGAGATTAAATTTAATAACCAAAGAAAGTAATCGGGATTTAATTTTTTTTTTTTTTTTTAGAAAATGGAAATTTGTTTGTTTGTATTGATCAGATTGTTTTGATAATGTGATATAATAATAAGTTGAGATTTTATTTCTGTTATTTTCACAATTTTAAAAAAATTAAGAAGTATTAATATTTTGTAAAGGTTATACTACTGTAAGTTTGTCTTGAAACTCTTATTCTTATGTTATTTTTATACAAATCAGGTTAACACCTGGGTGTGTTCAATTACTACTTAAAGTGGAATTTTCTAAGTTACTCAAATTTTGAATTTCTTATCTTACAAATTATCATAAAAAAAAAGCATTAATAGTATTGGCTGAGTGCAAAAGTTCTACCCGTTTTTATTACCCATAAAGAAGAGCAAATAAATGCAAAATGAACAGTACCTATTATTGTGCATAATCCCCATTGCTATCTAGGACCTCTTGCCATCTTTCTGGTAGGAGATGAATCCCATGGCGCTAAAATTCCGGCGGTTTCAAGTCAAAAAAGTCTTGGATGGCAGTTTTCACAGCATCAAGATCATCAAAGATTTTCTGACTGAAGTAATTGTTCAACGCTCGAAATAGGTGATAGTCAGTTGGTGCCAAGTCAGGAGATTAGGGAGGGTAGGGTAAAACCTCCCAACCAAAGCCCAGTAACTTTTGGCGAGTGATGACAGCAGCATGTGGCCTGGTGTTACCGTGATGAAGGATAACACCGCGACGATTGATGAGACCTGGCCGATTTGCTACCAAATTTGAATGCAGCTTGTCTAACTAGACAGTAGAAAGCAGCATTGATGGTTTGGTTGAGTAGCAGGACCTCCCAGTGAATTATTCCCTGCACATCCCACCACACACTCAATTACACCTTCTTGGGATGAAGTTCAGCTTTCGAAGTCGATGCAGGCAGATCAGAAGGACGACACACAGTCCTACGAGGCTTTACGTTACGGTACATAACCCACTTCTCATCTCCTGTCATAATTCGTATCAAGAATGGGTCATTTTTGTACCAGGAAAGCAAGGAAAAACAGGTGGTGATTCGGTCATCCCGTTGATTAGCTGTCAGGTTATGTGGAACCCAACGATCCAACTTTCTCGTAAAACCAACTTACCCAGCCGTCTCTCGACCGTTGTCCGATGTATGTTGAAGGTCTCCGCTAATTCTTGCACGGTTGGGTTCGGGCTGTTCCTTATGGCTTGGTCAATATCATCCTCTCCAACGTGTAATGGCTGTCCACTCCTAGCCTGAACTCGGCAGCTTCTCTCTCCTTCCCTAAATTTACCATCGACGACATGTGCTTTTGTCTATTGCATCCTCCCCATAAACTTGACAAACATTGTGACATGCTGCGGCTGCCATTCTCTTTTTATCGAACTCGTATAACGAACAATGTCTTATATGCTCCTTCTCGCGTTCCATGTCACACCCTCTGATGTATTTTTTGAGATGATTAACTTTGTGAGACACGATGCATTTATGTGTGAGGCATCCACACGTTTGATTGGCAGACGATTTGCGTCATTACAATGTCAAGTGTGAGGGCAATTCCATTGCAAACTTTCATATCCAAAAACAGGTAGAACTTTCACACTCACCCAATATTTAGTAGTATTTGAATGAATTGAAAATAAGCAATAGGAAATATCATTTTTAAATATGAAATGTATTTGTGATACTTAGCCAGGTTTCTGGAAGCATCTGTCTTTAATCTGCATTACCTTTGCAGTCATTTTTTTTTTAACTTCCCAGTGAAATCAGACCTTCAATGAAGCTCACAATGTTAGAATCTTTATATTTAACAGCAGTAGCATTGTGCAATGAATGCATAGCAATAGGAATTTATTTTATTTCAATACAATCATACATTCATCAAAATGTGTTTTATTCCTAAAGTATTTTTACTTCATAGACAAATATCAGTTAAACTTAAAGTTCTCAATAATAAATTTTATAAGAATTTTTCTTCATACAAATTCTTTCCTTTATTTAAAAATTTCCTACTTATGGCTTTTTATTTTTAAACTAAGGACTTTTTAATTTATCTATTACTTTATTTTCCTCCAGAATTGTTGGTGAACAAATTGTGCCGGAAAATGATCCAGGGTTTAAAGTGTTTGCAGCAGAAGCTCGGCGCCCAAGAACAGTGCCACCTATGTTCCATTCAGCTAGCCCAAATTCTGAAGGGTTAGATTATTTTTTTTTTTTTTTTTTACAGTTTGTCTAATCAAAGAAAGGTTTTAAAGATGCAGAAATGTCTTAACGTCGAAGTAAGCCAATATATATACTCATATATGTACTCATTGCGGCTCGAATTTCTACTGCAGACGCTCTGGGATCCACGAGGGCCAATCCTTCGAATGCACTGATCTCCTCTCTCTCCAGTGAATCAGGATTGCCTGTACCCCAGTCTTCAGGAAGCAGTGCCTTCCCAGGACCATTGGTGCCAACAGTTGTACACAGTGGAGACATCTCGACCCATTCTTCCCACGATCTCACAAAATGAAGATCCACCCTTTCGAAGGCCTACCACAATGCCTAGTGGTTGTGGGTTAATTGCCGATATATAGTTCATTGTCACCTTTGGGACATTCTATATAGTTGTAGCACTTATGACCATAGCCTTTCATAGTGACAGCTCCATCTAGTGGAAATTCCATTAAGTATTCACTGTGGCGCTGCATTCACATCATATGAGTTGTGACATTGAAATGTAATATCAATGTAATAATTCATGTAGACAAATATTCTGAGTAATTTTTATTCACCTAGCTTAACTCCTTCTTGGCTATGGGATTTCCATTTCCGTCAGTGTATATATATTAAAAAAATATGTAATATATATATATAGGGCTAGGATTTACATGCACAAATAAAGTCTAAAATATACATACTCAAACAAGAAATATGCAAAAAACATGCAAAATCCAATATTCTTTTCATCAATTATTATTTATTAATTTTATTATCTTCCTACAAAAATGGAATGACATGTCGTATATTTTTAAGTTTCAATATGTACACTATTTCTTTACCTTACTTTTTCTGAGTGCCAACTTTTCTAAGTATTCTGTTGTCATACTTTGTCTATTGCCAAAGATATTTTTGAATGCTGAAAATGATCATTCAACATCAATATGAGGTTATTGGACAAAGTTTTAAGACACAAATTTGTGAATTTGTAAATTTGCTCAAGCAATCCACACTTTCTTTGATCTTAACTTTGAGTACAGTGCTGTACCCAGAGATTTTTGATAGCACCGTGTCTAGTTTCAACTTGACAGCCTCACCAGATGAAATATATTATCCACATATTTCATCTGCCTGGGAAATATGTGTTGTTAGGGATTCTATTACTTGAATTCATAGAGTGGCATTCCTCTGGTCTCTAGGTTCTTAATGAACTCAGGAAGTTTTTCAAAATTCATTTTAACATAGAGAAGCTCCTCTCTTATTCTGCTGTCATTGAAGCAGTCTTTTGCTGTATGGATGGCTACTGCATCTGTCTCATCCAATGCATCAGTAAGAGACAAAAACAGTGTCTCTTATCAAAATCACAAACTCACTCACAAAAAAATACAACAAAATCTTTTGACACTAGCACTGCTGCTGCTGGCGTATTTACTGAGAATATGACGAATAAGCAAAATAAAGACAAAGCAGTTACGGATGGTAGTGACGTGTTCTCTTCCCAACTCAAGGACAAGTGGAACAGCAGCAGGGAGGGGTTTATATCCAGTCATCTAGTACAGTCAGCAAAAAATATAGTGATGACAGCCAAAAAATCCAGAATCTTATTTTTTTTTATTGTAAATATGCACATTTGAGGGTTTATTCAATGAAATACTAAAAATATGCACGCTTAACTTTGCATATTCATCATCTGAGACATTCAAAACATGCATAAAAATGTTTTTGCATGACTTTCAGTTAGCCAGTAAAAATATGCATTTGCATATGAATTCTGGCATATACAGGGTGTCTCAAAATAATGTACTAACACTTCGATAGTTAGTACATTTTTTTGAGACACCCTATATATGATTTTTTTTTTAACTACTATTGCAAGGTTTAGGATTTGTCATTATGTATGTAGAGGTATTGCACAGCTTTGGGGATGTTGATTGGAGGTAGATATATCATTAAGGGAATGAATATATCATTCACTTTATTATTAATATACTGATTTATCTTTAAGTATAACTTTTTGTAACTTATTATAAATCAAAAAATTAAAAATACACATTAATTTATTTTTTGATTTATCTACATGTATGCACATTAATATTTTTCTTTTTAACTTTTTACATTGTACAGTATTACATTGCATTATTATGTTCAAATTATATTTGAAATTAATAAATATTAGTTGAAGACAAACAATAATTAAAATTTCAGTAAATTATAATATGAAAATTTATGGGATTTTTAACTTGTATTGTTTTTAATTTTGATTAATGGCCCATGAAAAAAACAACCTAGACTTATAAGGAAATTATGCATATTACTAAAACATGTCATTATGTTCGTTGTAATATGCTTATAAAGAGAACTTTTTTTTTTTTTTTTTTTAATTAAAAAAAATAAATTAGGAAATGCCTATATAGATTATTTATATTATAAAAGGACAAATCTTTTTTTTTTTTTTTTTTTAAATTTCTTTAGAAATTTTTTTTTATTGTATTTCTCAATGTAGATGAAATATTAAAAAAAAAAAGAAATATATATCTTAACAGGCAAAACTCAAAGCTAGGCCTTCGAGTTTCGTAGAGCAAAGATTTTAATCAATCTTTTGCAATATAGAATTTTCCACATCACTGTCTGGCTATATATATGTATATATAAAAAATGAAGTCATAAAGTAATACCTTTACTACTACTAGAAAAAATTACCTGTACTTGAAAATATATCAAATTTTCCATCTTAAAAAAATCATAAAAAATATTAATTTGGGACAACAAACTTTATATTTATTTAAATAAGTAATGTATTAAAATCATAGTTCAGGATGTTAAATGTTTAAGATAACCGTTCTTCTTTTTTGTGAGTACAGTGATTAATTAAATGCAAATGATATTACTTTATAAATAATATGTGGAATTGAAGGTTTTATTTTTCTTGGCAAATTCCTCTTTTAATTAAATATTTAGTGTGGTTCAGTTTAATGATTATTGGTTTTGTTTTTTTTTGAATGTGAAGGTTAGCACTTCAGGGAAAATCAATGGAAGTTCTCAGTCATTCGTTTACTCAGACACAGTTAAGCAAAGGTTTACATCAGATGCTGCAAGAAGTGGATGAAGTGATTGAACAGCATGGCGAGTATGAAGAACTTATTGCTGCAGATTATAGGTCAGCAATTACTTACACAATAAGGATTAAATTTCTATACTTGATAAAAAAACAAAAAAACAATGTAGTAACTGACAAGAAATAAGACCATTCTTTCTGTTTTCTTTTGCTTGCTTGATTTATTTTTTTCTTTTTAAGTTTTTTCTAATGATATTGTCATGTTGATATAAATAAATTTTGTTAATTTTTTTAAAGTTTAAGTTTGAAACTTAAAATAAAGCAAGTTATTAATATATTTATAAGGATTAATGTTTTTCCTTTTTCCAGTGATGAAACGTCAATTAAACCTGATAATTTCTCGATGCAAACAAATCTGTTAGTACCTGAATCGAACAATGAACATACTCCAAACCCAAGTGACTTAGTAATTGATCTTCTTGCGGATAGAATTTGGAATGAGGTAAACAATAGCTTAACATTTCCAGGAATACTTTAAAAAAACACTACTTATTACAATCGTGCTTCTATTAAATGCATGTCCAGGAATAGAATTTTCCCCCTTTTTTTTTTTAAATACTAACATTGCTAAATTGTTATAATAAATTTATTAATTCCTGGGGCCGTTTTATAAAAAAAAGATAAAAAAGCTATTTACTGTGAAATTTACTTTAGCAACACTAAGAATAAACTTTTGAGTTAGTAAAAGAGAAAAAGAAGAAAATAAATCTTATTTTTGGATCACTGACATGCATAGGGGCTTTAGCCACCCCTCTTGAAATTTTCTTGTTTCACTTCTGTGTACTGTATTTGATTTGATTGTTAGTTTTGTGAAAAAATTAAGCTACATTTTGTAGTACTATAATGTTGCAATGTTATAATAGAACATGAAAATTTTTATCTAGTCTAGGTAGGCACAGTATTTATGATTTTTGAAAGAGGCTAATTTTGTTTCTAGGTTGTTAATTAAAATTAATTTCTAGAATTTATATTTTTTAAATAACATTTTTAATTGTTAAAGTAGAACATATATCTGCTATTATCTTATAAATTTCAGCAATTCATTTTTACATTTTTTTTTTAGTGAATATTTTAGCAAAAAAAGTTGTTGATATTTCACCACTCTCTATCTTTGTAAATAGAATACTTATGATAGCTCCAAATTTATTAAAAAAAAAATGTAAAACTAGAAACAGAACAGTCTCCTAATTATGCACTTTGGAGAAATTCATCATACAATGAATCATCAGATTTTATAGCAAGGTTATATTTATTTACAATTTTTTTTTAAAAAAAATATTTTGATTCTTTTGGTTGATTCAATCTGTGGAATTATAAGCTGATTAATTATAATAGACTAATGAAATGTATTACTTTAATTTCACTTTAACACAATAAACATTAACATTAACTTTCAATGTATAAGAATGGAGAAAGAGAGCTGTCTGAGAAAAATCGTTGAGGTTGTTAGGATCTACAAAGGATTACAGTGCATGTAAATAAGAAGAAACATTAACACATTGTTTTTACTTTACTGTTTATTGGAGGTCAGGGTTATGAGAAGATTGCTGTGTGAGTAATCATTATTTGGTAATCCTATATAATAAAATAATCCTATTGTCTCTGTATAAAAAAGTTAGGCCAATTAAAAAAGTAAACTGTGCATTGGATAGTGCTATAATTCATTCGTTCAAACCTGAAGAAGAAAAAAAAGCACTGCATCTTACAAAGATCTAATCAAAATCTTTTTTTGAAATTTGAAATTAAATATTTGAAGATTGGCATTTACAATTTTGTTTCTGTTTATATCAGTTTCTTTCTATGATTCTCAGTTATATGCTCAATCAGTTCTATTGCTTGAAACAAACTGATTGAATAGTATGTTTCTTTCAAAAACTATAGCAAAACAAAACTTTGTTGGTTGATAAAAAAAACTGAATACAGGATCCCTAGTAATTTACTTGTTCTGATAAAAAATTTAGCAATTTTATGATTCAAAACAAAAGATATATGTTTGTTCTAAAGTTTTCTTTATGAAATTTAATCTTTCATTTAGTTTCTTAAGATCGTAATAAAGCTTTGTATTTTTTCCGTTCCTATTTTGAGAGGAAGAGGAAAGGTAAGGATTACTTACCAAAATGCAAGGGGAAATGGAGAATGAATAAGATTGGAACGCTGGTATTATTGATGTTAGTGTGGATGCATTTACTAAATGAAGAGTTTCTGGGATGTAACCGCTATAATGAAGATAAAAGAGACTTAAGTCTTTCGTGTCCCACTTCGATAATCGTCATCAGCTGTGACCTCATGACAATTACCGAAGTGAGGCATGAAAGGCCTCATCTCTTTTATCTTCCTTATATGGGTTGAATCCCAGAAACTCTTCATTTTCATTGGAACCCTATTTTAGATAATCACTGAAAATAAAAAGAACAAGATCACCATTTTTATATTTGTAAACTATTACCTTTTTTAAATATTTATTTAAAACATTTCAATCATTTTTTTTAGGTATTAGGATGGATTCGGCCATTTGTTTGCAGTTATTTTCAGTGCTCTGATATTGGTAAGTAGGAAAAAAAAAATAGAATTTGGAAAGTTCCTTAATACAAAACAAATGCATTTTAATTCAGTAAGCAGCAAGAAAACATACACTTGCCTCTTTCAAAGCACAGAATGCGCCAAAACAAACAGTACTGAAAGTGGAATTTGAGCATTTATAAACAAAAAAACATTTCACTTATGACATTCTGTATAAAAAATATTTTCAAAATGATGTCCATTCTGTTTCAAACAATATCATACCATTCATGTAGATTCTCAAACATGTTTGTAAATAGAGGTTGCTGCAGTTGGTGAAAGAATGCCTCTTATCTTTTCCCGTAATTCCACAATTGTTGTGGGTGGGTTCTCCTTAAAAACGGACTTCTTTAGCATACCCTATACATAGGCATCGGGGGATGTAAGATCAGATGAATGGGATGGGTAAGGAAAATTTGTAACATGGGAAATTATGTTCTTTAAAGTGTTCCTGGAGCAAAGTGAGTGAGTTTCTGGCCATGTGACAGGTGGCTTCATCATTTTGGAACAATTCAGTAAGGAGTATGACATTTTGTCACGTGGCAGTTATTAATGTTATCCTGATCCTGCTGGACCCATAAAGAATCAGAAGAAAGATGCAATGAAGATTGCGGCATAAGATAAAACATGGTCAAATAAATGAATAAAAGAGAAAAAACCTTGATTCTATATACAATAAACAAGTTTAATAAAATGGATTAACATACAGGGATAATGATAAGTAAGTTAAAAAGGAATAAACTAGGAGATAATGTGGGAATCAAACACAATAAGATAAGTAAAATAAAACTAGTGCAAGAGAAATGCACAGTAAGATGATCGGCATAGTCCTTAAAAAGAATTAAACCATGATTAAATACAAAAATTACTGACTTGGAAAAAAACAGTTGATGGAAGATGCTCGAAAGTCTAGATAATGTTGTTATCCACTAGTTGCACTCTTGCCGATCTGATCAACAGGAAAATGAAGAGAAACTTACTTACAGTATTGTCCTATTCCTTAAGTCACTTAGTACCTGCAGATTGAACCGGAGTTTTACTCATCTGGCCAGATTAGATGATTTCTAGAAGCACAAACACAGCACAATGAATTATCACAAATTCCAGAGTTTGCTGAACACACTCACTTGGCGATGAAAGTATGGATAAAATGAGCCCGTCCACTCATTGTCTGTCAAATTGTTTAATAATAATAACTATTAATAAAAGGAATCTCCAACCTAAACGATACTCGTATCATCCTGTACGGTAGGATACTGCATTTAATTTGTGTTTATAAGAGTGAAGCCACGACGATCTCTGAGGGCATTTCAAAATAAACTTAAGATGGAAGGGGAGGATGGGACAGGTTTCCACAGAAAATAAAAGCCAAAAATAATTGGTTAAGAATGATAGAAGACAGTAAAAATAAACCAAGCACAAGAGAGGTCAGTAGTAAGAGAGATCTAGTTCCCACAGGAAATGACGTTGCGTAATAAAGGCAAAGTAAGGTTACCATAGTAATGAGACAAAAAAGAAGGGAGAGTGAAAGAAAAAAGGCTGAAAACAAACTAAAAAAAAGAAAAAGAGCTTTTCCAAGTTAAAATAATAAATAAGGAAGGAAAAAAATGGCACGACAAAATGTCCATGACAGTTTCATGCACAATAAAATTGTAGCAGCTCCTTTAAAAATGGTGTGGCAATGAAGTCTTTATACTGGTCTTGGTTGTCAGAGGATGTCCATCATAGTATTCCACAATGGCCCTATGCACTGGCCCAAAGCAGCATTTGCAGAAATGGCACACAATATCATTACACATGCAGAATGGATGGGTTTCTGTATGATAATGTGTGGCTGTTGAAAACCAAGGAAATGAGTAGTCTGTATTGAAGTAGCTATAACGACAAATGTGGCATTCATCCGTAAATCATATGTAAGACAAGAACTTTGAATTTGCATATGTCATAGCCAACACTGAACCACAATATACAACTTTGATTCAGGATGTCAATCTGTATTTGATATGGAAATCCAGCCAGTCCTTTGAACATTCAATATACGGACGTTGGGCTGATACCTATTTTCAAAGATGTTCAGTGGAGACTTCTCTGCAGAGACTGTAACACCTGGTTCAGAAGCCATCCATGATTCTCATTGTTTTTCATGGAAACTGGCTGTCCTGTGCAGTCTTTTGTTGTATGAGAACGCTTCCTGTACAGTGAAACTTGTCAACCACTTGTAACATAACCATGTTTCTCGGTGGCAACTTGTGAAACTTCTCACGATATTCGTTTGAAACTTTTACAAACTTGGGCCATTTCCACATCCAAGTCCCTCTGAATGGAAATAATACTCAACAATAAACACTTTTTCCTCTGTTGTGAGAACCATTGCTGCAACACTATACTCAGCATTGCATCTACAAGTAATATTGCATCTGCAAATGGTTGTGCATAATTGCAAATAAATCAGGTCCCGATTGCATGGTGCATATGCATGTTTGTTTTAGTGTAGATTGTATAGAAAATAAAGTATGTAGAAAAACCTATTTAAGCTATTATTTTTGTTAGTGGATTTATTAAGTTTAGCTTTTAAAAAAATATTTTTACTCATCAAAAGAAACAGATTAAACCTATTAATGATGAAATTGTACACTAACTGTACAGTGTAAAATTAGTGTGCCTCTCTTTGTTTGTATTGCTTTAATTGATAGTAATATCTCTTCCGGAAAGTTTACCTTGGAATGGATCTTAATCTTGCGTGAACCAGATTTTAGAGAGACTCAGTAATTGATATTTATTTTGACATAATGAATGTTAATTAAAGGACTAATTCCTGAAATTTGTTTTTATTTATTGCTTATTATGAAATTACCATTTTCCTTCAGATAAGTTGTATTTCTTTATTAATAGTGAGAGTTCATATTTTTTTTTTCTACCTTTAGATGAATCAGGAAATATTGGAGATGTTAAAATCTCATCTCCACCATCTGCCATTATTCCATCCAAAGAAACCCGACCTCATTTATCCAATATTCGTCTTTCTACTGCTCCATTTAATACTTTGGTAAAGTATTCACTTATGAATTTTATTTTTGTTCAATTTATTTTTCATTAAAAAAATTCATAAACTCATTAAAAATTACAAAAACTGTAAGAACCACCAGTAAATTTATATCACTAAGAATTATTTTATATTGTTTACATTATTAATTATTAGCTAGGAGATGTTTTCATAAAAGACAGATGTTGCAAGCATTTGGCATTGAATAATTGATTTGCAACTGTAACGTAACTGATCCTTTTCTATATTGTGTAAAATGAATCAAGTTTAATTAAACGTAAATTTTTGTGTGCTAATTTAAACATCTTCTACATTTCTGATCTGTCTGCTTGTCTTCGGCTGGTTCTGAGAAAACAGTATAATATATAAAAAGGAGATGGAGTCATCTTCTGTGAATTTTGATTCTGTCTCCGTCATAGCAGTGGCTGACCACTGGCTTATTGTAACCTTGATGAAGAAATGCAACAGCAACAATTTAAGTCATAAAGAATAATCTGTACTGTGACTAAAAAAAAAATCTACCCATAAAAGCTAGATTTCAGCTTGAGATTATTTTGCGATACTAATATTGTAAGAAATTTATCATAAAGATATCATTATTCTTCTTTTTTTTCTATAATTCTTTTTTCTATATTAGAAATCAAGATAATTCTTATATCTTAAATTTAAAAAAAATCCAGTTGTTTTTTTGTTTGTTTCTTTGGAATTTCCAGTTGTATTCTAAGAAACTGATTTATTTTGCAAATTTAACAAAGTTTTTACCAGTGATAATTAATATTGAAAATCTTTTTTTTCTTTCCAGAGAGTTAAAGAACTTGACAATATTTTAACAATTTCAAGTAAAATCTTACAGAATCCACAAGTTAGACAAATGTAATTTTTATTTCTGTTTCTTATTGCAAATTTTATTATTACTTATTTTACCTTGCTTTTGATATAGAAAAAAAAATATTTTAAGACATTAAGGAAAAGGAGTAATTTTTTTTTTCTCTATCTTTTTGTCTGATAAGAGGCTTTTTTGTAATGTTTCTAATTTTCATCAGTTGATAAATTTCGTGTGGCTTCAGAAATGGCAAAGTTCTTCTCAGATGCCAATTTTGACAGAAAATGTAGTTAAAAATAAGAGATATTAAATAAAGCAGTTTTATATTTTGAGAAAGCCCATTAGCAGACAACAATATTGAAATTTTACTATTCTTTGGTTAGTATATGATGAATTTACTAATTTATTTATTTTTTTTTTTTTTTTATGATTTTAGAAATAGTCTTCCCTGCACATCTCAGTTGAGTTCCCATAATAATCAAGATAAAGATTTTATTTCAGCTTCAGACAATCAGCATTTCAGAAGTGGCAGAACTCCTTCTGGTCGTTTAGCACCTCTAGATCAGCAGTCATTAAGAAAACCATCTGCTGTTAGCCTTGGGGTATGGTAATTTTTTTTTTTTAACATTTAAATGATAATTATATATCTTAGTGAATCTGATGTGTAAGACTGACAGATCCAATTTCTCTTTATTTCTCATTTTTATCATTTTATACTGACCTTCTAAAGAACAGGTGATATTATTACCAGGCTGTTGCTAGTTATGTGCAGCTCTTTATTTGATGATAGAATTATTTACTACAATGATTTTGCTGTATGATGATGTTAGTTTTGCTTGTTTTGTTTTTACCCTCCTTTTTACATTCCCAGTTTTATTATCCTTTCAATTCATCTTAACCATAAGGAGTTTTAAGTTTTACTGTTTTAAGAAATTTAGAGCTTATTTACACAGCAGATAAAATAATAGTAATCTATATAATAGTACATAAAGGTTGTGAAAGTTACTTAATTCATAAAGCAATACAATATCAGAAAACTCTTCTAGCTGTCTAGTTCTTTTTCTTTCTTTTTTTTTTTTTAATAGTTCAGTGTTTCTTCTTTGTTTTGAATGTTAAAGAGCTAAAATGACAGTCTAATGGCCTAAAATTAAAACTGCTGAGACTTAGTCTTTTGTATAATCCCAAGTTTGACATAACTATTTAAAATTATAATACTGCGTTAATTAATTACTGTTTGCATTACAAAATTAAATAATAAATATTTCTCAAAAGTTGTTTCAGCTACATTTTCATTCTTCACATTGAGATATGATCTCAAATTTAAAGCAAAAAAAAAAAACAAATGATTCAGCTGATGATTTTTGAAGCAGAACTAAATTGGTGAAAAAAACAAACAAACCCACAGTTATGGAAATGCAAATTTGAATAGTTCAGGCATATTTTAGAGAAATTTGAGCACAGACTAAAAAAAAAACAAAACACAAAATGCTTTACCACAGAATGGATCTATAAAGAAGAGGAAGTTTGAAAGAACTACGAATATGTGGCAACCTAGACAAAGACAAGCCTCTCCGAAGGTATCTCTATTTTGTCGTTGTGGAGAGGCTTGTGTACCTCAAGGAGCTTAAGAGCTATTCTGGCAGTAGCATAAATACCGGTGGGGTCACCCATATTGGACAGATATAAGGTAATAGGTCAGACAAAAAGAGAAACCCCGGTTGAGAGGTTGAGCTTGTGGTTAACAGCCTCATGTCGTAAAAAATCTCTTGTTCAGAGACCTAATGACAGAGAGGCCACATTGATTTGCACAGTAAACGACACAGAAAAGGATATAAGGATAACAATTTTTATATAGCAACGAGGATGTTATACAGAGGAGGCAAGCTAAAACAGTTAAAGATGGAACTAAAGAGATATAACATAGCCATAGCAGCTATACAAGAAGTGTGCTAGAAGAGAGGAGGAGAAGATTTCACATTCTTCTGTAGTGGTTATGTAAACAATACTCTTGGCACAGGATTCCTAGTGATAAACAACTGGTCTTAAATTTCAAAACAATCAATTAACAACCTGTCTATTATATGTGCTCATGCTCCAACTGAAGAGAAAGAAGAATATCAAGGATACCTTTTATGATAAGCTTAATCAGATATATCAGAAGAAGAATGAATTAGATAACTCTCACAAATTGGTTTAAAAAACGACATATAATTAAAATTTAAAATACATCACAAACGGCTAAGAGCTTTCACAACCATTCACGGTTGCCTTGTCAATCAAAAGGTTTTGATTGACAAGGCAAAATGGTTGCGAAAGCTCTCAGCCGTTAGTGATGTATTTTAAATTTTAATTATATGTCGTTTTTTTAAACCAATTTGTGTGTGTTATTTAATTCATTATTCACGCTAAACCTTGCCACACGTTAAAATTGAATTTTTTAAAATACCTGCATACAATGGAAAAATCATTTTAGGGGATTTTAATGCAAAGATTGGAAAAGAAGATGCTTTTAGATCAACGATTGGAAAACATAGTCTACATGAAATTTCGAATGATAATGGGTTGAGATCTTTGACTGTGCAATTAATAACAGTTTAATTATTAAATGTACCTACTTCCCACATAGGAACATCCATAAAGAAACCTGGAAATCCCCTGATGGATCAACAAAAAATCGAATTGATCACATTATGGCAGACAGAAGGTATGTCTCAAATATTATGGATATTAGGAGCTTTAGAGGTGTAGATTTCGATTCCGATCATTATCTTGTTCGAATAAAATATCGATACAGAATATCAAATTCGGAAATGTAAGAGGTGAGAAAAAAAAGAAATATAACGTATAGAAACTGAAATCAGATAAATATATAAGAAAGAGATTAGTAACTTGTGTATAAAAAAAAATAAACTACCAAAGAACAGTAGTGAAGAGAAGTGGAAGAATCTGAAGGAAATTATTAGTAACACAGCTAAAGAAGCATTGGATATGAAGAAAAAGTAAAGAGAAACGAATGGTTTGACGAAGAATGTCAAATTAAAATTGAAGAGAGAAATAGAGCTAGACTTAAAATGTTGAATAGGAAAACATGATTTAAGTGTAGATGAGTATAAAAATAAAAGAAGAGATGTAAGAATAAATGTAAAAGAAAAAAAAAGGAACACAAACAGAAAATATTAGAATCCATGGTAGAAGCTAACAGAGAAAAATGAGATGAGGAAGTTTTATTATATAGCTAGGGAATTATGAACAAGATTCCAACCAAGAACATCTACGTGCAAAGATAAGGACAGTAATTTAATCAGAAATGATCAAGATATAAAGACAGATGGAAACAATATTTTAATATACTCCTCAACAGTAATTATAGCATACAAATGGACGAACAGCAAATTTAGCTAGGGCCGGATTTACAACGTGAACCCCCCGACCAGAGATGAAGTGTTTGCAACTATTAAAACATTAAAAAACAATAAATCATCAGGTGATGACAATATATGTGCCAAATTGATTAAATATGGTGATAAAAAATTATGGCAAATCCATGCCTTAATTGAAATTATATGGATAATAGAGAGAATACCTGATGATTGGAATGCTTCAATAATTTATCCTATTCACAAGAAAGAGTGGATAGCTGTCATAAAGGAGACCAAGGCTCTCAGAGGGCCATAGAGCCTGGGAGTAAGTAAATATATAAAGATAAGAAATCTTTTATATGAGTGAGGGTCTTAACCATTAATAAAAAAAAATCCTATTTTGAAGATATCCAGTGTCTTGAAAAGACAATTTAAAGATGATCAGTGATGAATCTGTGTAATAACTTTATTTTGTAAAAATAAAAAATAAAAAAAATCATTGAAATAATTAATACTGTAATTTTATTTCAAGTTAATGCATATCAAATTCATTTGTTGTTTCATAATGTAATAGTTTGGGCATTCATATATACAGGCTATATTTATTTCTCTCTCTCTCTCTTTCAAACTAAAAAAAGTTTTTGCAAAAAAATGTAAAAAGTATTGTAAGCAGTAATTGAAATATTTTTTTCATTTTAGTTAAACTGTTAACTTTATTGATTTTATTTTTTGAACTGAAAGTAAATATGTTTATAATTTATTATCTAATGTTACAGAATGACAGGCTCTTGTTAAATATCAAAGGAAATGGTAAATCGTCTCCAATTATTCCGTCCCAGCCTAGGTGGCGTAAGAATTTTGCTCTTCCTCCTATTGAATTATCAAGTCTCTCACAGTCACAGGTAAAAAAAATACATATATTAATCTAACATACACGAAATCGTGATATTTGTTTCATTATTGTAGAAGTATTTAAAATGTTATCTTAAAACAACAGGCAACAAAAATGCTCATATTGTTCACAACTTTAACTTACCACAGCTTACTGATTGCTTGGTACTTATTATGAAATTACTACGATTATTTTAATTGTTAGACATTTGTTTTCTATTACTCTTGCTTCTAAGCTGTTTGAGTCATAAACTTCAAATATTTGTTTACAAATGTTAATTCATGATTAAAGTTCTTTACTATCCAAATGATCTAAAGTATCATCTAGTACAATTGACCCATTTACCTATTTTCCAGTCAAGCTTGTATTTACTGCTCTGGATGCCCACATCATTACACTTTTTGTTTCAGTTTTTGTTTTACTTAGCTTCTTGTTGGATGCAATTATAGATTTAATTTTTTTTTTCATCAGCATTACACACATCTATTACAAATTTTCAGTTTAATTATTACCTCATTTAAATGTTATTATCACACACTAACTCTTGAGTTTCAACTCTATGAACTAATTCCAGCTGATGATGATAAACATAAAACAGTGCTATTCCTGGGTACATCCAAAATGCATTGATAGCAATTTATAAACTACTGCACAAATTTCAGTTGAGAAAAGATAAGTTTTAGGATTATTTTAACATTGAAGTCTGATAGAAAAGTAATAGGAAGCAATAAAAAACAAACAAACATAATAATGAATATTATTTTGACATTTGATACATTTTCATCATCTGCTTGATATAAATTTTTAATGGGATATGTGTGAAAACATTTGGTAGTGTTTTAAAAAACCATTCTACATATTTTTAATTATGTTCGGAAATGAACAGTTTTATAATTATTTGGGATCTAATATTCCATACGTCATCTTTTTCTTTTTAAGTTTTCCGTAGAGAGAGTTGCCTGTAATTATTTCTGTAAGAAACTGACAAGTAGTTATTATTCTAAAAAACAAAAATCCTCCATTTTCTGCTTGACACAAAAGAGTGAAAACCTTTTGATCTCTTCCAAAAACAGAAAAACAGGCTTATGATTCTATGTTGAAGAGGAGGTTGAATCTTGGATGAATTTTTTTATTAACAATCCTAACTGAGTCATTCCACATCAGTTCATCCAGCAAAATTGTATTTTGACACCCACCATCTCAGATTTTCATTGCACTTGGTATACTTTCTTGTTACACCATGATAGGATTGTGTGCAAATTTTTTTTTCTCCCTATCTGTAACTAATTTTGAGTTATAGGGGGTCAAAGTTAGTTAAAAATTAGTAAAATTCCTTTTCTGAGACTCTTCTTTTAGACTACATTGTATATTGTAAAAATTTAAACCTCAATGCCTAACAGAATTGTAGCTTTGAAAATTTATCCATATGTCCACAAAACTGTGCGGATTCCAAAAAAAAATGTTTCTTTGTTCCTGCCCTATTTCATGATCCATTAAAAAAATAATTTGATGAATTGCAAATTTTAGAAAAATATTGTCAATGAACATTGCATCACAGAAATTAAATTTACACCATATGGTAGAGGAAGTACCACATCATTTTATTTTTATTATTATTTAAACCTTAAGAAGTGCTCTAACATGCTGTGAAAGAATAGGTGGCTTTTGATTGCTTATAACAGTAAATACAACTTTAATGAAATTTTGCTCTTGCATTTTCAGTTTCAAAATCTTTAAAAGAATTTATTTTACAAAATTATTATTTATTACTATTAAATAATTATTATTTAATAATAATAATAATAACTGAACTCAAAACACTACAACGCACAACATTCACGAAAACCAAAAGGCACCATCCAAAGTCCACCACGGAAAGGATGACTTCCCCGCAACGAGGTAGGCCGAGGACTCATCAACCTTATCACCCAACATGAAAAACAAGTACACACACTTAGGAAACACTTTCTCCAAAGAGTGAGGAATACTCCTCACTCCATTTAGCCATTGTCAAGACTGACATACATCTCGCACCCCTGGACCTCGAAAACCCTTACACCCAAACTCAGCAGCTATGTGAAACATTGGCTCATAAGGAACTCCATGGCAGACATCGCCTCGAACTCGGCCAACCTCATGTCGACATGGAAGCGTCGAACAGATGGCTGACAATTGGTGTGCTGTTTGGGGAGACGAAAGGGTTCATGATCGCGATACAGGACCAAGTCATCCCCACACGCAACTACAAGAAACACATTCTACACACATGATGACAAATGCAGGAAATGCCAAACTACTCATGAGACAATCGACCACATAGTATCAGACTGTTCCCTTCTCTCCCAAACAGACTACCTCCACCGACACAATCAGGAAGCGTCAATCGTTCATCAACAGCTAGCACACAAACTCTCACTTATTAAGAACACTGTCCCATACCACAAAGCGTATTAGAGTCATCCTCACATAAGCTGTACTGGGACTGCCCCATTTAAACAAACAAAACCGTACATCACAACAGACCTGACATCACACTTGTTGATAAGGTCAACAGACAGACCTATCTCATTGATATTGCAGTGCCTATCAGCAAGAACATGCAGAAAACTCACGCAGACAAGATCAGTAAATACACCGAGCTCCAGAAGCAGTGAAGGCAGGATCGAGTACGTGTTGTACCCATCGTCCTGTCCACCACTGGTCTGGTGCCTAACACATTGCACCACAATGTAGAGTCCTAGCTCTCTAGGACTTCACAAAAACACTTCTGCACAACTCCAGAAGGCTGTGATACTCGACACAACATGCATAGTTAGGAAATTTATGGACACAACTACACACCTATAATCGTCCTTGCACACTTTTTTACCCTTGGCAACACGTGCTTTGGTCCTTGATCGGCCATGTTGTCTTTGCTGGGAAACCCAAGAATAGAAACATTTACATAATAATAAAATTTATTATTTATCTTATAAATTTAATCCTTTATTTTATAATTAAATTATTAGAGGAGGTGCAAAGGTAGATTGTAGAACACTTTTGGTAAATTGAGTTTTGAAACGTTCACTTCTGAATTGGTGGCTGTAAGCAATTAGTCATGGAATGAGTCATACTGTGGTCACCTCAAGCCAATGATACAAGTCGTCACTTTCAGCAAGACAGTAGTACAGAATTTGTCATTTGTAAGACAGTCCTCTGCTGTCCTTCCTTCTGTGAAGTAGTACTGTTTGTGGCTTTTAAGCCTTCATTAATTGCGCAGTTTATTGTTTTTATAATCAAGTTTCAATGTTTAATTTGAAACTGAGTAGCATATACATTAGAGCATATATGTCAAAGATCAGTTTTAAAACCTAGTATTTTAGTCTTTAAATTATATTGTGTAAGGAAATTTTCTTCTTTATAATTTCTCATAAAAAAAACAATAGAAAATGGAATGTGACACTGAAATAATTGTTGAGAAATGTAGTATAGGAAAAGAAAACTACAAGTAAAAGTGCCAAAAACTACACAAATTAAATATTGATACATTGAGTGCTTCAGAAAAACAGCTCATTTTCTTCAGAAGTGGGGTAAGTTCAGAACATTTACTTAACAGTTGTGAGCATCACAAAGCATACTACCTGAATAAATATGAAACATATCAGACAAGCTGTCTAGATCCATTTATGTCTCATAAGAAGAAAGTAACAAAATCACTGTGTGCTGTGACTGTTGATTTTTCTGAACAGATTAATAAATTACCTGTAATTATTACCTCAATTCCAGATCAAAAGTTCTGTAGTGCCTGCAGACATAAAATTGAAAAAAATCCCTGTTAATGAAACAACATTTCTCCTGATAGTGATAGTGACCACAGCATTTCAAAGTTGGAGATGTCTTGTTTCAAAAGAGAAAACTATTGAAAGTCTCAACAGATCACTTACAGAGATTGGCGAATCTCCTTTAAAGCTACATGCCATTGCAACACATACCAGATTTAAATATGGTAAGAGAAAAATAAAATCAGCTTGCAGTGCATTATAAAATAAAGTGTGCTAAGTTCTAGACCAAGAAGTTTCACCAGAAAGAGACTCCCAGAAAGTTCCTTCTGATCTACAACAAAAGGTGAAATATTATAAGTTCTATACTTACTTTCCAATTCCTCCCTTTTAATATTCATATTATTAAAATTAACATATCTTCACACTAATTAAATATATTTTATATTTAATTGATGTGAAGATATGTTAATTTTAATAAAAGGTGAAAGATTTTGATTTATTGGTTAGTTCACTGAAAGAAAGGTAAAAAATACAAGTGTTAGGGGTGATAAGATACAAATTTTAATTCTAGCTCTTTTGTCTTGGAGCAGAAAAAAATAGCAGAAGAATTCAATGTGAATATGCTGTTTGCCAATCAAGAGAACTGCTTAAGAGATAGGGGTATCCTTGCTTTACCAGAACGAAGGAAGGGAAGTCCCCAGTGAAGAGACAGTTGAACAGGTTAAGAAATTTTATAAGAATATTCCATTATCTTGCCTGGAAAAAAATATGTTTTTAGTATCGCAAGAAATGTTCATGTTCAGAAAAGAAACTTCTGGCACAACAATGTGTGTGTGTGTGTATATGCACCATACACCAGAATGTTATTAAATTGCTACATGCATGTCAGATAGAAGAGACATGATAGATCTTATTGTCCAGCTAGTTTGTTCTACAGATAATGGGTGGCTTTGCCACCACCCCAAATGCCCATCAAATGAAAACTTGAAAAAATTCCTGGAAAAGAAATTTGAATAATATGATCCAGATGGTAAAGTAAAGTATAATGAGTGGGTCTCAACTGATCGAGCTAAAATGATAAAATACACTGTAACTTATTATGAATACAGTAATGTTTTGATTGAAAAACTGGAAAAACTTATACCACACTCTTTCATAATAAAGCCACAGTCTAACCTTATTTAAAAGAAAAGAAAGAAAACACCAGCAGTTCTTTTAGATTTCAGTGAAAATTTTTCATATCTGCTGCAAGATGAGACCCAAGGCTACCATTGGACAACTGGTGCTTGTATTTTACATCCTGCTGTGATATACATAGCTGGGTCTGATGGACTGAAAGTGGCAAATTTGTGTTTATTGTCTGATGACCTGGACCATGATGTGGCTTTCGTGTACGAGAAATAAAAGATTATAACAGAACACATCAGGAGGAATTTTCTGAGTGTTAAAGAAATTGAGTACTTTAGTGATGATTGTGCAGACCAATACAAAAACTGTAAAAAAAATTTAAACTTGTGCAACCACAAAGACTACTTCACTATTCAAGCGTCATGGAACTTTTTCACAACTAGCCATGGGAAATCTCCACATGACTGCATTGGAGGCACTGTCAAACGTCTCTTTTCAGAAGAAAGCCTTCAAATCCATTTAGGTGACCCCCATAGATTCAGCAGAAAAATTATTCAACTGCTGCGCCTCAAGAATTGAAAACATTAAATTTTCTCTTTTAAAAAAACGAGAAACGCTCAGAATCTCGACAGATTCTCTCAGAAAGATTCCTGAATGCCAAACAATACTTGGAACAAGAGAGTTTCACAGATTCACACCAGTTCCAGAGTACTCTAAGGCACCAACAGTTTTCTTGTTTTCTAGTTAAATAATTATTCAACAACCATCACTAAACAAATAATAACAAACACATATATCACATGTGTCTATAATGACCACTAGTTTTTTGGACTAGTATTACAGAAAAATGAAGTTGAAGGTGATATGGACGTCAAGTTCCTGCATCCTTTGGTCCAGCCTCATCCTTCTACTGGCCAATAGGAAAAGAAGATTGGTGCACTGTTCCTACAGCAGTTAGAAGGGTGTACTGCTTTGCAACAAAGGAAGCTGAATACATCCAAAGCCAGTTTCAGCTCCAGTTGGCAATTTATGGACACTGAAATTCAGGCGCTGCCTGAAAAACGGGTAAGGTTTTATTTTAAACCATATTATCATGTAATTTGTGAGCATTTGATTGATAAAACATATTGAGTAAAATCTACTTTATATATATACATACATACCTTTTCTTTCATGGTTGACCATCGTAACATTAGTACACAATGATATTGGAATAAGAAATTGGTAGAAATAAACTCGCGAGAGCAAAACTTCATTCAAAGTTATATTTACAATTGTTATAAGCCATGAAAACCCCACCTTTTTTCTTTCACAGCCTGTTAGAACACTTCTTAAGGTTTCAATAATAATAATAAAAAAATGATGATGTGGTATCTCCTCTGCCACACTGTGTAAATGTAATTTCTGTGATGCAATTCTCATTGATAAAATTTTTTTCTAAATTTGCAATTCATCAATTTTTTTTTTTTTTTTTTTTTTTTGTGGATCATGGTATAGGGCAGGAACAAAGAAACTTTTTTTTTTGGAATCCGCACAGTTTTGTGGACATCTGGATAAATTTTCAAAGCTAGAATTCTATTAGGTGTTGAGTTTCAATTTTTTACAATATACAAAGTAGTCTGAAAGACGAGTCTCAAAAAAGGAACTTTACTAATTTTTAACAAACTTTGACCCCCCCCTATAACTCAAAATTAGTTACAGATAGGAAGAAAAAAATTTGCACACCATCCTACCATGGTGTAAGAAGAAAGTACACAAAGTGTCATGAAAATCTGAGATGGTGGGTGTCATAGCCTGGATGAACTGATGTGGATGACCAACTCTTGAGTTCACAATTATTGTAAAAACTTGATTTGTTAGTTTCAGGTAAAGCAAGAAAGATGGTTAGCATTAGTGGATCTCCTTTCAGGACCATTGAAAATAATAGTCTAATATCTCCATAATAGAGTAGTAATCAATAATTGTTAAACAAATATATCCTTGCACATAATAAAGTTTGTTTATTATTTAGTCAAAAAGAATTGAAACAAATGACATTTGTGTGAATGGGAAATTAGTAGTAAATTTATTGATTTTTATGTTGAACAGGTCTTCCTGTTATTGTAATGGGACAAAATAAAAATTTCTGATTATTGTTTTCTTGTAACTTCTTTTGTTAGGTTAAGAAATTGCCTGCTCAATCTGGTAGCCAGCTCAACAGATCTAAAGGCCGAAATTCGAAATTGGAGCTTGGAATTCGCCCTAATACTAATCCACACCCAAGCAAGGTATTTAAGTTTATAATAAAGGTAGTTCAAGATGAATTATTAATTACATGTAGTAGAAGGAAAATAATAATGAAAATAATTTTATATATTTCTATCTTTATTTGAAAAAAAAAAAAAAAATAGTTCTAAAGGTAATTGTATTTTTTTTGGATTTTAACAGAATGCTTAAGTTCTATTAGGGGCTGTTCAAGTATTATGTAAGCATTAAAAGGGGGAGGGGGTCAAGCTTTGCTTAATTTTGCTGACAAGGGAGAGGGGGTGGTCAGAGCAATGCTTATGTAAGACAGACAAACATGCACGCATTAATATTTTGATATAATTTGGACTGTTTTAATTTATTGTTCACTGGTATTTACTGTTAATGATTTGGCAAATCTTACATAACCACAAGGGGGGGGGGCATCTGCTTATTTTTCTTACAAGGCAGGGGGGGGGACATATCTAAAATGACTAAAAATGTGCTTATGTAATACTTGAACAGCCCCTTATCAAAAACCTAGAATTAGAAATAAGTTATTTAGCATTATGAAGAATGCATATACGAAAGCTTATATTTGTTAAATGTACTTATTGCTTAAAATTGAATAAAAAAGAATTATAATCTAAGCGTTATCATTTTTTTTTTTATTTTAGAACGATTTGAGTTTAGAAAGTCCATTACCTAGGCCTCTAACACAATGGAAAGATACCAGAGCAAGTAAGCATAGTAATATTTTTAATGATTTTATATTTATTAACAGTTCTGAAATGATCTTACTTATTTTCAAAATCTAATGAAATATACTAATAGTGCTTTTTTTCTTATTAATAGATAATTGAAATTAGCATATAATCTGCTGTCATAAAGATAAATACAAAAAACAACAAACTTGTATTAAACACAGTTTCCTGAAAACTTCTGTATCTTGGTTTTGTTTTTCTTTTTAATTACATTAATATACTTTTTCTATTTATTATTTTTGTTCTTTCTGGTTTACATTAGTAATGTGACTAGAAATTTTAAATATTACCCCCTTTAATTAGAAGATAAAGTAAAAGGTTACTTTATTTTTATTACTTTTATTATTTATATAAATGATCAAATATCATTTAATTTCTTCTTTCTATTTCTTTTTAGTTTTTTTAAAAAAAAAGTAAAAATAAAAGAATAAAAAATAATAAATTGTTAAAATCTACAGACAAGAATCTGCAATGAATTAAATAAATTAAATAAGTTTTAGATACCAGGTGTTTCAAAATGCCAAATAACAATGAATTGGTTAGTGTTTGTTGTGTTCTAAAGTAGCTTTCGAATAGTAGAATATCTTCCATCTTTTCTCTTTATTTATTTATTTTTTGGCTAAAAAGAGTGTGAATGTTTCAGTTACCATCCTATTGATAAAATAGGAGCAGGGCATTCCTTTATGTAAATATTGATTAATTATAAATTTTAAACATGAGAAGCAAAACATATCTTCTCCAGAGGATAATCTATTTCTCTAATTTATAATTGCTTGTCAATAAACTCTACATTCCTGAAAATTACTGGCCCCAAAATTGAAATATAAATCAAACCAGAAAAAAAGAGCCTAATGCTATACACTGATTATATCACTTCTGAAAGCACAAATCATACATAACTGATAAATAAATAAATATTTTTATTTCATCAAGTCATGAACTTATTAATAAAATTTAAAATGCCTAATAATTCAACAAATGATAACCAGCGAAGGCAAAAAAGAAAGTAATCATTTCATGAATTTATTATTAACAACAAATAGAAGTGTATCCTTCAGTGACTTATATTAAATAGTGTTACAAACATTTAATAAAGTTTTTAATACCTTCAGTCATTGTATTATCTTGAGTGTAATCATAAAGAAAGAGAGGAGATAAAACACAGCATCAAGTATAAAAATACAATGTTGGTAATGATAATGTTTTCAGTGGTCCGAAAAGAATAGCATGGAAGCGTAAACAACGAGTAGATAAAAATACTAGTATCTGTATTTTAATTATAGGACAACCATTGTAAAATGAAAATAGTTTGGAGAACAATAACATTTTACATTTCCTCTCAAATTCCCCTGTGCAATTGCACACTTCATCCAGTGGTCATACAATATTTCTGTACCTTGCTGAAAGACATTTTGTGGTATCTGTCTCACATTTTTGTGAATTGACTGTTGCTGCCTCAATAATCTCTGAATGTCTATTAAATCTGTTTCCTTCAAGGGATCTCTTCAGCTCGAGAAAGAAATGGTAATCACAGAGGGCTAAATCTATTGTATGCAGGATGGGGTAAAACAATGGTTCCCATTTGGGTAAGGTACGATATGACTGCAAATTGGTGTGCTAGTACATTGTTCTGTTGCTGAATTTAAGAATTGTTTTCGAAGTGATTTTTTTTTTCTATCTTAATCATCTCACATAAACGTCTCCTAATGGACACATATCTAGTGCTGTTGATGGATTGTATCTCTGATATGTATTCATAATGGATCACATAACAGTTAAAACAACAAAACAAACAAACCTATAGAGCATTACTTTGCCTTTTCTTTGGTCCTGACACAGTTTTGTTGGTTGGTTCTCATCAGGAAACAGCCACAGCTTGGATTCGTCTGAGAATTGTATAGAAAGCACCAAGTTTCATCACCCATAACAATTTGATTCAGTCAGATCTGTCTATTGTTCGTCAGGGTTATCAGAAAAAGCATCCTGTATGGATGTCTTCTGATCATCCGGGAGGTGATAAGGCATAAATTTTGGACAAACATGTCACATCTGTAGCTTTTGTTTGAAGATCACAAAGCATGCTTAACATGAGGATTTCATGTTTTTCTGCCAGCTGTGTACAAGTCTGCGGCAGATGTTCCTGGAGTGATGCAGACTCAATCTTAGCTGTGAGTTCTGATGGTAAATCTGCCTGATTTCATATCGTCCTGCAGTGATTGCTGTCCTTTGGAAAACCGTTTATGCTATTCAAATACAAAACATCCATTATGAAACCCATTAAATCTCATAAAGGTTTCACTTGAAGAGATACCCAAATTTTTACAAAATTTGATTGAAGACCAGACCTCAAATACTGACATGGTACTTTAACAACATGAACATAACCACAACATTGCTTTTCATGATTTTGTATATACTTATAAATACTTAAATCCACAAATGTGACTCTTTAAACTTGCATACAGCTCATGCGAGTAATAGTCTGTTGCTCTGAAGCGATGCTACACATCTTGATAAAAAGTCTTAAAGAGGGTCCAGAAATTAAACAAGGTAGGGAAAGCGATTAGTAAACCAATCACAATGCTACGCAACGTCTTCTGATAAGAAAATATCATTGATATTGCTTTAATTTCCTTATTATTAAAAATGTGATTGTTGCGAATGCAAAAGGTGCAATTTATTGTGATTGTTGCAGAG
Source organism: Thereuonema tuberculata (assembly GCA_023159025.1). Taxonomy (NCBI): domain Eukaryota; kingdom Metazoa; phylum Arthropoda; class Chilopoda; order Scutigeromorpha; family Scutigeridae; genus Thereuonema; species Thereuonema tuberculata. Next base: position 59,016,858 of record JAFIDM010000003.1, read on the forward strand.
CTGCATTATAAATGTGATTGTTGTGCATGCAAAAGACGCAATTGTTGCAGTTGTTGTGATTGTTGTGCTGAATGATAATTTAATGAGATTTTAATGATACTTGTCCTCAAAAACGGGAATATGAGTCTTCTGATACTTGTATCAGAAGACTAAAACAATGATCTCTAAAATTAATCAATGATCTCTTTAATTAATACAAACCAAATGACTATTATGATATGCTATATTTGTTAAAAAGATTTTGCATCATTTGTAATTGTAAATTAATAATCAAAAAATTCATTTTACTTTAATATTTGTCTTATATTTAGGTATATTCAGGTCACAGAGGCATTCCATAGGATCCAATTTGCAATCTTGGTTATCAGGAGACAGTGCCAGTGCAGTAAGAAGCAAGTCTTTGACAAATCCACCCAAAATAAAATATGTTTGTAACCACAAAGACTTAACAGAGGCTAAAGAATAATATTATTTTCGGACTACTTTACAGACTTTGATTAACACAGAAATTAAAAAAAAAAGATGATTTGTCAAATATAGTAAATTTGTGATTCGAAGATATTATTAAATTGTCATATCTTTTCTTTTAGTAATTATAAATCTTTTCTTTTTTTTTTCCAGTTTCAATATGTTTGTGCAAAAATTTAGTGCTTCTGAATTACTTAATGTAAATAAGTAAATGATTGTATATAGTAAAATTGACATTTCATTTGTACAAAATGTTTACAAACATATGAACCAACCATATCAATTGCCTAAGTTAAATGAACTTCAAGTTGAAATAAATAAGTGGAAAATAGTGAAAAAAGTAATTTTAAGTTACTTTAGTAAAATGATACAGGGTAGCTTCATAACAATCCATTAATTTTGGTTTTATTATTTACTTTTAATTATGAATATTATAACAGCTCTTTTTATTGATTTTTAAGCTACTCAAGAAATGTATAAATGTACTGGTTAACAATAATCAGTAATTATTAAATCATAAAGCATAAATATTGACTTTTTTTTGCATTAGGTGTAGCCAATAAAAAAATAATCTTATTTTGTTAGTATAGTTCATTTTACTTAATTTTTCTGAAAAGTTCAGTTTTTAGGATTTTCTTTTTTTGTTTGTTTCCAAATTAAAAATGATCTACTCAGGTTTAATATGAACTATCAAACAACCATCGTCTGCCATCAGTTTGTGAAACAACAGTGCCTACAGGTCATTTCTTAAAAAGAACTGTACCTCTCAGCCACCAATCACAATAGAGATAAATATACTTCTTTCTTTGTTGTTTCTCAGTATGCATAAGAATACAAAAAATCCAAATTAAATATAATAACTTACTTTTTTATCAGTGGTTTATTGTGAACATTGAGTTCTCTAATTTTTATTTTATTAAAATTTATCCTGAATATATGCATTGATTGTATTCCTTAAAGCTCTCCTGCATATGATTATAAATGTATTTGTTGTGACATTAACACTGCCTTCAAACTATATATTTTTGTTTCTGATTTCACTGTGGTTTTCTGTGTTGAGATTGCAAAAACATCTTTATTGTATTTCTAGGCTTTACAAGCATCTTACAATTTAATTATACAAATCCATTTTTTTATGTTGCTTAATTTGCAATTATGTAATGCATAGGCTGACTTACTATCAACATTTCATTGACTTAATGCTTCAAGTAAGGACAGACGTTTGTTGAAAACAAATTTGTTTTCTTTTTTATTTTTTTCTGGAAAATTTGATGTTTCTATTAGTAATTTAGAAATAAATTTAGTAGTTTGTTTTTATTTCTATTTTGAATTGATACTTCAAATTGTGGTATCTTTTGTTTGACAACTAAGTCTATTAAAAAAAAAAAAAGTTTATTATTTTCAGACTGTGTCCTTTTAAATTCTATTTCTATATCCAGTCTATAAGCTACGAAATAATAAATTTTCTGGAAAATAAGTAACAATACAGTATTTTTAATCGGATATGATCCTACTTGTAAATAACTTTTCTATCAATGTAAAAATATTGCATATTAGGTAGCCCTTGCCTTTTAACATTTCTCAGGTATTAGTTGTAATTGATGATACTTAAAAATATTAAAGAAATAAGTTTTTCTTGTAAAGTTTGATGTCATAATGTTATTCATAGATATTTCAAAACATGTAAGTACTTTTAATAACAGTGGATGAGACCAAATTATTTACATATGACATCCTGGAACAGCTGTTTTACGCTCGTTGGCGATCATCAGCCAGGAGAAGTCACAGTAAATAACAAGGTCTCCATACTTTCTTCAAAGTATTTACTTAAAGTGATTATGTTCAGTGAGCTTTTTTTTTTTTTTAAATCAAATATTACTAAAACTACTAATTTTAAGAAGTGATACATTTGGATTAATGAAATCAGCAATATTTTAATCCATGATGATATTGGTAATACACTCTTTCTCATTGGTACTTTCTCATTGGTTCAGTAATAGCTTGCATCTGAAGGAGAAATAGGTCATTACCATTGGAATATATAAACAATGTATCCTTTGAGGAGGGAATTTTTCTCACTCCTGGTGAAATTGATTCAAAACTAACTCTTAAAAAAAAAAGTAGCAAAAACTAAGACTAAAATTTACAGTTCATAAGAATAAGATTGACTCATGATATAAAAATCAACATAAAATTTAAATTTAAAGCTGTCATGTTAAATAGTATTTCTGTAATATTATTCAGTTCTATAATACAGAAAATAAGTTCCAGATGGAATTTATTGCTAATTTTAATTTTTTCTAATGAAACTGGAGTATTATAATATCACACACAAGTAATAGATATACTTGACACCAAACTACTTCTACTTAATGTTTATAACGTATTTATAATACACAATATTTCGATCATAACAAATTTCCA
>JAFIDM010000003.1:59020149-59084789 GCA_023159025.1 Thereuonema tuberculata
TTTTTAAATATTATAGATGGATTTTTTCAATGATTACGTATTCAATTCTGGATAATACTTCTTGAAATTCAAGCCATCCTTTCTAATACAAATACACGAATTGATATATTACTTTAATTTTTTTTTTTTTAGAGTAAAAGCTATGCAACAATATAATTATTTGGCAGTAAAACAACAATAGTTAAAAATAATTAAAAAGAAGACTATTGAAGAATTTAGATAAAAAAAATAGTATCTTATTCGTAATATATTTGATCTGGCTAGTTTGAGTTTTGATTATTTTATTTTAGCAATTTTTGGATATAAACTATTCATAAATATTTTTATTTTCATAAATCACAGTAACTGAAAGCTTTTTTTTTTTTTTTTTTTTTTTACAATCTTACTGAAATAAAGCCATCATATTCACCTATAAATATTGTAAATTAACTTTTGTTAATTTAATTTATATGATTACAATATTTTTTTATACATTTTGATGAGAAATAAATTTTAATTCATAATTGTTATTAAGTTTATTATTATTATACTAAATATATTTTTCTTATTCGATCTACAATAAAATTAAGAAATATTAATTTTTCTTTAATATTAGTAATGTTAGTCAAGGTAAAGGTGTATCTCGGCAATTTAAATTCAATGCCTTCATAGTAAAAATGAATTAACATAAAAAAAAAATGAAAAAATTCAAAACAATAAATGAACCGATGAAACTACGGCATTGCAAAAATCATTTGAATATAGGAATTAAAAACTTTTCTATCAATATTTTATTCGTAAAAGTAAATTGTAAAGCTAATCGTCTGCTTTCTGTGAAGTGCAGCCCGGATTTTCCTCGAGTGTTTCCGGGAACGGACGATAGATGTCGTTCTTGGAAGCAGGCGATCGAGTGTAGTGGCCGCCTTCACCGGCACAGTCCAAATAATCAACGCTACGTTTATTTGGCGCGAAAAACGTGTTCCCAGGTGCAACGTACAGCCGCCCATGAAGGCTAAGAAGAAGCATGGGTTATAAAAATGAGCGATGCGCCTGTTTGATGGATTACGTGGTTCCTGTGTGTCGATTTTGGGGCATCATCACAGCCATAGGTAAGGAAGTTTCTCGTGTCCTAAGCAGAAGTCCAAGGACTTTTCATCAGCAGCTGGCGAGTGTCTTGCCGTGAAAACCGATCTCTTTTATTTCGGTTTATTATTGTAGGAAATCCTGTGCGAGCGTTCGGGTGGCTCAGTCGCGCACTTCGCCCCTCGGCTCAAAGTAGATTTAAATACCCTTTTAAATAGCAGTGGCCTCGGAGCACGCATTGGCCTGTGTTTATCTTTTTTAATTCAAGGTTAATGTCATGAAATCCAGTCAGTTACGTTCTGTTAATTAATTACACCTTATTTATTCGATTCATTTAATAAACCTTCCAATTTAGATTAAGTTTCAGCACTGAAAAAACGTGTATTTCGATGAATGAAGTGCGTGACGCATTTCTCGAAGCGTCTGATTTAAAAGGATTGAAGAGAATGTAGTATTCTGGTCGCAACATAAAACATTTCTGAAGATGTTATTTATTATTTTGTTGTTGTTGTTGTTTTTTTGTGCACGTTTTATTGCATGGACAGAAATTTTGAGGCTGAGGATCGTCTCGAAAACACGGGGTTATTGATTTTGACACTGGTAATCAAATTAATTCGCCGAGAACACCGATGATGAGGATGGGATTTTAGATGAGGATTTTTCCCATTTGGGGCTTTCATTTCCTTCTCTTTCCTATTGATTAGCTGTTAAAAGATGAGGGACCTTTTTCAATCTTGCCTTGCTGAAGGGAAGTTTTGCCTTAAATACTCTAATGTTTACTACCGTGCGTTCGCGAGACTGCAATTTGAAACCCCGCCTTATCACCATCACATGTTATTGACCTGTGCCCTTGCTAGTAATTATTTATAGTAATAAGATGCATCAAATGGTGAGATTGAATCCTGCCCTTCATCATTCGCTGTTATCGTACATGTTGCTTTGAAATATCTTTTTATCACTTTGATGGTGAGAAAAAAAATGTGATGTTATTTAATTTAACTGCAATTACTAACTGCGAACTTCCAAAGTAATTGCCAAGATTTTTATCGACGATATGGAATTTTTAAAAACAAATAAAAGCAACGAAACTTTTTTTTTGTTTTAATTATAATTCTTTACTATATTCGTATTGATAAAATAAAAAGGACATAATCATCAAAAATAAGTTAGAATTAATTACATATTGAAATAATTATCTTACTAAATTTCCCTTAAAATCAGTCTTTAATTACTTTATATTTTTTTATTTTATTGAAAATATAGATTTTTTTTCCTAGGTAATCGTTGTAATTTAATTATATATTAAATACCTAGCTTTATTTAAGTTTTCTTTAATTATTTTTAAGTATAATCCAGCAGAACCTATACAGAAATATATAGTTAAAATAGTATAGAACTGAAATCGTTAAATAATAATAATAATAAAAAGTAAATAACTGAATTGAAATAATAATATAATTCAAGTAAATGAAAATTCAAATTAATGGAGATGAAAAACAAATAATGGGTAATGATTTACATTTTATTTAAATGTCCTTCATTTGAAAGATTCGTTATATAGAATATTAATTCAAAATCATGATTTTATAATATTGTTAAAATTGAGACTTACTGGCAAGTCTTAAGTTTTATCTGAAATTAGTTTTGAGGCCTTCAATTACTGAATCATTCGCTGATTATCTTTGAATTTAATACTTTCAATAGATAAAATTTGGAAAAATGGAATAAAAATTAAATATTGCATAATAATTAAAATTAAAAGGCATATTATATTTACTTGCAGAACTGATTTTCGGTTTATCAGAACTAATAATTAAGTTTCAGTTAATTAGCTAATCATCAGATTAATTTGCTGTTTTTATGATTACATGGTTAAAAATGCCATATCGATAATTGTTGAATAGAAAGAATTTAAGCGTGTTATGCAATTTTGGCAGCCACTTTATGTAAGAATAAGCTCAGAAAAGCCTAATAAATAATATATTACTGGGCAATCCCATCAAACGTATTCTTCAACTTCACAGGCTATACAAAATATCTTGAATTCGTACCTTTCTGAGAGAAAACCATAGCAGTAATGTTTACTATTGAATTAAGATGTTATATCGAAGTTAGGCTTATTTTTCTGTTATCTATTTTAATTATTGGAATAAATACAGTTTGAAATATTCATTTATAAATTCGATTCACCAATTCAACTATTTCTATGTTTAGTTTAGTACAAAAACACAAAGCAATTGCAGCAATCAATGGGAAATTCAGGTTTTTAAAGTTATTTGCTTCGAATGAAGTTTGTTCGCTTCATGTCATAATAAACTTTGCTAGTCCTTCCAACGAACGAAGAAGCGCAGTTAATAATCTTGAAATATTCATTTAGAGGTGTTAGATATTTTAGCAAAGAACAATTTGTATTTAAAATAATGCACACTTAAGTTTGACTATTTCTGTCGGTATTTTGGAAAAACGCCAGATAATAGAATAGAAAGAAGCAGTGAATCCAGTGCTCTTTCACATTCGAACATTACTGTTTTTAAATAAAAACACTATTTATCATTAATGATTCGTTTTGATAAAAAAAAGTATATATATATTTACGTAATTTGTTTACAAAGTATTAATTAAATAGCCGTGAATACATTATTGAACAACATTAACAGTTATTTAATTAATAGTTCAAACAATTAATTTAAAGACCAATAACGCACATTATATACCTCATAAAAATTAAAAATAAAGCATTGACATGCTTCAGGTACCCATCTTTAGATCTATAGGTACCGATTTAACGGGTACCTGAAACATGTCAATGCTTTATTTTTAATTTTTGTGAGGCATATAATGTGCGTTATTGGTCATTAAATTATTTGTTTGTATTCTGAGCAGCACGTTAAATTATTTTAATAAAAAGTAATTAAGTTTTCAAACAAATAGTTTTACTTAAATATATTTAGTGATTATATTGTAAAAAATACTTTTTTTGTAGGATTTTAGGTGATGGCTGATTCCATTCTATTCGGGTTCAGGTGAAAGATCAACCGTGAGGATCGTCCACATTTAATAGGAAGGGGTGAGAACCCGTGTGTCACTAAACATGCTACTTAATAAGCGTGACAAGGGTGCTTGGCACCAATCATGCATTAAATTTAGAATTTAAAGCTGTCAGAGACGTCTCACAACAAATCTTAATGACAGATATTTTTTTTTTCAATTCTAAGAGAGTAATTTGTGTGCCGATATTTAGACGAAATTTGCTTCACAAAAGGAAAGGAAGATTTTAAGAAAGGCAGTTTGAAAACTTAATTTTGCCTTAAATACATTTTAAAATATATAAGACAGATAGCAAATACTTTTTACTTTTGTGTAGATATATTTATTTATAGGAAATCACATAATTGTTATATTGCGTATTTTCGCTCTTACTTGTCTTTGCATAAATTCATCAATGAAATCCTAATTTACTTGTTTTTAAATTTTTCGATCCCATTTCAAATGGAAACATTTTTAGTATATTTTGACCTTGTTTTCCGCGGGTTTTGAGCAGACTGGAGCTTATTAAGACCAAATAGAAGCGGCTGTATATTGATGGTAACCAAGCTCTTCAAATGAAATCAGGGTCCCAATAATCACAGTAGGTGAGGAACCCGTTTACAGATGATGTTGGAAATATGCTACGTATCAATAATTCTGTAATATTAAAAATTACTACGACATTTTCATTCTCTCCTTTTTTTGTCTGGAAGCAAATAAAAAAGATATTCACACCCACTATGGTACAGGCGAATCCCTCCCCTTTATTCGAGTAGGCCTGATGAAAATGTAAAGAATTAATGAAAAAATGCATGCATTATGGAACGGCAGCAGATGAGAAACGATGGAAGAAAATTGATAGGAAAGACTCAGTAGAGTAGTGATGCCACTATGTTCATTGGGATCACAAAACAAAATCGATCAATGCAGGTATTTTATTTTATTTTTTTAATATATCCATCTTGGGAATGAAATTGGCGCGAAATAAAAATTAACACAATGGAAATAGTAATTTTGACTGAGAGAAGGAAAGAATACTGGTTTAACGAATTTTGTCTGTAATGATTGGTAACAATTGTTGAATCGGGTTTTGAAGAGTGAAGTATCTAATAACGAAAAAAAAATAGGAGCTTATTAAATGAATAACAGATTTTTGATCTTGAAACGATCTTGAAATAAATCTATGTTTGTCTACATTGGAACTGCAAAAAAAAAAAAAAAATGCTTGTTAGTTGAATCTACTGACACATTTAAAAAAAAAAAAACTTTCGAATTAATGAAAAATGAAAATTAAGTATAATTAAAACGTTGTCTATGTTTGCTTCTTTGTTTCCTGCTGGGAGCTAAGTAGTCACTGTCAACAAACGTTAGCCTATAAGAAACATGTATATTGTTTGGACAGTGTATTTAAACAGGGGACTCGAAAGTTCTATAACTTCCCTTGCAGATGTTACCGCCGTCGAAGGAAAAAGTCAACACATGCACATACATGCAATATAACTTCCATGGAACTTTTATTAAGGCTGTTTTTGTTTTTACTGGAACATCCAATCTGTTTTTAAGATGAGAGTTTATCGTATAACTAACTGCCAACATATTCTTCGAACATTAGTGATTTCAAAATATTTTTGTTGATTTATACAATATTTATACAATTATTCGAAGCCTCGTGACCATCAGTTAAGAATCACTGTTTTAGCAAATGAACAGTAATGGTCACGAAAATCCGAGGAGGAGGTTCTATAAGGGCCGTATTCCTAAATTTTTGACCGTTGGAGACATGCCTTAGTCAGGATTTGAACTTCACCATCAGCGAAATATCTCCTGGCAAAGTCAGGGTAACAGTAAACAACTTTCTTGTCATTTTATTTTTCATATTATGATAGCGGTTCTAATTTTACTGTCGCTATCGCAGTCCTATCTAAGAATTGTAGGTGTTTGATCAAAACGCCGCTGATGCTTATCTGTGCTTGGCTGATTTAGGAGACAAGAGAATGGTGCGGTCGGTCCATTACCCGTCCCTTGACAGTCCGTCAGCGGACTACATATTCCCGATAACGACTTCGATTGCGCCGGGCTTCCAATGCATCGATCCCCAGCGGGCGGCTACACCTGGGCCAAGATTGACTCGGAGCCGGAGCATGTCGCCCACGTTGCGCAGCGGTCGTCTCCAATGGCACTTTGTGGGTTACTTGATGATGCATGGATTTGATGAACTGCGCCTTGGAGGAGAAAGAAAGAATAAAATCTATTTTCCTCCTTCTCTCTTTTTCATCTTACTTTTCTTTTTCTTCTTTTTTTCTTTTTTTTCGTCAGTACAATGAATCCTCAATTGAGAACGATTTATTGGTATGGACGAAATTCGATGAAAATAAGGTTTATTATGTTAATTTTATACTGTACAATACATTACCAGTTTAATGTGAGTAGAAACCAAATTAAATATCCGAAAATACTTATTTTGATCGAAATCCAGTCATTCTGTTTGAATTAATTAGCCGTTTATCGGATGCTGTGCAGTGTTGGTCGACTTTTTACATTAAACCCGATATATGTTAAATTGAGATTAACTATCAGTTGTAAAGAGTTCTGTTTTTTGATGAGTTATTTAGAAGAAAATGTTTTGCCAACAAAGAGAACTTGTAGAGATTATAAGATTGGTCATCGTGGTTCATTTTTTTTAGTGTTTTATTGTATATGTGTGTATGTATTCCTTTTAGCTAAAATTAACTTTCTGCACAAGTGGTTTGATTTTATAATGTTTTCCAACTTAAGATCTACGATATCTTCATTGAAATCTGATTGAATAGATATTTTGAAATCACATTTAGCGCACTTTATTAGTATCGGTAGTTGTTATGTTATTAACAAAAACATCATAACTAGCAGTACACACAAATAAACTCAAGCATCTTCACTGTAGATACCGTGGATACCAATATTTCGATTTAATTTCTAAAACTTTTTCAAGGTTTAGCTTAATGAATTAAAAATAAAATAACATAAAAAAATGGAAAGAGAATCTTCCTCTCACCAAAACAATATAATATACAACAAATAAACCATATAATACTTAAAAACATGTGATAAAAAAAGCAAGTGATAAAATTGGACAATAAAAACGGTGACAATTGTTGTAAACAGATGAACTATATGAGAAATAAAAATTCTTTTAATTTCATATTGTTCATCAATGCATTTCTATACATGGACAAAGACATTTCATTTACTTTTAAAGACTTATTCTTGTTGTACTCTTGTACTTTTTCCATTTTTTTTATGTTATTTTATTTTTAATTCATCAAGTTAAACCTTGCAAAAGTTTTAGAAATTAAAACGAAATATTGGTATCCACGGTATCTACAGTGAAGATGTTTGAGTTTATTTGTGTGTCTTGTTGGATTAAAGAAGATAACGGTTTTTGATGTACGTCTTTTGAATCATAACTAGCAGTCGGAGTGAGATAAAAAATACTATTTACGCACTTTAAAAGTGTCAGTTACTCTTCAAATGTGCTACCAGTTTTGAGCTGTTTCGTACAACTAAGAAACCGAAGCCATCAAGTCGAAAGAAGCACGTGTGAGAAAATAGAGACTTAGGTGTTGCAAACCAAAGAATTAAAAAAGTGCAGAAACAAATTATAAGAGAAATCTTTTCTTCTTAAAAGTAGGAGTCAGGGGCGTATATAAGGTGGGGGCCGAGGGGGCCCGGGCCCCTCCCGAAATAATGAAGATATGTCCTCCGAACGTTTTTTTTGGTTGAACAGATAGATTTTCATTGTTTTTTTTGTTTAGTTGAATAGATTTTTTGGCCCGGGCCCCCCCCCCCCCCGAAATGTCCTCCCAACGTTTTTTTTTTTTTTTGGTTGAACAGATAGGTTTGCATGGGGTGTCGGCCCCCCCCGAAAATATATTCTATATACGCCACTGGTAGGAGTGATTACGATTTCGGAGATGATGATTGCATTGTTGCGTGAAATCATTAGAGTTTGTAGGAATTCACTGCCCAAAAGACATTTGTTTAGAGCTTAGTATTTACATTGATTTTTTTGTAAATAATTATAGAATATTGAAATTCACAACAATTTTCTTTTAACACAATTTATACAACTATATACTGCGCATCCTTTTTCTACTCCGTCTCACACTTACCAAACGATATTTCGCAGAATGTCATTGTCCTGCTTCTTCAGGCACTGCCTTACTACCGTTAACTGAACAGTATTTTAAAAATATAATAAAACTTTATATGTAACAATATCTTCTCTTTGATTTTTAACCTTATTACAGAACAATCTTTCTCTTTAATTTTACAAACTAAAATCAAATTGAATTTTCCTGTACAATCAATATTTGAATTTGCTTTCATACATTCACACTTAAATTACATCTATACAACCAGTGTTTGACCTTTCTTCTGCATCATTTAAATTTATTTTCCCTCTTCATCATATTTTTTTTGAAAACATCCAATGGTTTCATCCTCTATGTTCATCTCTTTTATCTTTATTCATACATTTATAATTTTTTATAATGCATGCTTCCACTATAAATTTATTCATTTTTATTCATGATCTTTTACACTACTTCAATTACAGGATCAGGATTATGTTGTTTCGTAATCCAGTATTCAGTCTAATCAGACACATAAGGTGGCTATATGTTGCTATGTGCTCGAAAACCCTTTCCTTCAATGTTACCCGTATTGCCAAACTATATTACTATATATTTTTGTTAATTAGAAAGTTTTGTTGTATTTTTAAAACACCGTGCAGTTAACTGTAATACCATTGAGTCTGAAGCAATGACGTCCTGCGAAATATTGTTAGGTAAATGTGAGACGGAGAAGTAGAAAAGCGATGTGCAGTATATAGTTATGTATATTGTGGGAATATCTCATGAGTATTTTTAAGTTCAAAAGTTTTGTTTTCGTCATCTTTCCTTATATGTATGCATACATTCAAAATTAGTGAGTCGGAGATAATAATGTAGATGTATCATTTTGCTTGTATAAATAAAAGACCGAGAAATATCATGAATAGGTTTGGTAACTCTTTTATATTTTATCATCAAAGCCACTGTAAATTCCGCTTATTCAAAAGAAATGCCTTTGGTTGTCGCCTCTTCCACAGATATTCAGTAGTACAGTAAAACCCCGGTTAATCGAACTAAAAGGGGGGTGGGGGAAGCCGTTTCGGATAACAATTTTTTCGGTTAAGCCATCAACATCTAATACAGCTACTGTATTTTGTGTTGTAATTATAGTACATATTTTTGAAAAGTTTTGAAGGTCAAACGAATTCAAAAATCTCTTTGTATGCTTCACTTATGTTCTTTATTAAAGTTAAAATTACATTTTTAGGATTACAGTAGACTACATCAATATACAGTATTCTGTACTTCATAGTTTGTAGCGTATGAATTACTCATTTACTCTCGACCTCGAATTATTTCCGTGCAGTATAGTATTATTGTTTGGATTTTCGATTTTCGGAGGCGTTTCGGATAACCCGGGTTTCGGTTGACCCGAGTTCGGTTAACCGGGGTTTTATTGTATATGTAAATATTGTAGCTTAATATCTCAGAGCTTACATGACAAACTGCAAGACTTCTTTCTTTTGCACTCATTCTATAAGTTATATACGATTTGTAGATTTTGGGCACACTTTGTTTTTCATACACAATTTTATAATAAATTTTGAAATGCAGTCGTAGAGCTTGAATGGTGTTTTGTTTTAAATTAGATTAACTCTTGTGAAATCATCCATCCATTAATTCCTGCTCCGTTGCAGTGAATACTTCTCGAAGGCGCTATCTAATGAAACCTCGGCTTGTAACCTGTCTGAAAAGCTTTCTCACCTTCCGTTTCCAGATTCAATTTCTTTTTTCCAATAAAGCTACTGATGAAAGTCGGTTGGCAAATGGTTTTATTCAGAGTTCCTCCTCCCTCCGTTGCCACGTCAAAGTCTCTCGCTAATAATCGGAGGCCAGACTAGGTTGTTCTTTCAGCGGAGAATTTCAAGTTGGCCGCTTTCACTTGGAATACGGCAATTCAGGATATAGAAAATCACTCATCCGGTAGTTGAAGAAAAGAGTCACTTACAGCCTTTAACTATGATTCTCTCCGATTTGAAATGTTGGAAAGAGTTAAAATTAAAAGACGGGAAGTTGAATGTGTCTAATTGCTATAGGAATCAATAACAGTCCGCAATGGATATTCTTAAACAAATTAAAACTTCAACTTGCTAGGGTAAATCGTTGCTGAACTTAATCTAAAATTACATTGCAAAACTAATGATTGAAGAAATTTTGCTCTTTAGTGGCGATAGAAATACAAAGAAGATAGGATGTATGTCTTTTCCCTTTTTTGTAAAGCGTGAAAAATAAAGCCGCTGAGGCTTCCGAAATATTACGATTAATGGAGAGTTTATGTTGAAGAATAAAGAAGTTTAATATCAGGTGACTGAGTTTACTTTATTCAAGATGAATTTGGTTAAATTTAATATAACTTAGAAAAAAAAAATTGCGAATTTAAAAAAAAAAATATAAATTGGAATTGCTGGCTTACGTTGTTCCAGGTGTTCTAGATGAATTTCTTGATACGGTTTTAAAAAACTTGGTTTCATAGGGAATTTTTCACCAAAAGTTTGAAAACTGAACCTAATGTTTTTATTTCATAACTGTGTTAAAGCATTGACGGTACAAACATTTATGATTAACATATATAAAATCACACATTAAGGAAAATACTTTTCTTTAATGTTAACAAAATGGTTGTTCATATAGATTTGATGACATCTTAATTTTCTTTTTTTTTTTTTTTTTTTTTTTTTTATTAGCTGTTTCTTTCGGTCTTTATTCTGTAATTCAGTTCAATTGTTATTTTATGACCTGAGCACCAAGAGATGAAAAAAAGCTATTTGAAAAGAACCTAAATCTTTTTTCATTATTCAACTAAAAATCCCAGACAATAGTTGACCTTCAGAATATTCGGAAATATTTCCAAACATTTTTCATTAGTCTGCAGGTCGTAAAACGTTAGATTCCATACCTTGAAGCAAGAAGGAAGGATGAAGGATTAGACGTCAAAGGGTTGAGAGTCCAGCGGGTGTTTATAAGAAATAATGGATATTTGAGTGTTTAATATTTTTAAATTACCTTCGGATGGGAAATTACCCAGACGTCATATATCGTAAAATTCTATCTTTAGATTTAGAAGTTGACAAACTAAAATATCTTATTTTTTTGAATACTTTTGAATGTATCAAAATATGAACTTTACATTTATATTTATGTAAGGAAACTTAAATCTATTGTAAGTTTATTTTCAGACATAAGTGGATCTAAACTTAGAATGATGCATACGCTAAATAATGTAACAAATTTCAGTTAACTATAGAATACAAATTACATTGAAAGAAATTGATAAACTTTCAATCGTGAAAAAAGGACATACATTAGTTTAGATTGAATTTGAAATATACTTTTGATAGTTGTTATTTGTTTAAATTGAAATAAATACATAGCGAAATTATAAGTAATAAGTCGGTTATAGAAGTAGTAGCAATTCTAAATGTATAAAAATAATAGCATCTAAACGACGACATATTGAGCCACAGAAAACTATCGAGCTTACGTTGTTAATACAATTTTCACTTTACATTTATATCAATAACTTAATACTGAGACGTTATAAAAACTACATAACAAAAAATACTTTCTCTTTTCTTGTATTTTTTCGATTTGTAAACAGCCGAAATCTGTGTTAAATAGATTCAGTGAATCATGAGCGAACTTTTTCTTGTTCCATTTCCAAGAGAGCTTAACGGACATGTGACTCATTGCTAAATAGCCTTAGTTATTATTTCAGCCTGTTTAACCGTGTTTAGTTGTAATTTATGGGCAAGCATTCACTCGTGAATACGTGTCATGTTAACTTTCAATCTGTTTGCTTGCAGATTAGTCGCAATAAATAATTTTCAACGGAAGTATCGAACGTGTTTTGGCATTTTGTAAATTCTCAGAGCGATCTAAAAGATAAGGAACAAAGCAATATATAAATGATTTTCTCAAAAGCTTATAGATTCTGTGAAATTTTCTATACAGAATATGTACTTGTCTAAAGATTTCAAGTACATGTTAGTAGCCAAAGAATTATGAATCTTTTTTTTAGATAAACAGTCCAAGGTACGTAGATGTTTGGCTATTGTGTGCAGTGAATGATTTTCATTAAAATATTTTAAATAAGAAGAACCAATCATCTAAAAGTTTCCCGGCGTCATCCAGTGACGGAGAGAATTCTCATTTCTTCAAATGAAGAACCTTTCTTGTAATACAAAATGTTTATTTAATTGAATGTAAGGATAGTACATTGAGTTTCTAGATGAGCTATCCAGACTTAGATCAAGTTGAAGATAAGTTGATAACTTAGAACTTATCTTTATTTCAATACTTCTCGCTTTGCTGCAAAGAGTTAAATTTAAAGAATAATTGATTACAATTTATCCTACACATTGAACCTGTAAAACTATTTCAGTAATTTCATATCGACCCTGCATTTATCACTGATCGGATGAAAAAAATCAGGAAAAAGAGCAAGATTTCCATTTCTAATATCGCGAATTGAGTCTGGTTAAGAATTGTGATGGTTTCTCATAGTTTTCTTAATGAAGATATCTTGATATTGTCTTTGGGCTGAATTCTCTAAATATTCGGGGACCCTTCTACCACATTTAATGATTCCACATATGTAACTTATGAACTCAGACCATCTGTTGAGCTACTGGTGGGCTGTGAAAGAAGGTGCTTAGAAGAAACATTCAAGAAAAGTTTGAAATAAATAAAACTGAAGTCGTTGCAGTCTAGCTATGTGATGGATTATTTAAAAACTACACGGAATACATTAAACTGTGATTTTTTTCTTTCTTTTTAACCCTGATTACAAAGCCATGAATCACCATCAACAACGTCGTTAATTGAAACCTAATAATTCAGTCAGATTTCTGATCTACTTAGCGACGTTACAGTATAATGTAATTGCAAGAGCCGCCAGTCCTTTCTAAACAATTGCTTTAGTAACAAAATTAAACTTGTTTATTACATACTTTGGATTTAATCATTAAATGTTTTTCAACGATTTTACATTAGGAAAACAGTTTGGGACACGTAAAAATATATTCCCAAATATCCTAAAACAATCAGTTATTATTTCAAGTGTTAATAAAATAATTTTAAAAATATTTCACTATAAATATTACTTCACCCAATATCAGTGAAATATTCGTATCAGTATTGTTATAATTTAAACCTGTGATTTTGTTTGTTGATCATCATGTTCAGCCTGTGTGCATTGTTATCACTCCTTTTTGTTGTGGTAGTTCTTGTCCGTTGCCGTAAATAAATGTTGTTTTTTGCGGAATTCTCTGCACTGTATGTTTCCTTTTTTCCACGGACTACGATTAACGCAGATTAAGATATATACATCAACAATTCGCATTTCAAAATAGATCATAAAGTTTTGTAATAAACAATGTAGCAGTGAAATAATAGTGCGGAGCCATTCCACAGCATGTAGACAGTTTTATTATTTACACTGTCAACAATTCCTTATAGAATAAGAATCGTATTTTAGAAAGGAAACAGAAAGCTGCCTGTCTTCAAGAATCTCATTGTACTCAAGTTAACTGAACTTGTGTATCAATTACGAAGGTGCCTTCAGTAAAAGTCAACTCTACATGAAAACACATATGAATAGCTTCCTGTCCCATAGACAGTTACGACAGATTCATGTTCAGTTACATGATAGACTTCTGATAAGCAGAGCCGTTTCTAGGTGTTCTGCCACCCTAGGCAAGAACTGAAAAATGCCGCCCCCTCCCCAACCCTTATTGACACCACTCAATACAAGCAACACTTGAGAATGACCTGCGAGACAAAAATATCCTTGTGCACACGTGTGCACAGGGCGCAAGAGAGAGGGATGTATCAAGTCGCGGCATAATCTCCACATAGCGCACGCGCCTCTTTCCAAAATTCTTTGTTTAATAATTAATAATTTCGCTGTTTGAGATATATACATCTCAAATTATATATATAAAATTACTTTTTTCCGTTCTTCGGCCGCCCTAAAATCTTGCCGCCCTAGGCAGCCGCCTAGTCTTGCCTAATGGTAGAAACGGCCCTGCTGATAAGAACGATTCGAAACAAAGAGCGCTTCTTGTCAGTCGACCAAAAACTGACGAAAATCTTTCTATGCTGAGTTTAGATTAAGTATTTTGAACTTCTTATTAATATTTTAAAGTATATAAATAAATTTTCTACTAACTATGCTTAATAATTAGAAGTTCGCTTTAAGTAGATAGACAAAAAAAATATATATATATATATTTCTTTGCTGTCTAATTTAGATGTATGAAATTGAAAGAATGTTCCTGAATTTTAATTCATTGATTCTAAGGCCAGTTGATTCAAACTCGTAAGTAGTTGAACAGTCTTAATATGTTACATTTGATTCCTGTTACAAGACCTTGTCTCATCCAAAAAAAAAAAAAATTAAAATTAAAAATCATAACCATAAGAAAAAAGAAATCAATATTAAAAGAAAAATGGATTTACAGTAACAGTCATGGAGGCACCACAGTGCTGCCGATGTATTAATCAAGATGACTGTTTGCAATAATTTGTTATAATTTAATGCCCCTATTTACAGTGTAAATTAATAAATTATGTAACTCTAAAACTAATTCTGAATGTTTTAATTTCTAATTTCGCACAAACTTTCTACCGAAGTTCATGGATTATTTAGGTTAATAATTCTAATTTTTCTGGAACGTTCAGTTAGGATTTCTCTTTCTTTTTAAATAAACGTGGAGAAATGATACCAATTAAATTTCCTTAAAAAGGGCATAAGATGTCTGAAATATTGAACCAAACTCCTTCCATCAGTGCCATAAGGAAAAAAAAAATGGCCCCATATTCTCTTGAGTGGGTACCGTCAGTTGACCAAATAAAAATATCGATTCAACATTCAGCTAAAGGTGTGCTTTTGGTCGAGAACTCTCTAATTAGTTTCTCAACGTTGATGAGTTACACTTAATGCTGAAAGGAAGGAATGGAAGTAGCTTCTGTGAATTCGACACGGAATGTACTGATTTTTTTTTTCTTAAACAAAACCTCTCTCTTTATACTGTAGGGGATGTGTAAGAATCGAAAGAAGACTGACTGTTTCTATGGCAACCGGATGAAAGGTTAAGATATCAGCAGAGAGGAAAAGGGAGGATTTTTTTTTTCCCAGGAAACTCGAAGAGGTCTATGTTGAAAGCTAGTTTGTGCATGAGAATTCTGCCTTTTTTTTTTTTGAAGTCAACTTACAATAGAAACAAATCATTTCAGTGAAGTTATGAAGGAATCAATTGTACTTCTATTCTTTCAGTGAACCCCTCAATTAATCTGAGAGTGAAATAAAAAAATATCGAAAGCATTCACTCATCTTTTTTATTAGGGACGGATATTATATTAATTTATAAGACACAATGAAAATAAGAAATTTAAAGACTTGTTGATGAACTTCGTTTGTAAAGACTTGTCTTTAGGCTTAATTTCTAACCTGATTTTTTTTGAAATACGTACATATATATATATCTGCCTTTGTTTAAACTTTAATTTTTAGATTAAGTCTTAATCTTCTATGGATTCATGACATTTTTTTTTTTTTTATCATTATTAAACATGATCATTAAAAATGAGGGGACTTTTATTAGAAATAAGAAGCAGACTTCTAAAAATATAATAATTCAAGATTTTATTCATTTTTTTTTCAAATACCTGAACATTTCCGGTAAACAGAAGAAGGATTTTTGTGAATCCCGAGTTAGTGGGCTTTTTCGAGCTGTTATTTGATAGCGCATGGTAATGAATTCCAGTGAGTTCCCATTCGCTGCACGTGTTAATCTTAAAACCAATTTGGCTGCACCACCAGTCTGCTTAAGCGAGTCTTTCTAGAGTTAAGAAAGTTGAACCTTTTTACAATTCAGCTCTTGAACTATGAAGGTTTCATCTTCTGTAATTGCTAATAAAGGAAAAAAAAAAAGATGAAATAATCATCAAATGTTTAGGGCAGGACCTGCCAGTGCAAAGATTGAAAAACACTGCCCTAAATTAGTAGATTTATCCATTTGATAAATATTTCATCTTTTTTTTTTATCTTATTAGCAAGAATAGAAGATGAAAACTGTCTTACGTTCATTAATATGCATCTACCATTAAAGTTTTAGCTTTCAAGCAATAATAACTCAAAAACTACTAACCTTAGAGTTATATGACTATGGTTTTTTTAAGGGGAACTCAGTGGCAATTTTTGTTTTCAGACTCCTTACTTATAGATCTCAGATTACCAAATAATATTCAATCAACATTTCTTTAATCGTATTCATCAAACAGATTTTACTTTTGGTATCTCAGACTATGTTTCCGACTTCCTAGATTAAAACCTTTAGGAATTGTCTTGAATAAGCGATGGAGAAAATATTTAATTTGAATTTAAAAATGCATCCTTAAAAAATGAAATACTTTTTCTTTGAACTCACACCAGAAAGGCAGACTAGTTTAATACGAAAATGTTATTTTATTTTATTTTTCTTGCTACACAGAAATGCCTTAGAAGATTGACATATTCACTTTGTAGTAATGTTGAGTAAAAATTTCCAAATGATGTTATTGATTTGCAGTGATCTCACTCTTAAGCTTTATATTCAGAAGCAGAAAATGAAATTTCAGTCTTAATCGGCGACAATTCCACTTCAGAGTTATTAGTTCTTTAACTTGTAATTGAGGTGTTACAAGTTAGATGGACATAATTATCAATAACAATAAAATATATACGAGTATATATCCATTCATAGAAAAGATGAAATAAAGATAGCAATTATTTTAAAAATGTTTACAAATTAAATATTCATTGACATGTTATTAACACTCATTAACGTATATTCAAAATCTTCTCAAATATATCTTTAAAAATAACTGAAGGTGATAGTATTGAATAAAAAGCAGGAAGTTCATTTTGCGAGAAGAAAGAAAGAACGAGTGACGCCAACTGCTTTCTTATTAATAATGTAACTTCGAATTCTTTTGCCTCATTTCTTATTCCCTTTTATTTGGAGAACTTCAACAGACAAATCGAAGAAGTGTTTATGTCGAACGTCAGCAAAGGTTGAGAAATGTCTAAGAAAAGAAACGAACTCGAAGCGAAATGTACACATTGGAAGAACAAAAAAAATTTCACAATTCAGTTGATTTTTCTCAGCTCGTAATTTGCTTTGTGATATTGTCTTTAGGAAAAGTCCTAAACCGTTTCGGATACATAAAAGAAAAACGCATTTGACAAGTTGACTTTTTTTTTTCTTTTCTTTTTTTTTTCTTTCTGTATTCGATCCTACTATGATTGCTACTTTACAAACATTTCGTACTACAGATATTTTTCATACTCTACTAATACTCTACTAAGTTAAAGTGAATTTTATCTCTACAAAACAAGTGAGTACAAGGTTTTCCCTCCGATCGATGAATCGTTATTTCAAATCGAACTAAGTTTTGACAGTATTAAATACACAGCAGACACTTTTAAAACATTTAAAAGATTTGGGAAAAGGCTTTAATGTGCATTGAATTCAACAATAAAAATAAAAAGAGGGATACACACATAACTTACCTTTCATACCCTGAGTCATCATCGATGGGAATTTGGGACAGCTGTTTCTTCCTTATTAGGACGCATCAGCCATATTTACCCATTATGATAGACTCAGAAGGCACGGAAGGTTATGGGAAACCTTTTTCGCTCCCGGAAGTGGCATCCACATCATCAAACAACAGCAAAAAATAAACTGTACTCTCGCACAGCCTACCATCCTTGTCCTTCTAATTGTCAGGATCAAAGGAATTTAAATAAAAACAGAACAAAACCCAAGGTTCAATTATTAAATTGGCAAAAGGTTTTAAATTGCATTGAATTTAACAGTAAAAATAAAAACGGATAAATGCAGAAAATTCAGCTGTCAGATCTGGGCTGATGAGTCCTAATAAGAATGAAACAGCTGTCCCAGATTCACATCGATGATGGCTCAGGGTACGAAAGCTAAAGTCAAGGGCATTTACCGTTTTTTATTTTATTATTTAAAAAAGAATATTGATATGTTAATTTACCATTTTGAAGAGAAACGAAATAAAACTAGAAGCGGAGGATCAATAAACTAGCCTTCAGAAAAGGAAGTTGACCCATGAGTGAGGTAATGCACTCCCATTCTGTTTTCGGTAAATCCCATTGTACAACACTTACAGGAAAAAATATATTTGGGTGGTCAGTGCGGTTGATCTTTTGAAGCTTGTTGTCTTGCTACAGTTTTTTTGCGGTTTGTTCTGTAGTTTTCTATTTTAGTCTTCAGTTTTATTTAAGTATCTGAATGTTTCATTCTTTGCTAACGGAATAGAAGACTCGAGAATTTAGCTGAGGATAAATCAGAAAGGAAATGACTTAAGAAATATCCCTAAGGAATTTTAAAAGAATTTATCAAGACATTTAAGGTAAAGGCACCAGTTGTGGATCGGCCTAAGCAGAAACTTGGTTTTCACCACGAGAAATAGCTAAATAATTTTCATTTTTGCATTTATTTCTTTATTAAGCTCTTATAATTGACATTGTATTACCTCAGTTCGATAAAAAAATATGTACTGCATTTTCACAGTCTTCATTTGCATTGTGACGTTTGATCCACAATTGGACCCCACTAACCGCTGAATTTCCACCAGAACAAAAGGGTGCAGAATTTCCCGCAAACATGACCAGAGGCAGAAAACACTATGTTTTATTTTTCCCCGGTTATATTAAACCTTGTACTATCATACATCCATTAATTCTAACGTAAATCCATTCTAGAATAACTACAAATAACTTTCAGGCTAACTCATTTTAATTTTCTTTTGAAATTCTGACAAATTATTTAACAAACTCACAGGATGGCTCCACTTGAAACTCCAAATAAACTATAATACCAAAATGAAGCTCATGAAGGGATCGGGATTCTATATATCTGAGCCATCTGTTGATAAGTGTGATAATTAAGACGGTAAACGACTTGATCCGCAATTGGTTCCTGATCCACAACTGGTTCCCTTACCTTATATATCTTTCTGCCTTATGTCAAATAAAAGCAGAAGATCCTATAAAAATTTAAAGTGTTTCTTTGAAACTGTCCTCAGTTGCTGCAGAACTTAATATTAATTTGTAGTTGAGCAAAGGACTTTGTATATGACTTATACCTATAGTCTTATTTTGTTTTGTTTTGTTTTTAAACAAAATTCATTGATCAACGAAATGCAGTTACTAACTTTTCTAGAAATTCTAGAAAAAGTACTGAAATTGAAATACTTCACTACAAGTTAACAAAAGGAAACTTAACTATTAAAGAGCATTAAACATTAAGAACTTTACTGTATTATGGTTATTTTAATTCAATAAAAAGATAGTCCAACAAATCAGTGAAGTAATATTTGTAGAATTTGCGTTTCATCAATGAAATGGGTTATAATGGATTCATTATGTCAATAATTAAACGTATATATCAATCATTCAACCATTATGTCAGAATTTTCATTAAACTATGAGCATTAACATATTATAGTTAATATATTGTTTATTATATAACTATAAACTGTTTCAACATTATAAACTGCTATACATAAAGTTCGCAATTGATTTTACATAGGAAATTTGAAAAATGTGAAAACACAGATAGAAAGAGTTAATTAAGTCCTAATTTGAGCAATAATCTGAAAAAGAAATATATAAAATTAAAAAATTGCTAATGCAATAACATTGCCTTGTTTTAATGATTAATTTACACAAACTTTTACTCCACATCCATTGTTTAAATTTAGAAAATCTTTTATGCTTAAAATTACAAAATCGCGTGTATCTCCAGTTATTTCTTCATGTCGAAAAAAAAAAAGGAAAAAAGGTTATATGTTACAGATAAAACTGGAAAATTCATATGGTTTAACTTTATGCAGTTTATATTAAATTTAAAGCTTTCTACACGATTTACACGTATTCTTAAAAAAGTATTTTTGTAAACAAAATTATAACAATAGGGGTTTAATTGGTTGACATTAAATAGACACTAGGTTTACTTTTGGAAACTTATCTGAGCTCTATTATTTAATGCACATATCATAAATTTATAACGCAATTTCCGATCTCTCGAATTAATGATGTAATAAATAGTGAATGAAGTAATGACATTCAAATTGTTATTGACTCAAAAATGGGGTCTGTTAATCCACGAATGGACTAGATTGTTTGTATAAATCGATAATCTAGCCCCACATTTGACTTGAAGATTTGAAAGACTCAGGAAATGTGGTATTATATGCAGTTATAGTTTAAGCAAACTTAAGTTTAATTATTTGTATTATTTAATAGAAGAGGTTTGTTTTTTCCTTTTTGCTTAAGCCACCTGTCGTATCCGACTCTCGGCGATTTTGTGGGTTAACCCATAGAATATTTTTTGGTAAGACACTGAGTTGGTTTCCCGTTGCCTTCCTCAGGAAGTCATTACGGAATGGCTGCAGACCCGAAGAGAAAGTGAAGAAGAGGCTGACAAGCACAGCAAAGCAAAATGAAACATCCGTAGCAGTGCCGGGGGTTCGAACACAGGTTCCGACACATTTGCCTAGTGGAAGGCCGTCGCCTAAACCACTAAGGCTATGCCGGAACGGCAATAGAAGAGTGCGATTGCTTTTATTTGTTGCTCAAATAAATTTCCCTTGTCGCAGTCATTTTTCATTCAGTGATAGTATTTGTGCCTCACTGAGCCACGCCGTAAACAATGTATTTATATTGATAAAATATACGTAACAATAACACACACATACACTTTGAATATTTACAAAGGATTCAGGATGAAAATTTTATATAGTATTCTGGAGGACATTTGAAGCCAAAGACCTTTATCAATCCTTATCTAAAAAGGGAGTTTTGTAAACAACTCAACAAAGACAAATAAAATACAGTGATAGTGCTTTATTACAGTAAATATAGAGAAAATCATAAATGATAGAAAAATCCCCGCTTTCACTCTCAATAATCATCTGAATCATTCTTTAATATATGTCAGTTATTGTAGATGAATAACAGAAATCCTAGACGAAGAAAACTTCCGTATTGCAGATTGTTGAATGAAATGAAATTTTTATTGGATTCGATTGAAAAAGAAAAGCTTTCAATCGAAAAAGCCAGAAACAAGATCTGGAAATTTCAATTGGGGAATCAGATTAAAAAGATAGTGATATGTATGTATAGAATTTCTCATTCTAAATCAAATTGTCCACAATACAAATATCGATGTTTGTCCTTCTAGTCTTCTTTTCCCATGAATTTATCTACATCTCTTTATCGTTCCTGAAGAATCTCAGGATAAATTAAGTCTCACAAGTAATATCATTCCTATATCCTCACATTGTTAATCCCTCCCCCTAATAAACTAAAAATATCCCTTGCTCTAACCTGGGAGTTTGTTGTCTCGTTGAGTTCCCAGGGAGGGGAATTTCAGTCAATCACTTTCGTGAAGCAAAACGAGTGGATTCATGAATATTCATTGAATTCGTGATTCAACATTGGAGATTGAACCGAACTTCTTTTTCCGGCGCTGACCTTCACACACACACACCGACCTAGCAATCACGGTCAGCTTCTGCCGATGGGCAATTGGCCAGACCTCACGGGTTTCTCACTCTTCTCCCTTTATGAACATTTTGATCCATATGTTATCAACAGGTTCACGTCAAAACATAATTTTTTCTAGAAAAGCTATTTCAAGCTATGGTGAATTTAATATTTCAATAGCAAGGAAATAAAGTAGTACCGTACAAACTGAAAGATCATTATGGCTTCTCGTCGAATATTTGAAAGTTAAAAAAACAACAACAACATATAAGAAAAAGTAGTTTAGAATTGTGTATGTTCTACTGTTGGTGCCACAAATCAAGATTTGTCCTATTTGGGCATGGTCTGATCTATCAGTCGCGTCGAGATTGCAACGACGTCATATTTGAATAAATATTTGAATTGTTAGTAGTTGTTTTCGATCGTCGAAGGTTCTAGATTTCTAAGTGCTGTTCAGGAAAAACTTGTACACAATTGTGTGACGTAAGGTGCTAGAAGTTTGACATAAACAATCGATTATCTAATGTTTCCGTGTTTTCCTCCTCTTTGATTGCGTAGAAAATTAGAATAAATTTACAGTCGTTTAACACAAATGCAAATGACTGGTTGTTATTTCAGACTTCTTTTTTACAGGCCAATTTAAAAGAAAATCCATTAGGAGCTGCTGTAAAATTCTGTTTATACTACTAAAATTTCATGTTCCTTGGATAAATAGTTGTTTAAGTAAAAATGCTTTAATGACAATTCAAAACACCTACAGCTCTTTATCTACATATTGGGACCAATTTATGTCCCAATATAATAACAGTCAGTCGGGGGTGGAGGGTGGCAGGTTATAGCAAACATATATATCGTTTTGATTGATTGCAATTTCTTTTATACAATATCCTGTTATACTTTGGTCAAAAACATAAAGTATTTACTAAAAGCGTAAATTGCTTTATTTACACTTTGTTTTTATTGTAAATTGCGTAGTTTTCTGCCAGAGAATAATTGATTTTGTATCTCTTCAATTCGTAACGTAGTGAGAGGACTGGCAACGCCCATCTTGCCATAAGCATTTTTAGTGATTTGCTTTAATTTAGTTGCTTTTTCTCAAGGCTGTTCGAAAGGCGTTTTGTCCCTTCAGGTGAAAATATTGGGCTTTCCCTTTCGGCTAATTTAGGTTCGCAAGACACACCCACAGGCAGCAGGTTTCGTTAAAGGGATTAAACACATACGAATATTATTATTATTGGATACTTTACAATATACGGGTTTTACACTTTAACAGGCTACAATTAGATAATTAAATTATTATTATTATTATTATAAAATCTCTCTTAACGTAGAAGTGGTTCCTTGGCTATTCTTGGTGATGTTACAAATTCAGTTTCTAGTATCTTTTGATGACATAGAATCATTTCAGATTGCGTCTCATATCTTGTGTTGAAATTCTTCCCAGTTTCTTTATTTTGGAAGTAAAGCATAACAATGCATCTCCAGAAAGCAATCAATAATTTCTATCAATCAGTAATAACTAATTTCAGCTTGTAATTAGTTTTTAGTTAAGGTCGAATGCATATTGTTTAATTTTACGAATAAGTTTTGTTTTAGTCTGGTTATTTTAATTTAGCGGTTTCTTTAAAATATTCAGAGATTGGTCTTTTGATGACGGGACCATTGTTTGAGGGACCATTTTAAAATGTCGTATGAGGTTATTTTTTGTTTCGTGAAAAACTAACTTTGTTAATCTCATTTCATAGCAGAAGCAAAATAAGATAAGATTTTTACTCTGCTCTATCTTGATAATATTGTTTGTGTCAAGCGGATAACGGATAGATAGAAATTCTTGACTGATATAAACAAAATGGCATTCAGAATTGTGTCATTATAATAGTAGATATATGGACAGACAATCGCAAGTTATATGAATTTATTTATATAACCCTTAGAAATTCTATGGTTGAAAATATAGTTCTCCTAATCTTAATTAAATGACAATTCAGATTAAATAAGATCTTTTAATCATATTTAATTGAAAAAAAAAATAAAATCAGTGATTACTTCGATGCGAACGGATTTAACCACTTTCTAGTTATTAGGGGGACGCGGGGATCCAGGAGGAGTCAATTTTTTACGAATATTTTTATTAAAATTAATTTTAACCAAAATCAACATGCTCATGCACGCCTCCACATCGGGACCTTTATTTTGATACCACATTTACCCACATTATCTCATGTCGTTGCCGAGAAGAAGGGCTTGTAACAAACGCTTCTTTTTATGCAATTTCTGTAAGTTATAGATAAGTTTATTTATAAGTTTAAGTACTTATTTATTAATAAATAAAATCGCAGTAAAGGATTTTTTCTTTTTCTTTTTTTATGAATTCGAGAATTTAATTCTTATTTGATTTTAATCTAATACCGTTAATATTTCATTTACTTTTAAACACCGTAATAAGCAATTGTAGATTTATTGAAAATTTCCGTAGTTTCATTTTTTTTCATCATTGGTTAATAATTATGGAAATGACCACGAATGTTATTTACATTTAAATCGTTGTCTGCCAGGAATTAGAGAAAATATACAGAATTATGTAACATTCTCCTTTTCAATATCAAAATAATCAAAAGATTTTGATATAAGCTAGGGTTTTTTTTTTCATATTTTATTACAAATTTGATATAGAAACTCCTCAAATATATGTAAAAAACTAGAGAGATTTTTGTAACGAGTTGTGGTAATTATTTACAACAGTATCACTATATATTATTTCTCAAAGGTGTTTTTGTGTCGGTATGCCATATCTCCCTTAATACTTCATCAAAATCAATGATTGAGACATCATTTTGAAGATTACGTTCCCCGCTACTGACGAAAAATAAACAAATTGTTTAAAGTTAATGCTTTCGTTAAAAAACTTAATTTTAAAAACCTTTTTATAAAAATGGAGAAACGCTTTAACAGAAGCGGCTTATTTTTCGAAACCGAAACACTGCAGCGTCGTAATTCAAATATATCCTTTTTTGAATAAAAATGCATTTTAAAATGATTTTCCATCGTTTATTTAATAAGAACACATAAAAAAAATTTTTATTTTAATAAAAATTACGATTTATTAGAATAAAAAAACAAAAATTTGTCAATTTCTCATATATTATTTTTTAAAGGTTTTTTTTTTTGTTTGTTTGTTTAGTTCCCTTAATACTTCATCAAAATCAAATGATGGAGATATCATTTTGAAGATTACGTTCACCGTTAATGACAAAAAAATAAACAAATTCTTTAAAATTGATGGTTTCGCTAAAAAACTTTATTTAAAAATCTTTTTATAAAAATGTAGAAGGCAATCTGTTCAGTAATGTATTTTTACATTACCATTCGGTGTCTGAATTATGCGAATTATTACAATATACCATGTAAATATTCCAGTATTCTAATATAGCGAATTATTTCAATATACCATACGAATTATTCGCAAGGGTCAACCTTTTTATAAAAATGGAAAAGGCGCCAGCTATTGACAATATGTTTAACTAACGTACGACAGCTGTTGGATTTGTTTATTATTTCTCAAAGGTGGTTTTTTTGGTGCGAATTATTCGCACGGGTCAACTAGTAGCCTTAAATTGATAACATACATTAACTTAATTAATGTAACCTTATGCTTTCTAGATGTCATTGAAGAAATTTTCACGGCGTTTTGATTTTGTTGATTTTTTTTTTAAATAAGATAAAAAAAAATACCTCCAAGAAGATTTTGATAATAGTCTGATAAAATGTACATTTCACTCTTTCTTTCTTTGAGAACTGTAAAATCTCAATTGTAAACAGAAAATGGCGTTGTTTCATTAATATTTATAACAAAATTAAATTGAAGGGACTTGAAATAAGAAAGAAATAGAAGAACAATATTTTCTACGGAATAATTTAAACTAAGGCTTGACTTATATGAAAAAAAAAAGCAAAAAGTGCTAACTCTAAATTCAGCATCAAGGTAAGTGAGTGATAAAGTGAAATTCCTTGTCAGCTATCTTAGCTAAACTAATTCAACAATATTAAATACCGTCGTAGTAACGGACTTTATAGTGTGTTGTCAATCTCTTCATCGCTTCGTCTTTTTCAGTGTTTGGTTGGTGAGGGGCGGAGGACCCTCTACTCGAGTTATCTAGAAATAATTGCTGATATTTTCGAAGAGACATTCACCGTAGATTTCTGTACTGAAAAATAGCTGTTGACCAAGTAGATGATGCTGCAAGTACCTCAGAAATTAGACAGCATATTTGAAATTTTAATGAAAAATCCATTAATTTTTTAATGTCCCTAAAACGTGTAGGAAGAACATTTCCCTTCTTTTTTGATTTTGCCGATCTCCTATTTCCTCTGAACCCAGTGGTGTGTAATGCTAAGTTTGGCGTCTCTCGTGCTTAGAGGAATTGAATTCATAAAGAACATTTTCATTGATATTAGGTTTAAAAATCCGTAAAGAATTAGTACTTATTGAAATAATGTTATATGATTGAGTCGTCAGTTAACAACAACGATGTTTGTCTCGTATTCATTGTTCTAAGAAAACAACACTCGAATAAAACAATGCTTTAATTTTCCGAATCACAAGGAAGCTTTTCAATACTAACTACATTCTCTGCTTTTTTGTAAAGGGATATGAACTAATGAAAGGGAGAAAGAAAGACCACCTTTGCCAGAAGGTTTTTCCTTTTGATTTCTTTGGTTTTCTTTTAAATAGACGACTCAGTTTCCGCATGACCTTTAGCGTCACAGAATCGGTTTATTGCTCGGTGAGAAAAAAAATAGCAGGAAGCCAAACTGCATTTGTTTGCAGAAGAAAGAGTCGCTTCGTCAACGTTTCTGTTCTAGAGACTATTCGTAAATTACGTCATTTAGTTCAGTCATTTAGGTTAGTTGAAGTCGCTGTTATCAATATTTGAAGTTGCTGTTATCAATATTTTAAGACGTTTAAGTGGGACGGGGGCGACGGGGATCGCTCCCCACTTGATCTTCTTAGCTAAAATTTCTTAATTTTCTCTTGTATTTTTCATCCCTTGATAAAAATTGATATGAAAACTTTTTAAAACTTAATAATCAAATATCAATCGAGATCAGTGTTATTTTGTTTTACCGTTTAATAGAACAAGTTGCATTATTTAATAACCTAGATCTACATCTTTAAATAATAAATATTATATTCCGTTTTAACTTTTACAATTTTAACTGTCAAGATGTAAAAAAAAAAAAAAAAAAAGAAAAAAAAAAAGGGGGGGATATGCAGATCTAAGATTTTAATTATTTTTTTCGCTGTAAATTAAGACTATGGTGATATGAGTGTAAACCCAATAATATACACTGTATTTGTATCTCTTACTCTCCGTTTCTTCCTTCTTTTCCATTTTCTAACATCTGCTGAATGTACATATGTATATAGCGTTCGACAGTGCTTTGCTTCAATAAAATTTAAGATGAGAGGTTAGTTAGAAACGAATAGCTTTCTTGAAGAGAAATCACTAACGTTCTCAATATGTAGTATCACTATATCTTGTAAAAAAATATTCCAATCTGCATCTACTTGAATCTCAGAGGGATTCAATTGAAATTCATTGTAAGAGTGAAATGTCTTTGACTTCTCTACCGAGATTATAAGATCTGTTTCATTATCTTTCGCACATAATCAATCGCCACGACTAATGTGAACCTTCTTTTCCATTAGGAATTTTCAGTCTTTGAAACTTCTGAATTGTATCCAATATGATACGTTTTCGAGATTGCTTATGTAAGTTGCCAAAAAAGGGCTCCTTGTATGTTACCAATATTGTCCACTGTTTCTCCCGTAATGATAGGATCAAAAATAGTATCCTTTTTTTTTCTGGTGTATTATAAGCACCGTGACAAAGACTCCAACCTTAAAACATTTGAGAAGACACGGGGATTTTGAATCATCTTTTTGATAACTTTAAATAGAGTACAAAGAAAGTTTAACGTGCCTGTGATAAATTAATCAATAAACCAAAAAGGCACCAAAGTAACAAAAGATTTCGCCTCTGAGCTATCAATAGTGGAAGTGTGGGACCGCCGTTTTTTTGTGTGGTTGAGAGTCCACAAAGAGGACGAAACGGCCGTCCCACACTCCCACTATTGATAGCTCAGAGACGAAATCTTTTGTTTACTTTGGTGCCTTTTTGGTTTATTGAATAGTTTAATAGAGTAGTTCAGAAGTAATTGTTTTGCCTAACGTATACAAACACTTTATATAAGAATATTTTGTATTTATTTTGTAATAATAACATATTTGTCTCAATAAAGAACTACTTTTTTTTCAGATTATTTTTAGTTATTGCCATACACCACATTTTATTGAGAACACACTTTAATTCTTAGATTAAATGTATTTCCTATTTACGTTCATTTTCCTGGCATGGATTTTAACTAACACTCTGTGACTGATTCTCCGATTCCTAATACTAGTTCCGTTGAATTTTTTCGCAATCTTTATTTTAATCGGATTCATCTTTTGACTTTGAATATTTAATGTGTTTGACCAAATATTACAAATAGATGTAAACTTGTTTGATCCAATCTTCACAAGAAGACTGTTTCCTTTCCCGATTTTTGGTTTTTATAGACGATAGGCAGCAAATATGTTTGAATATTTTTACTTTACAGGTTATGTTTGAAGAGTCTTAACATGTCGTAAGTTCTTGGAAGAATAAGAACGTGCAAAAGCCCGCTAAGCGTTTATTTTTGTTCTTTCCTTTCTTTTTTTCCTTGGTTTTACTGAGTTTCCAACAATTCTCGTCCGTCGCCATCCGCCCGAAGTCAAACATATTCTGTTTGCACTTACAAGACAAAAAAGCTTTTTTTTCCAGCGAATGGTTTCATTTTATTACGAAGACCGACGGAGGTGTCCTTGGCAAAGAATCGGCAGTAGATGCAGCTGAGCTGTGTTTTACCCGCCATGAAATACTGTTGCTACTCACTCGTAAAAGAAATGTAATGGAAGCAATGGATGGCCCTTCTTGGATGAATTCTCTTGATAAATTGCTCCTGTTGCGTCGACGGTGTTTCATAATTTTTCTGTTTTGTTTTTTTCTACGCGTTTTTTTTTCCTTCTAGTAATACGAAGTGTCATTTGTCACTTCTAATAACGAGAACTCGGTTTTAAATGTTATACAACTGATGTATTTGGTGTAAATAAAGAAATGTAAAATCCTTTATAATGAGTTATGAGTCTTTGTTTGTGTCCGAATATCTCTTGTCATTTAGAAAAATTCTAAAGAATCTATGAAAGTTTTTGAAATAAATAATTCAAAGAAGCAATTCGCTAATTAAAACGAAATAATGATAGGATACTATACATTTTTATCCTACTAATTTTAGAAAAAAAAAACAAAACAACAACAAACAAAAAAAAACCTTTTTTTTTTTCCTTTAAAGACAAACATTTTTAGGTGTTTTTTTTTTTTTTTTTTTAAGTTTTCGAACCAAAGGCAGCAGTAAAATGAAGCAATTGTGCTGAAATCACAATTCTTCAGGAATAATGTGTTCTGAAATTGAATTTGGAACATTTTTGTAAAAAATAAAAGTGTAAATCAGGAATTTAAATCGTTCCATCTTAGAACGATTATAATACGAAGGATATTTTCCGAATAATTCAATCAATTTCAAATGAAGTTGATGATGCATTACTATCGTTATGAGCTTAATAATACAACTTCAGTTAACAATAAAACAATTATCAGTTGTTGCAATTGGCATCTCAAATATGTTTCTAAATTATCTCATCACAGAGAACTAGCCAAGTTCTTTTGCATTTACAAAATCTTAGATTTTTTTCTAGCAAATTGCCAAAGGTTTAAAGTCTGAATTGATAGAAATTTATCTTATTATATGGAATACAGGCAGATGTAAGCTGCTTAAATAAACTGATTCATAATAGAACTGAAATGAAGGAATTCGTAAAGAAATAGGCCACATTACTTTTCAACTTGTGACTTTAAACTTAATTGTTTTTTTGTTTTTTTGTTTGTTTTTGTTTTCAATAAAAACTTTAAACACAAGCAGTATTTTTGAGTGTGTGATCGCATCATATTGCAAAATATTACGATAATCGAAATGTATGATTGTGCCTATGTTAGTTGTTAGAGAGCGCTGCAGTATTTAGCGGAGAAAAAAGAGACTAGGCTATCCCTTAATTTGTATAATTAGTTACTATTTTATTAGAATTTGCCATTACGATTTGAAACATAATTCTGTTTAAATTATACCATCAAACCACACAACATTATCTTCTTTCATTCTGAGTTTTCTTTCTTTATCTTTGAATTCCTGTCTTTTCTAATTCTTAATATCCTCAATTCTTATTTTTCTGCCTCTTCTCGCTAAGAATTTCTTAAAATTGGGATTTTTTTTTTTCCTATTTAAGTATTTACCCTTGTATCCACTTATCTTATTAATGTTTGTCTTCTTAATATCACAAAATCTTGACAGACGCAGAAGAGCTCCTTGATTTGATTTTACTCTAATCGCTTTCTTTACAAATTCAAAAATTCTTTTCAAGATTTCCACGTCAGTTGCTTGGAGAACTTCAGGGTTAATGAGTGTTATGCAAATATTTAGTCTTAATTTCGAGAAACTGTTTTTACCTAAGATTCTCTGGAGAGAAAACAGATTGTAATTATCTTAAAATAATCTGGAAAATCCAGCGAGCTACATCCAATGAAAGCTTAAAAAAAGAAAACAAAATCTTACAATACCACAGATAAGAGACCTAAACTGCTTCTTTTTTCTTTGTTTTAAAGTTAATGAGTTTTACTAAGTTTTTCTTTTCCAATTATTCAGTATGTTTTGGATGATGAAATATCTCTAGGATTCTCATTCTATTTGTTAAGGCTGTTTTTATTGCTTTTTCTTTAATATTTTATCAAGTATCTTGTGAATGATTTGCCATTCGACTTGTTTTGTACAGTCGGACCTCTTTTTAACGAACCTCTATTTTGCGAACTTTTCTTTGGAACCAAGAATATTTTGCTAATTTCTTCGTAAAATAACCTCCAAATAGCGAAGTGCATTTTCTATTTAACGAACTTTTTCGAGGATACAGCTGAGAGAAAAAGAAGAAATTAACGATGATGTGCTGATTGATGATTATCTTTCACTTGATGACCTCGGAAACACTAACTGAATCGGATATTTTGGACAGTGTGAAAAATAAAAACAATACAGAAATGAATTGCGATGAAGATGATGAAAATGGAAATGATTATTATGCAGAAAACAATAAACCTTCGTATGATGAAATGCTAAAATCATTTGAAACAATCCGATGCGGATTACAATTTAAAGAAAATACTGAAGGGGTTTTTGGTGCATTGCAAAGTTGCGAGACATACTATGAACGAAAACACTTTTTCAAAAAAAAAATAAGCTCAGACAAAATTAACAGACTTTATTAGTAAAATTTAAGTACGCATGTGGTAATGTATGCTTTATGTCATTAAAATTATTGCTTTTTTTAATAATATTGAATAATACAAGGTAATGTTTATTTAACGAATTTTCCATATAACGAACTTTTTTGGGGGATTTAGCGACTTCGTTAAATAGAGGTCCGACTGTATTTTGAACTTTCCAGGCTTTCTCGTTAATATTACATCATTCGCTACTTAGTTCTTGTCTGCAATAATATTAGCATCCATGGCTTGATGGAAAGATGTGGTAAGTATTTAAAAATATATGTGCATTAAATATACGAACGTATAAAAATATTTAAAAAAAAAGGGCTTTTGTTGTTAAGAGTAATATAATCGTAGCTATGATTTGCTGTAGCGTGCAGCTTGTAGGGGAGACTGGTGACCCTTGGTCCCCACTTTGCGTTTCACGTTCTTTCTGCCGAACGGCCAGTGCCCACAATATTATATTAGTATCAAAGCATAGGTCTGATGTGACTTACCAACGAGCAACGCTTGCCTACTAGTTGGGAGACTTGATCCCCTGTGAAGGAGACATGATCCCGTGGCATGTCTGGACAGATACGTGTTCCTGGGTGCTTTTGAAAGGGAAAAAATCCCGACTTTGTATGGGATCTCCCAAAGGGCAGTTTACTGCTATAATTGAAACTATTTAGAGTAATAAGAATACCACAAAACTCAACGAAAACTTGCGTAAATACTTTCAAAGGAACTGAAATACACTGATCTTGGTCACATCATCTACAGCCTTATCGATACCTTTCGTCTTCAGACGAAAAATTATATCGGCCCACAAAAAAGTTAAAAAACACAAAAATTACACAAATGCATAGGAAGTCTATAAAGATGACAGCAGTCGCTCCAAACCTTGCTCATTGTCTTGCCCCAGTTGTTTTCTATCAGTGGTAGCAGTAGTCGTTACTTCTAACGCGAGTTTTGAAGGGGTGATCAAGTCTCCTACGGGATCATGTATCGCCACTTACCCCTACATAATGCATGTGAAAATGAACTCAGTAGTGAGATGATCTGTGATAATGGACGTAAAAATGAAATGCTGGGGTCCTTTATACATTTTGATAATGGATTTGACGAATCATTTACGTTAAAAGAAATGTTTACGTGTTTTGCTCTTTGTAAATTCTCTTTGTTAAATTCTGCTTTGATTATTGTCTACTTTTTCTCTAATTTCTACAGAGAAGTATTCATCATTTTAGAGAAGTAAGATGATTTATTCACTAAACCATAAATATTCCGAGTATTATGTATGTATAACATTTTTTGAGTAGCAACAATTGCTAATAAATTGCATACAACAAGAAGTTGCTGAAGATCTTAGAGCTTAAAATATTGTGCTTTTTTTTTTTTTTTAAAGCCGTAAAATACGAAAGAGAAGCCTCATATTTTTTAGGAATCCACCATCGACAAACAACGTACCTTCTTTTCTAAATCAACATAATAATACTAATAAATTTACAAAATTCCCTTTATTACATTCTTCTTCATGCAGCGATATACGATCCATTGTATGAGATGGATAGAAATTCATTATTTGCTGTCCATGGGCATTTTTATTATCTGCACACGGGATTTTTGTTTTTTAATTTTATTTACTAACACAAAACTCATTGAATTTACTATTTTTTTTAACCCAAACAAAATAAACTAAACACACACACACATACATATATGCATCAGACGAAATTCTTTGTATTATTTTCATAAAGTATAGTTTACTTAAAAGATCGTTTGTGAATTTCTTGATTTTAAGGAATACGTTATATTGTAACGCCTTATTGTCATTTCTCTATTCACAGTGATTTCTGATGTATGACTCTTTGTGTGAAAGCGATAGAACAAGGAACGCATTTCTTTTTAATACGTTTATTAACCTTTGAGAATTAATAACAAAAGGATGAAATTTTTTGTGGTCTAAAATCAGAATTTTTTGTAGTTTCTGACAAGTTATTTTCATCAAACAGATAAATTGAGTGAAATGAAGTAGAGATAGACAGAAAAGAGATTAGATTCGTGGGAAGTGACCTTTCTACGTTGAAGCTTTTATTTAAGAGTGGCTGAATCCTCCCAATCTTCTTATGATTTTGATTTCGCTGTTGATACAGAGGATTGTCTGGATACTGTGGTTGTCGTTGATCATCTCTTTGCGATGTTATCTCAAGGCATTAATTTCACCAGTCTGCTTCTTTCTGATCCGCCAAGAGGATTAAATCATGTTAATCTTTTGATAGGCTTAGGGGTGACAGTAAAAACTGGTAAGGTTACTTCATTACATGGCCATAAAGAACCCAAACAAAAATCGGATTTCTCAAACCAATTGACAGGTTGCCTAAGAAGATCAGTGATTAAGTAATCGTTTTCTTTGCTCATCATAGTTTAGATCGTTTTGTTAGTATTAAGAAAAAAAAGTAAATACCATTTTTTTTGTGTGATTATATCTTTTGCTCAATTTCCATGAGGCTGTTAGCTACTTGACAAGACCGTAGACTTTGTAATTTTTCTTGAAAAATATCTGTTGTATGTCTTTTAATGTGTCTTAATTCAGTATTGGACTTTTACTGTATTAAATAATAATAATAACAATAACAATAATGCTTTGGTCCTTGACCCGCCATGTTGTCTTTGCTGAGGAAACCCAAGAATTGAAACATTTCATAACAATAAATATTTCTTAAAAATTTAAAAAAAATTAAGAACCTGTTTCCAATTGGGAAATATGATCAAAAGAAAAATCTCGCCTTTGAGTATAAACGAAATAATTCTGCCAAGTTCATTTAAGATATTAGGGATAAAAAAAAAATTACTTCTGTTTTCTTTCCTTTGGTGGAAATAACTTGAGAAGAATCACAGATGTATTGGATAAATAAACATTACAAACAGTATGTTTTCAATCTGCAAATACTAACAAACTTACCGTGAATGACCGGAATAACCTTGTCTTATTATTAATTATAAAATTAATCATAACTATTCTTCAGTTCAAGAATTAAAAGCTTGTTTCTCATCCTTAAGAAGTAATAATGCCTTGTATTTTTTTATTGCAATAAATGAAATAATTTTTACATTACAGACTTTAATCGATTGTAAAAACTTACTTCTCATTTTCAGAATATTAGATTTAGTAAAATAATCTTTATCTTTGAACTATCTTTGAAACGCTAATTCTAAAAAGAGTTCATTTAAAAAAAGAGTAATAAGAGTAAAACAGATCAAATTTAATGTCAATAAAACTAAGTCTTAATAACTGAATGGCCGTTCCGACATGGTCCAGTGGATTAGGCGGCGGCCAACCACGAGATAGATTTTTCGGAACCTGGGTTCGAATCCCGGCGTCGGGATGGATTCTTTATTTCCTGTATTTGTCTGCTTCTTCTTTTCTTCCGCAGTCTATGGCACTAACAAAGATTCCAAAACTCTAGGGTTTTTACGATAGATCCTCCAAGGATGAAAGTACTCGTGGGGTATTCCCGCTATCCTACTCAAGCGGGATAATGTGAAGGATAACAAGAACTTGAGAGTTGATGAATTTAAGTACTTAGACTAACCCCCCACCCCCCCAACAAAAAAAAAATAACTGAATGGGGGAAAAAAATAGAAGTCAATCGGAAATTTCTTATAGTCCTTCTTTGGGCTATAAGCTACTTGAATGATTGTTTTATAATAAAACTGTAAACGGATTCTGAAAATACACTACAACCTCGTTTATCTGGACTAACTGGGAACAGAGGCAGTCCGAAAAATCGAAAATCCGGATAATATGGGTAATAAGCAAAACAAATCCTTGAATAAACAGACTTACCGTTTATAACCATAAAAAACTGTTTTATAGCTTCAACGCCCTGTGACACTGGTAGTAATGCTTTCTTAAACTCGACAAAAAGCATTTTATTACCATAATTTATTGTACAATCTCTGCAGTAACTGTATATTTAATCAAAATAAAAAGCGAATGTTTGGCGTACTTTTAGTTATGTTCTTGTTATCATATTTAAAATTATTATCTATGTGAACATTAAATAAAAAAAAAAAGTCTCAAATCTGATCCGGGAAATCCGGATCAACGAGGGCCGGATAAACGAGGTAGTAGTGTACAATTTCATAATAGAATATTAGAAATTAATTCATTGAATAAGGTGGAAACTTACACAAAATTGTTTTTCCATCATGTAACCAATAAAAATTTTCTTTTTCCCTCATTCTTGAGGATTTAACATAAGGGTTTTACTGATAATTTCTTTTTTCTTTTTTCTTTTTTTCTGTGAATCTCATTGGATTACAAGCGGTGCTTCGGAAGTGACTTTAATTGGTGAGCAATTTAATTACAACGATCTTGTGAAATCTTCTGAATGTAGAACTACCGCTTTTCAGCAACTTTTAGAAAATTAAGTTATTTATTGGCTGCGAGATTCATTAGGCTGATGAATAATCTCGTTAAGATTTTCAAGAAAAAGTTGTCGAAGGTTATTTTATTTAAAAATAGATTTATTCTCAAAGAAATGATTAAGAAGACTTAAAAATGAATTAATATGAAGAGAGCGTTGAGAAAGAAGAATTTGTTAGTGACATTTTCTTTTCGATTTTTGAGGTCTTTTTTTTTTTTTTTTTTTGTAATTAGTTCTGCTGCATCAGCAGGTCTATGGACGATCTCCGATCCCGGAGACTCGCTTTATACTAGGGAATAGGTACTGAGGTGGTTTCCTGTTGCCTTCCTCAGGAAGCCATTATGGCAAAGTATCAGATCCGAAGAGAAAGTGAAGAAGAGGTTGACAAACACAGGAAAGTGAAACAACCATGCCGCTGCCAGGATTCGAACCTAGGTTGCAACAACTGCCGCAACCTCGACCATTAGACTATGCCGGAACGGCTTTTGAGGTCTATTACACGAAATTTCCAATCTTATACGGTGCGTCAAGAAAAATTCGAAGCTTAATCAAGGAACTGTTAATATGGATTTTATAGCGCGTTTACATTTCTTTAAACAACGTAAATTTTTCCTTTTCTTTGTTATAAAATGAAATTTTGATTGTTTTCCGCTAATCGTAGGACAGGAATTTTAGAACAATTAAAGTTAGGAGCCGAAAAATATGTAGCACCATTTAAGTATCTCATCTAAATAATAAAGTGACATAAAGAGAAATAATGACGTCATTTTATTATTATTATTAGAACCCCGTAAGAAACTGAAAAGAAAAGATAAAAAAAAAAATCTTTATTTAGAACAATTGTTAAAAAAATTAAAAATAAGCATCAATAGTATTTTTTTAGTTTCATTTTTTTGTAGTTTTGAGTTGTTGTTTTTTTCATCAGGATATCTCTTTCTTTCTCATCCAACAAAAAGTGTGTTTTGAGTGTTACGGCGAGTGCTTGGATCAGATTCTGTTTGCGGAATGTGGATCAGTTTGAAATAAAGGTTCCGGATAAATTGAATTCGTGCACTAAAGTTTTCCTCGTAGTAAAAGGCGGTGTAACTGAAGGACGGTGCTCAAACAGTGGGTCTTGTGGATTGAGGATTGTTTTCTGGAAGACAGCATTTGTAAAGAAGAATAAAATGCTATTATCAATGAGTACAAAACGACTGTGTCGCTAAAGATGTGCGAAGAAACCTCCAACTTCGTAGTAAACTTTCTTGCAAAGTTGACTGTCTAACAAAATCACAAACAGTGCTCTGTAGATCCCTATAAAACAACCTCCTTTTATAGGAATTTATAAAAGGAACAAATTATGTGATTTTTTTCGTTTGATTTTATGTAAATTATACGTTAAGTTTTTTTGAAACAAAAAAAACATCTTTTATTGGGAAAGTTCCTACAATCAGTGACCTTTGCAACAAAGCATGTGAAGAAAGAAGACGATAGATAACAATGGGATATTTATCATCTGAATTCATCAATTTAATTATGAAAATCTTGTTTCCGAAAAATTGAAAAAACCCAACAAAGTTCAGCATCAGTTAGACCAATCTTACTCTGTTATTTTTGCAATTTCAAATACCTCTCCAGTAACT
The DNA here is from genome assembly GCA_023159025.1 of Thereuonema tuberculata. Lineage (NCBI taxonomy): Eukaryota > Metazoa > Arthropoda > Chilopoda > Scutigeromorpha > Scutigeridae > Thereuonema > Thereuonema tuberculata. Next base: position 59,057,443 of record JAFIDM010000003.1, read on the forward strand.
GAAGAATTCAACTGTTTTTATTTTTTTATTTTATTGTATTCCATAATCATTCCAATATGACTTAAACATAAGTTAAAGAATTATTCAATAGAATCCGCATGGCATCTTATTTTAGTTCCTAATAAAAAATATATATCCTTGCACAGTAGTTTTGAAAATGTATTCAATGAAGTCTTCACAATGCATTACATTACATCTGATTGCTTATTGTGCATTGCACAGATATTCGTGAAAAAATAAAACTTTCTTATTTTTTTAGTTTTTATTTTCGTTTTTCTTTCTTTCTTTTTATTATGATTTTTAATTTGTTTGTATCTATCAAAATTCGAAATTGGGTTATTCATACCTAATGTAGTTTCTAAAATCCTTATGCTTTTAATAATTTAGATAATTAAATAATAATTTAATTAGTAGGCTAATTTTTTTAAAAATGCGACCTTGAGAACAGAGCTAATGATTCTTTTTCTACTATAAAAGAGGGATTGTCTTGTTCATAAATATGCACGGCAATCTTCAAGAAAATCCGTTAAATGATTCAGGAGTTACTTGGGAAGATCATACCTCTACAGATTGTCAAAGGCAAGGTGATCTCATGATTCCTATCTTCCTTTTCGGAAAGTAGGTTTTAAATTTAGACATTAAATCGTTTTATAAATTTTATCTATTAAACATTCTCTAAATATTGACATTTCAAATTGTAATTTCAAGTGTTCGCTTCTTTTAGGCTGCAGTTTTCTTTCTGCATCCCTATGAGAAAAAAAAAAGGGCAAGAATTCGGCAGTGCATAGAATACCTTGACATTTATATTGTTTTCTGCAGTTGTACAGTGAAATAAATACATGCAATTAGCAAACTCCTATTTTCAACCTGCTATTTTTGCTGCTATTTTAATAACTCCATTTATTTATTTGGATGGAAGCATCCTTCATCGTTAAACACTGCTTTCTTTTTTTTTTTTCTTCATCTGTGTTCATGAATTGCGATTGACGAGTCTCTTGACGTTAATGCCACCCCCGGGATGGGTTTAGCCGCTAAAAAGGAGATTTGTTTTCTAGCAGCATGTCTTAACGAGGTCAGTGGAGGAGATGCCGCCATTCGTTTCGCTCGATGCCGTAATTAGTCCACCTTCAATTAAGCATCTGGCAAAGAGGCAAGAACAGCTCCACCATCAGTCTTTAACAATCGATTTACAAGAGCACAAGGAAAAGGCAAACCCCAAACCCTTTTAGGCGCGAAAACACCTTCTATTTGTGTCACGACCGTATCTCCATTCGCGTGAAATATCTCCATTCTTTTCTTTTTTTCTTATATTACTATTATTATTATTATTTTTATAGATTCGTAGAAAATAAAACCCCAGTATATTTAAGGATCAATTAATATGACATTCAGTGAAAAGCATATTTCCATTTTAACTAAAACATTCTATACAAATCATCATATAGATTGAATGAATGCTGAATGATGATAACGTTTCTATCTGGCTTTTTCCACGTCATCAATAATGACATTTAAACAGTAATAACTAATAAACAATAGCATACAATCTAATTAAAATTTGATTGTTTTCTACTGATGTAAAGTTAAAAAAATAAAAAATGCACGACCAAATAAGGTTAAAACACAAAAAATCCCAAAAAACCGAAATACTCAGCATATCCTGGTTTTGTAAACATTTTAAATAATACTCAAGCTTATCAAGAAAGTATTGTTGCTCTTATTTTCTTTTTTATTTTTGTAACTCTTGGAAGTCACGATGGTTTTCATTTATTCCATTTTATATTTACTGTATTTAACGGTTACAAACGCACTATTGTTCAGCGGATAACTCTAACTTACACAAAAGTTGTAGAATAGAAGAAATTTCAGCTGAGAGGTAGTGGAGAATCCAATCCACATATGTTTTAATACTCATTTGTTTATTCGTAATTTGGCTTCACATTTTCGCATTTTCCATTTAAACATTACTATTAAAATTTTGGATTCCTTTTAGGCTTTCTTTTTTAAAGGGTAATGTGTTTAACTTCCTAATTTTCATTTCAAATCCCAAATTGTTTGGTAATATCAGCTTTGAATTGAAATAGTTCAGATTGAATTTAGGCAGTTTTATGGATTGGATTCTGTTGTGTGTTTGAGTAATTGTGTTTCTGCTCTGATGATAAAGTATTGCCCTTCTAAGCTCGTGACTGTGTGGACGATCATAAATTCATTGATAGTCGATGCATTTATGATTCATTCATAATAAATTCATATTCACTGAAGAACTTTATTCGATAGATTCGAAATGAAAAATGGGACTTTCAAATATTTTTCCAACAGAATAAACAATGCATGTTTTATTTCTGTTACAAATTCGACGGAAAATTTGCATTAACAGATTTATTGGAAATGGAAATAAATCTAACTGTTTAGATTTTATAGTGATTAGAATTATCTTAATTAAGAAAATTAAATATTAATAAAATTTAAAATAAGCTTTCTAAAATTGCAAAAATTACTTAAGTAGAATCTAGTTTCTTCTGCTTAGACCAAAGTTAAAGATTTAAATGAAAAAAATGTAATCTACTTAAAACGGTAATTATTATAATCTAGTTTTCATATTCGGAAATTTTCATGACACTTATAAATGTTTGAAAGGTATGTAATATAAGGGTAAAGGAAACACCCACTGAAAATGAAGCACAAAAGAGGCGCTTCTGTAAATCGTCGCTATGACTCTGATACGGATAGGGCAGGGAAGTCAGCTATCTCGTATCATTGCTTCAATGGCAAATAAAATGTCAGTTGTGGTACTAATGAAAAACGTCTGATCTCACTGATTTCCAAAAAAGACAAAGTTATTGGTGTGCGTCTAGCAGGGGCTTCTACGACTAGAATGACCAAAACTGTAGATGGAGCAGATAAGAAAAAATATGGTACCTCTACAACTGAAAACAGGAAGTACACATTAAAAGTAAAATAAAGAAATTCATGTACTGGTCTTCGCTAGCCTCAATGAATTTCCTATGCGCATTTAAATACCAAGCGCCTAAAATTATATAAACACATTAAGACTGACACCAGATGTCTACTAGGTGACTTCTCAAAAGAGCTGTTTCACGCTTATTGGCGATCATCACATGAGAGTTATCACCAGTTATAAACAACAAGGTCTCAAAACGTAGGTGAACGGAAATATCGTAAGAAACAGATTATGGTTTTCTATCGAACAGAAAACTTCGTTGCCTCTAAGCATTAAACTTTGGCCAGAAAAATATATCAGATACAGACTGGCAAAGAGAAGTAATGACACGAATTCTGCATAAACATAAAAACAGGGCAGAACAAATAATAGCAGAGTTAAATGTCAGTCGAGAAAAATCCCATTTCGTCGAGAACTTCATGGATTAAATAGTTATGACTGTTCTGCAGTATGCAAACTTAACTGATATCAATAGGGAAAAAATTAGAGCCTTCACTAAAGACAGTATGTTATTTGGTTTGACGAATCGTCATTCACTTTGTTCCTCACCACAGGATGTGTTTACGTTCGGAGAGAACTGGTAGAAGCATACCATCCTGACTGCATGGTTTCAACTGTATAGTACAGGCAGGTCTGTGATGATGTTGGTCGCTGTATTTTGGTACTCTTTTTCTTTTTTTTAGAGCCTGTAGTCATTCTGAAGGGTCGTGTGACAGTTGAAACGCATCCGAAAGTACTGTGCAAGACTGATGCAGACAATCTTCCCATGCTTTGTCTGGTTTAAGTGCGCGCATCCATGCAGCAAAGTATATTACAAATTGGTTTGAAGAGCACGAGGATGAAGCAGAGCAACTACTGTGGTATCGTCAGTCGCCGGACTATTATCAGATTCAGGGTCAAATGGACCGACTGAGCCAGACTCATTATACAAAAAAAAATAATTATAATAACTAAAAGAAATTTGATAATTACTTTCATTTTTTGAGCTTCATTCATTGGCTATCTCTAAATTTCTACAAAATCATTTAGATTACATTAGAATGGGGTGAATGTGCGCGGCAGGAAGCCCAGCACCGCAGCAGTAGATCTATTGTTCGAACCCACGGAAATAAGGACAGATGAAGAGAAAGACTGAGAAAGTAAGGTGGGAGATTCGCAGGGGAAACGGGAGAACCCCGAGAAAGCCTGCCCAGCGCGGATCGTCCACCATCACGAAACCCACATGAGAACCGAACCCGGGACTCAGAGGTGAGAGGCCAATGTCTTAGCGACAACGCCAACCACGCGGCCTACAAAGTCATTTTCTATTTGGTAATTTATTATTCTGGCTGTTTAAAAAATAAAAAAAAAATCTTTCAATGTCAGGACAAAAGAACTACTTGTAAGTGTTTCGAAACATTTATGTTTATTATAAGTTTAAAGCTTTTTTCAATTGAAGCTTTTTCACATATGTAGAAGCTTCTTATTCCCTGATATTTCTTAGTTTTTTTTTTTTAATGAAATGCCGCGATTGCCATAATCTGATTTCGAGATTCTTTTCAAATCAACTATTTCTTTGAAAGAAACTATCTAATTATTAAAGACGATTCAAGAGCATGAAACTCCTCGGAGCATTATAAGCTGATTAATTTGGCATCCTCGGCGCACTGGGATTTTCTTCGGTTGCCCTGAGGCTCAGTTCATCCCTAACTCATTAATGTAATGCAATACTTGTGTTTTTGCTAAAGTGCAATGCTAACATTTTAGATCAGAGATTAGTAATGTTTACTAATTTTTTTTTAGTATTCTAGATGAAATCTGGAAATAGGGTTTTCAAAGTACTTATTTTTAAATCCTTTTCGATACAGCAAAATGAAGATATTTATACCAGTTGCCATTAAAATTGCTGTTGACGTTGAAACTAAATTTCCTTCAAGGTAAAGGCAAAAAAAAAATCTTTTATTGAAAAATTCATGTTAAGTTATTGGTTTTTTTTTAAGTCTTTCAATTTATTCAAAAAAAAGAAAAGAAAAGAAAACATTGATGTAGGATGTTACTTGTTTTTATCGTGTATCTAATTCTAGAGACATTTATCATTTTCTGGAAGAATGCGACAAAATTCCAAAGTCTGCCCACATCCTACTCTCAGAATTTATCGTTCATTCATTCACTTCTTTTTGCTTTTTCTTCCCTTGTTAAAAAAAAAGCGACGTGTATTTTAATGACTTGATGTGTCGCGCAGTAACAGTTATTGACAAAGGGTTCATTGCAATATGTTACCCAGAAATTGATTGCGTCTTGTATATTACAAACAGCTATTGAAAGAAAGAAAGAAAGAAAGAAAGAAAGAAAGAAACAAAAAATATGGGGAGAAATCAAAGATGTAGATGGATCGTGAATCCATTTTTGTCTCTTGAGCATTACATGGTGTTTGATAGCAAAAATGATTAACCGCGGAAAAGATAGGTTGCCTATGGCTTAATATTTTAATTTTTATTGCAGTAAATATTGCAATATTTACATTTATATGCAACTTTGTGTACCATTTAAAATGATTCATTTCTTTATCTAGAAATGAAGTTTACAGTTTGTTAATATTTTCAAAAGTTTGTTATTTCTGCCAACAGAGCCCAGAAACAATAAGAATCAAAACGTATATTCGGGTGAAGGCTATTAGACTCTGTGTAGGAACTGCTTTGCCCACTGACAAACAGCGAAGCCGAAACTGATCGAAGCGGCCTCAGCGATACACATCAATAATGAATGGTTGTATTGACCAAAGAACTAAGTAAACTATTTCGAAGATTATTGAGAAGTTTTGAGAATTTTCTCCTGACTCAAATTATTCCTTTTTCTTTTTTAATTTAGTTTAAGGAAGCTTTTGAGTTCTTTGTGGATCTCTGCGGAGAAATTTTTATTTGGAAAATTTCTCACAGAAAAGCATTAGAAGGGAAAAAAAAATGTTTTCTTTTGTAATCTGAAGAAGTAAAAGAGCTTTAACACTTAGGAAATTGTATGTATGTACTTGTACATCATCTAATAAAGATATGATGTATCAGATGTTGATTTTGGCCTACTTTCCAACAGAAAAGTCAGGCTCATCAAATCAGACAGTCTGTGTATGCCCGTATATGTTTGTCCCCTTAATACTTTTGAATCGCTGAATAGATCATCTTGAAACATGGTATCCATATTTTTGAATTAGGGACTATCTAAATTTATACTTGACTCATTTCCAACTGGGTCCTTCTTGAGAAATTAGCAGTGAAGATGAACCCCACATGTAACAACAGTGACTCCATTTTAAATTAGATGCTTTGATTACTGGGATTAATATATTTCAAGCAAGATGACTTTAAAGGTAAATTATCTGTATTTGGCAGATATTATAATGTACAAAAGCAGGTTCATTTCCTTTATGTTGTTTTCGCCTATTTAATTTAATTTAAAAAAGAAAGGAAACTAAAAATCTCAAAAAAGGGACGTAGGCATTAAGTTCTTTCAAGAACTCCTAATTTATAACATTATAACGTGCTTCTTTCGAGTACAACAGTTGAGCTCTAATCTTTATAATATTCTTGTTGGAATCGTAAAGGAAAAAAATAAGTTAGAACCTGAAAATGCTGTAGAACCTCCCTCCGTCAGTCTGTGATTTTGATAAGTAATCTTTCAAGATATCGTTGATTATCTACTGAATCTATAACTTCCAAGTAAGATTAATAAATAAATAAAATCGAATTTTCACTTAACAGACCTTGTTTTCTTAAAGAATTGAAGTAAATCATTAAAAATCAACGGATTCTTTTTTTTTTATTTTTCCTCCTTATCAGAACTTAAATAGACTGTACAGCTCCTTCGACTTTTTCTTTTTCTTATTTGGCATTTTAATTAATATTCGCATTTTGTTCAAGAGAAAATCACGAAGAAACACAAAAATTTATTTCTTAACTCCAAGCTCTAAAAGTATTATCGTAAGACAATCATATCTCTTCAAATTCCACATTAACTAATTCCTTCAGGAATTTTCATTCTAATATATTCGATCTTTGTCGAAACGTATTCAAATGAATGTAGGGGGTGGGGGGATAAATTGCATGAATGTGCACCAGACAGTTTCAGTGCACTGAGATTTGCCGTACTCATGACAAAAAAACAAAACAAAAACATGTGAAAGAACGTCACAATGGAAAAGGGGTTCTTCTTGGTAAAGTATTTTTATTGTATTCTAATTTTAAAATAAAGTTTCTAAAGCAATAGAATTAGAATGCTTCTGTAATAATAGAGTCACGGTGAAAGTATATAGAATTACAGAAGTAAATGTATGATTAGGAAGGAAGATTTTATTGCATCAATGTCAGCTCAGTAAAACTGGATTATTACATACTAAAACTTTTATATCCATTTTATTGGTAAAACCCCTAGGCTAAGGCAAATCTGTAAAATGTTTCACATAGGTTCCGTAGCACTGAAGTTCAGTGGCTCATATAACTTAAAAATTTTGAAAATATGGTGATTGATAAAATTAATTTATCTAATCGCTATTTTTCTATTTATTTATTTATTTATTTTTTTGATATTCTAATTTAAAAGGAGGATTGTCTTTGAAAAAATTGAACATAAAGAAAATTGATATCAAATTCTAATAATTAATTCTTTTTAAAATCGGAAAAGTTCAAATCAAAGAAATTTTTTTTTTTTTTATATTGCAAATAATAAAATGCTTGTTTTATTAGTTTCAATTAAAAAAAAAAAAATCAAGATTTTTATTAAATAACTGAACTATAGTAAGCTATTTGTCCGCAGAACAATCACCCTCATTATTTTAGGCGTCTAAGAAATATTATTTATATTGCCGACCAATTGAAGGACTATATAGATGTCCTTTATGGACAATCTATCTTTGCAGGCTAAGATTATTTTTAAATACACTAAAACTCGTTTATCCGAATCGCTTTTATCCGAAACGTTTTTTTAGCATATTTTAAAAATACACAAAAACATTTTTCTGTCGCTACAATCAATATTTAATACCATACGCGATCGATTTTGTAACTGTAACTATTAATAGAGTTACTTCGAGATTGGGCAGCTAGCAAGCGAGCTTCAAAGCTTAGGCAAAAACATTTGATTACTTTAACAAGCAATAGGATTATTCCAGTACAGTAGAACCTACAATTTACAGTGCGACGCCGTATTATAGTTTATTGTGCCATATTCACTGTAATTTTTTAATGTAGAGTACATGTTTAATGCAATATATGCCGATTTATCGAAATTTCGTTTATCCTAAACGGGCGGGGTCCCATCAAATTCGGATAACGAGTTTTTAGTGTAGACATACGACGATCGACGTAACGAAAGATGAGTTAATCATGTATTATCTAAATTTTATGTAATTTAGAGTATTGTTCATCAAATTATTGTTATTTTAGGCTTGAGAAAGAAAAGACGCAATCTTTTCGAAAATTTGCTTTTAGTATTAAATGTAGTTTTTTTACATTTAAATTTGGTGAGATGTTTAGAATTAATCATGTATTGCCAATACATTTTGGAGCTTAGTTTAGGTTAGTATCAGTGAAATTTGTGCAATTGAGAAGAAAAAAAAGTATTTGCAGAAGAAATGCTTGAAAGTATTTAGGAGTTTATCATGACATTAAAATAGGAAATTTCCTCCTTTTTCTTAAGAATTTGATTACTTTATTTAGGATTAGATATTAGGATTTTTGGATTAGATAACTATTCTTTCCAATATATAAAATCAGCAAATGATATCAATTTTCGACAATATTGTTATATACTACTGACAGAAAGATCTCACGGAATTATGCAGTATTCTTGCCTTTCACTGCCAATAACTGCGCTGTAGTCGGTAAAAACAGAATGACAATATTATCTAATGTCAAGAAGTCTTGTTCGACCCATTCTCCAGTAAACTATACAATATGAAAAGCTTTTACATTGCTTTTCTCTTTTTCCAAAAGAAGACAGAAGAAGGTATGTGCGAAATATGGATTATCTAAAAAAAAAAAAAAAGTAATAAATAAAATTAAAAGAATGTAAACGGAGAAAGAAGGAAACTTTAATACCTACATCTTTGTGTCTTAATATTTAGTATCACATGCAATACATTAAGAAGTTTTAATTTCTGATTTTTGTAAACTCTACTTCTACATGTTTTTATTATAAATAATGATAAAAAAAAACTGAATTTAAGTATATTATTTTAAAGAGTCTCAATTAATGCTTAACGATCTTTAAATAGAAAAAAAAAGAAAGTTAAAAGATAATAAATCTTGTTACAAAACTTCTAAATGCTTCAGACTTTTCTCGAAGTCTCAATTTCCTTTTATTGATTGAAAGCTGAATTACAACCTTGAAGGTCGAACGACTGTAAATTGGTGAGACGAATTCCCTACCCCGTTGTTATGTGTCATTGGTCTGAGGCTGATTGACGATGTTCTGCACTTGATGTAAACCTACCATTAACTGAATGTTTTGCTGCCTTTCTATTTTCTCTTTCCAATGGGATTTTAACTAGGGCAACTATAAAGAAAGTCTGGGCCACTGAACTTTATTAAGTTGTTAAAAGCTGTAATCTAACTAGTCCAATAAATATAGAAAAACAGAAACAAGATTTCTTTTCGCTATTTAATAAATCAAAAGCTGCATTTTTGTTCATATGAGATTTTTTCTTAGTAAGATTTGGATAAGTATAGTTAGGAATTGGTAAAACAATCCAATTTTAGAATTCGTTGAAAAAATATTGATTCCTAGAGCTGCAATGCGGAATAAAACCTTTGTATGAAAAGAATCCAAAATATAATAACATCGGAAGGAAGACTTTGAATTGAAAAGTTTCAGAATTTTCTGGGGGTAATAAGTTGTTGTTATAAATTGTGCCTTTTTTTCTTTTTTTATTTCCTTTCATGACAACTTCTGTTCTGTTGGCATTTTGTAAAAATATTCAAAATTTTAATAGATTTTATTTTGTGGCTTTACATTTGTTTTGTAATTGTGAAATTTTTAAGGATTATGTATGAAACCCAGATGAATTGTTCTTTGAAAAGGAATCGTAGTGTGTATGATTTCTCTTCATTTCAGTTCGTCTAGATTTTCTGTAATTTCAAATATTTTATTGGCGGTATTTTCATTTTTGCTTTTTCCAAAAGATTTTTTATTTTTAGCTAGGAGAAAGGTATTTAATAATCTGATTTTATTAATAGCTAAATGATTTATATAAACTTTGGAATGATATTTGTGCCTATCTATTTCTTTAGCAATTTTGCATACATCTTACTGCTTTCGCTAAGAGCGTGTCTTACGCTGGTAAGTGTTTTAAGGCAAATATCAGAATGGTGACATCATCAAAGTCTCGTTGTCAATTTATGTAATGCTTCTCTTGTCCATGAATGCCGATCGGTAGGTTGTTCATGATTGTAAATGATATGGATAAATATTTTAAGAAAAATTCTTTAACATCATTTACAGAATGATGATACATTACGAATCTAAAATAAACTTTTCATTACAATCGTTAATAATTTTGGAAACTTTTGCAAGAGAAATGGATGACGATCTCGAGGAAGAATCTATATAAGCAGACTTTACCAATAAAAACAATCGAATGGTGATTTTCGGTCTTAGTAATAAAAAAAAAGAATTTTTAAGGATATTGTAGGCTACTGTAAACAAATATCAAGTATGTTTATAGCGTCAATTGTAAAGAAATTGATTTTTGTGGAATACAAATATTTTCTAGAATACTTAGTAGAACCTCTTCTTCCATTTGTCTTTGTTTGATATCGTTTTCCCAAAAGACACCAGCGCGGTTCTGCGCAAAAGCATTGATGAATTGGTAGGGAGAAGGAAACTGAATTGAATTGGAAGGATCTAACCACTCTGGATATGGCAAATAATTAATTGAGTTGAAGATGGGATTCTGTTTACATTCAACTAAAAGAGCTTCCACATTCCCAAAACTCATTTCAGGTACTCTCAATCTAGCAAACAAGCAATTGCTCACTTCAGAGGTAAAATCAGTTTACTTGTTGGAATTTTCTATTATCTTAACAATAGAATGTATTCCAGGACGAAGTTTAGGGTAACGCGAATATAGTAAGTTTTCTATTGAAGAATGATTCAGTAATAGCAATCTTACGCTTATCTTATTTTTATCTTGTCATAATTAAATAGAAAAGAAATAAATCAAAGTAACATCTACAAATTGTCTTTACATTGGTTATTGAAATTTGGTGACAATTTTTTAAATTTTTATTTTATTTTAAAAGAAAAGATCATTTTGATTAGCGATTACTGAAGATACAATGCGAGTTAAGACATTTATTTTAAAGAGCCATTTTTGATATTTATTTTTTAAAGAATTTCAAACCAAACTAAAAGATTTTATATCCAATAGATTACGGTTTCAAGTCTTTTCCAATCCTTATGAAGCTATTGCTTTTTTTTTTATTTCTATTTTACTCATCCTATAAACCATTATGACTTTTCATTGACCTTTTCTCATTCCTGGGCATTCAGTTTAAAATATCTGTTGGCATCTATATTCGTTTCTTCTTGCTGCCGGTTCTTTTTCGCTTTTCAAACTGCGAATGTTTGATTCTCGCTCTGAACACTTCAAAAAACACAACACTCATCTTTTGAATACTAACACGTGCTTTTCCCTTCCGTCATTTTACTAAATGAATGTCTTCTTTCTGATTGATCAAATCTGTTCACTGCGGAGTAAGAATTACAACAATTTCAACGATTTTCTTTGAAAAATATTAACATTTCAGTAATATATTGTTCTCCAAGTGAAGACTCTATTGGAAAGCCTTCACCAATGTTGAAAAATATCTGTCCATGTTGGAAAACTGATAATATTCATTCGTCTCTTTGTATTAAAAGATGACTCTCGACATTTTTTAGCTTTCTTTCCAGTATTAAAGTAAGGTTCATCAAAGGAAATAGTCTATGTTTGTATGTACATCCCGCCACTTATAACTCTCGAACCATTGAAAGGCTCTTCTTGAAACTTGGCATGTATTTATGAAGATCTAACATTTATATTTGAATCTTTTCCAAATGGGTCTTTGTTATCATGAGAAGGCGTCAAAATTTCCTATAGAAAAGCATTAGAAACTGCACAATAGACCTCCATCCTATTTCTGTTAACATCTCATTATCTTAATCAGTGATTTTTTTAAATCCATTATCCACGGTTTAAAAGTAATTCTATTTAGAAAAATCATAATGCAGATTGATTTCAGTAAATAGAAAAATTGAACTGCCTGCATTCAGTACATGTTATAATTTGAATATAACTAAAGTTTTTGTCGTTTTCACTTTAAAAAAGAAAAAATAAATAAATAAATTAGAAGAAATAATAATAATTTAAGGAAAGTGTGCTTTAAGTTCTTTCGAAGGTCTTATTTAAATTATCCATTACATTTGTGAAATAAATAATAAATAAATAATAATTATTTATAATAAATAAATAATAATTATTTATAATAAATAAATAATAATTATTTATAATAAATAAATAATAATTATTTATAATAAATGCTAATAATAATAATTTATATTTCTAAAAATAATTATTTATACAACATAAGTCTATTTGTAAAATGGAGGTGCTTTGGATATCAACTGAAAAGATTTCAGTAATTAAGTAAATTGCAGTTAATGTTATTGTTGTTGTGCTCAAAAAGACTTCTTCCTAAGGCCATCTAGAATGATCTTAAACTTCGTAATCTTTCCATTTATCTGTCTGCAATATCACAGCTTTAGCTAGATTAAACATAATGAAGTTGATGATAAAAACAAAAGAAATAAATCATTTTAGAAAATAAAATAAAATATTTATGAGGTTGACAATTCACGTAAAAATGACTGGATATTTTTACTCTTGAAATATTTTATTTAGTAAAAACAGAAATAACGATAAAAAGTATAATTTATCACTAAATATCAGTTCCTCTTAATTCTATGAACTGCGGATTTACTTCGCAGTTGACCTTAGAGCTTACCTTCCAGAATAGTCTCTTAAGAAATTACTTGTTTATTAAAATATATAAATTAATTTCATATTAAGCATGTGCATGTTTTTCGTGTGGAAATAAATTACATTGCGACCTGAATTCTTGAAATATTTAGAATGGTCTATGCTTTGAAGTTATCTGTGATTTTACGAGTCACGATTTCCTTGAACATGTTCTGAACCGGTTTGTTTCTTTGAAAAAAAAAAAACAATAGCAATTAAGATTTCATTAGTTAAAGAAATTTACGAAAACAGAAAGTAAATACTGCACATAAATATTTTTAGAATGCTTTCTGTAAGCAAAACTGGTTGACAAATTCAAATTAAATCAAAACCCGAAGATAAAATAATAGTAGGGGAGGTGGTGGTAATATGGACCACTTTTTTATTTTTGACAAAATCTTGAATTTCAAGTGGCTCTAATGTATGAAAATCGTCAGTAGCATTAGTATAAATATCGTGTGAGATAAATATCACACATTTTTAAATAAATATTTAAAACTCTTGAATAGGTACAATTATTTAGAACATTCTACAAAAAAATGAATTGTTGAACTGGTGTTGTAATATGAAACAGATGTTAAAATACAACAATACTTTTTTATTATTGCTATTATAGTAAAAAAATCATTTATTGTTGATACTTTAATGCATTGTTTTGCTTCACATCAATAGAAAATATAGAAACTACAGAGAAAAAGTAAAAATTAACGCTGAACACTTTATAATTGAAAGAAAACATTCAATTAAATATTGCAAGTCTTTCATGAGCAAAAATCTGCTGATTTGGTGTTTTCTTGCATTTACCATATCTTCTTGACGCCATTTCTGCCTTAGTCCCTTCTTTTCAGGTCCTAATTTGCTTCTTGGCATCGTGAGGTTGAATTATGGACCACTTGTTTCATATTACCACCAGTCGCCATATGGAAATTGACTGATCCATTCTCAGTAATAAAATATTAATTCTTAAGTACTGAATACATCATTTTGTAGTTCAGTTAATTAATAATGATATACAATATAAGCAAAACCTCATTCGTATTAATAACAGTACCAGAAATTGTGTTGAATCTTACCCTGTAAAAACTTTCAGGCTTACGAAAACACATTACTTATTCTCATAACCATACACAACGAAATACTGAAGTTACCTACCTCTAGGTGGCTAAAAGGAACACCAGCGATAGAAATTAGAGCGGTTTCCGGATGATAGCAGCAGCTACTTGCACAAAAATTGCTGTTTCATATTACAACCCTGTTCCATATTACCACCTTCTCCCCTAAGTTATTTTTGAAATGGTGATGTGGCTAAGTTGAATGCAGATTTTCTTTTTTAATTAGGATTTGCAGTGTACAGCTAAAAAAATTATATCAGCATTGAATTGTTTATGATGCATCTTGGAAGTCATTTGACCTCTAGCAATAAGAAGAGAGCTTCTTTTTAATTGTATATTAATGTTAATTATTATTAAGTGTTTAGTTTCTCTTCCTTTCTTTATGATTTCTGGAAAAATAATTTTTTCCCACATCTGAATTGAGTAATAACAATGCTTGTAGTATAGCTGTTTGTGTTCTAATGCGGTGAGTTTTTACTTAAATTTCTTTCCATTACCTATAAAAAGTCTGAAATCTTAGTTCTTTATCCATATTTGTATAAAATCATTTCTTTAATAAAAACAACGATACATCAATAAAATTGAAAGTTCATCAGTGAATGACAGTTTGGTAAATTAATTCATCAAACTAGCATTCAGCGGTGAATTTGAACTTAGTGATAAGTCCAGAGCACGGAAACTGGCTAGAAGGGAGTAAACGATTAAGAAAAATAGAGATCATAAAAATGCTGCTGGGGAGAAGATACATTGCTGAAATGAGCAAAAGGTGGGAATTTATCCACATGTTCGTAATTACGGAACCTTTTGTACCAGGATAAATTTTTCGATTTCGAAGAGGAAGAAATATAGAGGAATCGTATTAAGTAAAATACGCTTCCCCTTTCAGAATTGTGTTGTGTGTAATAATTGCATTGAACGAATACAACAGAAAATATTCAAAACACGAAGTTTTGTTTTTGAGAGAATGTCTTCTAGTACTGAATAGAATGTTATTTTTCATCCAGTGAAATTCCTTTAGGTAGCTTCATTATGAGAATACTTAATTACAACCATGTTTTAGTTATTTCTGAAGATAAATACAGTGAAGTCTCACTTATACGAAACTCACTTATACGAAACATTCAATTATACGAAGAATTTCTCATTCCCCGGCGAAATCCCCCTAATCCTATATGTAATTCACTTATATGAATTATTCACATATACGAATAATTTTTGGTTCCCCCTCATATTCGTGTAAGTGAGACTTCACTGTATATAAAAACGAATCTGTTATGATAAACAGAAAACCTTTTGAGTCAAGCTTATACAGCTGTTTCGAAGTTATTCTCCTACTTGCTTAGGTTAGTAGCCCTAGCTGATATATTAGTTACTTACTTAGTTGATAACATTGTATATGTTGGTAAACAATAACCTGAATATAATTGCTGTTCCTCCCCAAAATTAAAATGAGAATATTTTAAAAACCAATTTTTATATGATTTATTAATATTAAATAGATTTATTTACTACTGAATTATGGCTTGCAAATTTAAGCACTAAGAATAGTTTGAAACTTTGGACGGTTGTTCACTTTCAACATAAATGAATGACAATTGTTGTCCACAGATGGTGTGGTTTTGATTATTCAATTGCTATCTGATTCCAATGGTTCATTGATTACATTCCCAGTGGAAGGTTGAAGGACTGGTTTTAGGCGTATCCTGAAGCGTTCGTAATTTCCCAGTCTATCAAACTTATTAGAATTTCTCATAAGGTTTTCATAAATAGGAATTATACTTTTAAAAAAGACGCGCTAAGTACAGGCAACTTTTTTACTTTAGCAGATCAGAGATTTTTTTTTCTGTTCGGTACCATTCTCTACAGAAGATAAATTCTTTGCAATGAGAAAAATTCATGTCTTAAGAATGTATCGCAAATGCAGATTTTATGAATTATTTTCAATAATATTCTACTTGCATTCAATATAGTAGTAATTTGTAATCTGTATATTAATAATGAACAGAGAAACTGATAGTAATAGCAACTAGTAACCGTGTATCCTGATTTCTCCTTTTCTTCTACGTAGATCAGAATACGTGTTTAGATTTTTTTGCTATCTAAGTTGTTTTTTTTCCTTTCATTTACCTAAAGACTTTAAATAACGTCAAGTGCATCAGCGGCTCTTAAACTGACAGTTAATTTGTTCAATTGATTGATTGATTGACATTGAATCTCCCCCTAGAAAACAGCTCAATCATGAATAACCAGTTCTCTCAAAATATAATATAAATAAACTAATAAAAACATAAATTATAATTCATACAAAAGAGCTTAAGGGTATGGACTTCACCTCAAAACTAAAACTTTAAATTTTCATATCAAGAATTCGAATTCGTTTTTATATGAATCTTATTGAAAATTACTTTCAACTGCTTGTAATCATTGATATCCACGATTGATCACTAGAAATAGATGTATTAAATCAAAAGTTGTATCTTCTCTAACTTGCTCTTGAATCTGTCGAAATTTTATCAAAAATTAATAAAATAAATAAATAAATAAAAATATTTTATTGGGAGAAGAATTATAATAAAAGCGGAGGGTGAGTCATATCCAAAAACCACTGCTTAGATTGAAATCTTACTTTCTAAATATTTTGTTCTGTCGTTTTATAGTATCATTATAATGTTCTGTTGTTAGTTATTTATTGTGTTTCTACTGTAATTTAAGTATTTAAAAAAAAGTAACAGTTAAAGGAAGAGCGGAGATTTTAAACAGATTAATACATGACTTGTTAAACATGAATTTAAAGGATATTTAAAAATCGTGATTCTAAAGTGTGAAGAAAACTTGCAAAGATTGAATAAGCCAACTCACATAATAATTAAAAGATCGATATACTTTACAATAAATTCTACAGTATAACCGGTTGCACGTGTACAATTTACACGCTTCCTCAGGCTGATGGATAACATCAAGCAGCTCCAGTATTTAAAGGACTTCCATCGACTACCCCAGGTGACGAACTAATGAGATTAACGGACCAATGACGCTTTGGGCAACAAACTACCAATCATAGGAGTCTTCATTGACTTTTAACGTTGAAATTCCATTAACCAAAGGGTTCGCACAGATCAATTATGTCTCCAAGGGTGTAGTCGAACTCCTCAGGATCTGAAAAGAAGAAAAAGAATGTGGTTTATTCAGTCTTTGTAAGATTGTGATTCGCTTTTCTTGTGTGATTTTTTTTTTATGGATCAGGTGATTTGAATCAAATCAATGAACGGAAACAGAATCTAAACAAACTCCAATGACTAAAATTTGATTTGAAAAGTTTAATGGATTAATTTAAACAGTCGATCACTATGAAGTAAAAGGAATTTAAAAAAACATAATAAATCATTACAATATCAAACTTAAATTAATGATTATGGAAAAAAAGCTTTGTATCCGTCTTCCCAAAACACTAATACATTCAATTTAAATTTAATATTTGTTTTTTTGTTTTTTTTGTAAGCAAGTACGAGTTGAAAGTGACTTTAATCCATCGTAAACTTAATTTACCAGTAAAAAAAAAAAGGTTATTTCTCCAGAAGTAAGGGTAAAACTTTATCTGACACATCAGTGGTTCCCAAGTATGGGTCGCAACCCCAGGGGAGTCGTGATAAAGATCTGGGGGAGGGGGGAGCTTCGCAAGAGGATTTACAAATAAAATAAAAAACGCCTTATTATGATAGCCTACATTTGCTTTGTATTTAAGAACATAAACAAAAACAGCGTTGAAAAAATTAATGTGATAAATGTGCCTATTTCTCAGAAACTAGCTTCTCAAATATGGGCTCTGTATCCGATACACACAATGATATCATTTCAAGTTCAAGGCGATTTCTCTCTTTTATTTTGATGGCAGCTATATAGGAGAAACTTATTTCGCATAAATACGAGGTTGCAAATGGTATTAAAAATTTAAGAGCTTCTTTTGCAAGCTCAGGGTATTCTTGTATTCTTTTGATCCAAAACTGGTCTAAGCTCTGGAAAAAAAAAGTCTAACTTGAATATTCCATCACTACATACTGTATTTCAAATACTTTTTTTCCTTCTTATTTGTTGGAATTTCAGCCAGTTGAACGCAACTGTCTAAAACGGATTTATCTGTGACTGTCGTAATTGTTTTGAGTTTTTTGCAATGAAGTAATTCAATAACGTGCATGATGGGCCGTCTAATGCAAGATTTAATGTCTTTTTAAAATGCCTTTTTATGGAAATGTGGCGGGGGTCGCAGAGTGCTGCGACTCGAAAAAAGTTGGGAACAGTATTAGATCATAAGTAATAACCAAATTAAGCTTTTAATATTACTTGAATGTGAAGGTGCAAAAGTGAAGTTCCAATTGAATAAAATAAATAATGTTAATACACATTTTAGTCCTTTATTAATAAAAGAAACAATGATAAACTATTATCACTTAATACAAAGTTTAAATGAGCTGTGAAAGATAAATTTCTCAAATGTATTCTATAATGGCAAAAAAGGGCGATTTTGAACATCTCATAGTAATCTTACCAATAAAATTTATCTTGTTCTAAAAAGTGTATTTAAAATAATTTGTATCAAATTTGGATTTGGTCGAAATTTTCGTAAACTAGCTAAATATCAAAATCTATTCCATGAAGACGAAGAAGGGATTAATCAGACCATAATCAATAAATACTTTTATGATGTAATTGATTCTCTTTTTCCCTTCAGTACACTATCTTGAAAAGTATAGATATTTGCTCAGCAACTGTAAAGAATTCTAGATGTTTGCCTTTTAGCAATCCTGTAGACCAATTCTATATTACAATTCTATAAGAGTCTGTTTAGTAATGCAAAATCTTCTCTATTAGTTTCCATTTTGACTTAATGATGAAAGACCTTGAATTGAAAATGAAGATGTTTGTTGTTCTATTGTTTTTGGCACGATTTCCAATTTGGATCCATTCAAGAAGGTAAATATTGAATTGGATGACTGCCCGTAATTATTCTTTAAAATGTTACCCTCTTGTGTAGCCAAATACGAGTATAACGCACCAACTAAATTAAATAAATTAAAGCATTTTAATTAAGACTTAGCCAGTTTTATTTTTCTATTGTTTTTGGTATTAAACAAAAAAAAACAAAAAAAGAAAAAGAAAAAGACTCGTTTTTTTCCTCTATTTTTTTTTCTTTTGCTCGAATAAATTCGACTGTAAATCCAACTGTCGAGATTTCATTTTAAATTATCGTTTACATAATATGAATCATGTCTTTTTTTCCCTTCAAGGATTTATTAATGTGGTAGAACATTTTTCGTTTGTGTTTTCTTTCTCTTGCTACACATTCGTAGCGGTTGTAATTTTTTGATAGATGATGTATTTGTTACTTAGCAACATTATTTCATGTGCTTCATTTTTTTAATATGTTTATTATCTTATCATTGATTTACGAAAAAATCTCGAACTATGTTGTCCATTTTATCTCCTGATAGCAGATAGTATTACATAAATGGCATGGTATATCTTCCTCCTAGTAAGTTTAACATTTTCTGTCGTTAGATTTGCGAAAGAAATTCGATATTTTATTATGAATTAAAACAATGCAAAACACGAAGGGTTGTCTTAGGATTATAAGAACGATTGCGAAAACGAAGTGTGGTTCAAATGCTCATGCAAATAGCATATCACAAGATATCCGTGATCACAAACGGACGAAAGAACAATGTTTTGCTTTGAAATGTTATTTGCGGTCAAATATTGCGCCTAGGATTCCAAATGGCGGAAGGATATACAGTTGCGAAATTTTCCTACTGCAGTATAATTACTCGTACAAAGTATAAACAATGATGTTTCAGCTAGAACAAAGTGACACCCCGTCACTCTCGTAATCTGTATGGAGGCATTTGGCAGGTGATATGCCAAGGTTAACGCTGCCTACTATCCGAGAGAACATTTGGAATCGTTATATCTTTCGGAAATCCTTAGACAATACCATGAGAAGTGTAAGAATGTGTACATCCATTAGGACAAGGCTTCGACTCATACAGCAAAATCAACAGTGACCTACATGAATGGAATGGCCCAAGAAACGAGAATTCAGACTGTTCCGTACTGTTTCACACCCCGTAAAATCAGCAGTTGCATCTGTCATGAACACTGGCTTATTGAAAAGAGTTCTTAGAAAGAGTCGTTTCCCCTGTACTTCTCCCACCATTCGTTCTCAGTCTTTCTCTCCATCTGCATCTGTCTTTATTTCCGTGGAATAGCACAACAGACTAACGGTCGCGGTACTCGGCTTCCCTGTCACCCACACTCACCACACATAAACATAGAAAGAGAAGTTCTAGAACTGTTGCTGGATTTCGGAAAGCCTTCTACAAGGAATGGGACAAAATACCAGTAATAACGTTTCAACAAAGCCTGCTTTAGTGCTACTTGCTTGCGATGTCTAGAGATAACCAGAATGAGAAGCAAATAGAATACAATCGTTGATGGTTGGTTGGCTTCTTCTGACAAGACTTAGTGAGTTCTGCCAAAATCGTTCTTATAAACCTTGGACACCCTCTAAAATAAAATAAAGTTGAAATCATGTTGTTGATTACGTGCAAATTCTACACTTATATATTGTAAATCTCTTTTATAAACTTTTATAAACTCTTTTATAAGTAAATCTCTTTTAAAAACTTTTACAAACTCTTTTATGAGTAAATCTCTTTTATAAACTCTTATAAACTCTTTTATAAGTACATCTCTTTTATAAACTTTTAGAAACTCTTTTATAAGTAAATCTCTTTTCTTCGTCTTTCTTTCGAGTTTGGCCTACTACGGACCGCGGGGAACAATTGACTATAGTCTTTTCCTCTCCTCCCAGTACTTTAAATCTCTTTTATAAACTCTTTTATAAGTAAATCTTTTTAATAGACTTTTATAAACTCTTTTATAAGTAAATCTCTTTTATAGACTTTTATAAAATCTTTTATGCATAAATCTCTTTTATAAACTTTTATAAACTCTTTTATAAGTAAATCTATTTTATAAACTTTGAATTAGGACTAGTCTTTTTTTTTTACGCAGTCTTATGCAAATAGCAATTGCCTGTAAATTCCTCGTGAAATGGAATTTTCGTTTTATTATTTATTTATTTGTTTGATTTAAGAGAATTAACAGAGTTGGACGCTCAAGCTTGTAATCTTTACAAAAAAGATTTTTTTTTTTAAAGTTAATATCAGGTGATTATCCTCATTTCACGGAAAAATTGTTACAGATCTTTATTTGAGCTTCTTGTCCGAACGAAAGCGAGATTTAGAAAATCAAGTATGAATGTCTATGCTTGTGTGTCTACACTCACTTCTCAACGGGTCAATGGATCTCTTGAAACCTGGCTTGCATATTTACGAGCTAGAGGTGATTCGTGTTAAAAAAAAGATCCATATTGATCTCAATCCTAAAAAATTCGTGAAGTTTACAAACTTTCCCTATTATTATTATCCCCTATAATAACAATGAATTTCCTTCGATGCCTAATCATGCTCAGTAATATGCATTCTCATCGGGCCATGCTTTGATATGTTAAGCAACGTATGGTTTGTTCAAAAATCTCTGTAAACCTAAAAAATAGAAACATTAATGGATGCTTCCTTTAAAATTAATT
Organism: Thereuonema tuberculata; assembly: GCA_023159025.1. Taxonomy (NCBI): domain Eukaryota; kingdom Metazoa; phylum Arthropoda; class Chilopoda; order Scutigeromorpha; family Scutigeridae; genus Thereuonema; species Thereuonema tuberculata. Next base: position 59,079,186 of record JAFIDM010000003.1, read on the forward strand.
GTTAATGTGATCAAATAGAAAGAGATCATATATTAATTATGTTTTTATAGTCAATTAAGTTGGTCTAAAAATTTGAAAGGGAGTACAAGTGTTAAGAATAAATAATTAAGTTTCAGCAATTAACAAAAATTGCAGATACTGTTTGCATTGGGAAGAAAATTATCCATAATAGATATCAAAGAAATCTTTCTTTTGTGCTAATTTTAACGGCTTTCAAAACAAAAAAATAAAAAAAAAACTTTACTTTCTTTATAATGTGACATATAATGTTTCCAATAATATTGTTGAAAAGCTGTTACTAATAATGTAAAATCTAATTTTTTTTTTTCAAATTTTGTTTTTAACAAACATTTATAACAATTAATGAAGGTCTGTACTACTTTCTTGAATAATAAATGATTTGTTTTCAAGAAAAGCTTTAAAAGTATTTAAACAATTATTTAAAAGTAAATTAGATTTTTCAAAAGATCGAGAATACTCTCCTTATCAAAATTAATCGATTATCAATTAATATTTTTTTTTAAAAAAATTAACGACGAGTTGAAAGTTAGATGTGTGACAACATTGATGTTTACTTTATTACTTCTTAATAAAAAGGGAAAAACAGATTTCTAACAGTTATAACTGATTGACCAAAAAAACCGGTTATCCAAACTATATTCAGATGGGTCCAGAACAATATACTCACTCTTTGATAATCAATATATTGGGAACAAAATGACATCGACATACAATTCTTGCGCCAAGTATAGTTCAATAATTGCTCAACAGATGGCAATGGTCACACGAGTCATTGTAGGTGTTCAAAGTGATGACCATCAACGGCAGTACAGCGTCGATGGCGCTCAACTGCTGAGCGAACTATGTTTGTCAGTGTATCCGGTGTGATGGCTGCGCACGATGCTTTGATGGATTCTCGTAACGTTTTCAGTGTAGCTAACTTTTGCCCATAAACTTCATTCTTCAAGGTCCCCCACAGATAGAAGTCCAGGGGTGTTAGGTCTGGAGATCGTGGTGGTACTCAATGGCACCTCGGCGACCTACTCATCGTCCAGGTACAGTGGCATCCAAGTACGCCCTAACATCAAAATGGTAGTGAGGTGGAGCACCATCTTGCTGTAGGTAAAATACCTCATGGCCGAACATCTCTTGAATGGCAGAGAAAATCGATGTTTGCAGCATATGGAGATACGTCTCACCAGCTACAATAGCTTCAAAAAAGAAAGGGCCGATCAATCCGCGAGATGATAGACCACACCACACATTAACACCTGGTAGATTCACTTCCTTGTCTACGTGAACGTGTGGATTGACAGGAACCAATTGTGACGGTTTACAGTACCATTGAGTTTGAACTGCACCTAATAAGACCAGATAAATTTCCCTGCAAAATCCTCATCATTGAACTACACTATAAACTATACTATGGTGCAAGAATTGTACGTCTATGTCATTTTGTTCCTGAGATATTGATTATCTAAGAGTGAGTACATAGTTCTGGACCCCTCTGTATATATTCGTATATATGATAGGGTGGGGTAAGATGCCATTTCTGTAGTAAAATTTTTTGTGACTGACTGACGACCTAACCGTATGTATGTAAATTTTCTTCACAACGCAGCGCACTGAACACGACGCTATCTTTGTATTTGCAATATCGTTATTATTTCGTTAAAAACAACGGAAATAAGATAAGAGCACTTTGTAGAGTTTTTTTTTTTAAATATTGTCATATTTACAAATGACAGTCCTGCCCATTTTTTTTTTTTTTTTTTTCATGTACATTTCAGGGAATGTGAATGAGTAATATTATGATTGTAACTCATTTACTTTTGATCTGGCAAAGCAAGAAAGGCTTAATGGTGGCTTAACGAAAGGTTTAATCCCCTCCCCCTGTCTACTATACATGTATTTGCGAAAACAATTATCTTTGGTTTGTGATATTAAAGTATTGTATTGGGAGCCGAACAGTGCAGTGCGGCTCACCAGGACTAAGAAAGCACATTGGCAGGATTGGATCATTAATGGATTAACCTTGATTTCACTTCATGGGAAGGGTTTCGTTTGTTTCTTTCTTTTAAAGAAGGCTCAAATGCTTCTTATTTGCTTTCCATGAAACCACCGTGGACGGTTCCACGAAAGACTGCAGCTAATATAGTTGAATGTCAGCCCTCGATACAGTAAAATCCTCGTATTTCTACCATGTTTATTCTTTCAACACTGCTCTCTTATGGAAACTTATAATTAATGAATATAAACAAAGTGAATGTTGTACAATTCAGCAGTGAATAAAAATGATTTCGATAGAATTTTATCTTTATAGCCTGGCCACCATTTCAAAGCAAGCATAGTTCATAGTATGCATTTCATTGTCTCAAGCAAGCAATTTGAATGCGGTTCTTTAGAAGCCCGATGAATACCATGTCTATTCTAATAAAACTATTAAGGTTCTCAAAGTTTATTGATAAAAATTTAACTCATTCTAGTTATAGTTATAGTAACTCATACTAGTTATTCGTAAGAATAAGTAAACATAATTTTGATTATTAAAAAAAATAACACCGCATCGATTTATGTTTTATGTCATTAAGGCAAAAATATTAACTTGATTTTTATAGTAAAATATTATTAAAAAATAACATATTATTTCTAATAGAAATTTAGTTATTATTTCTCTTTTTTTTTACGACGCGTAATAAGATTAAGTATACGATTTGCAAAATATGAAATACTAAGCATAATTGAATATGTACGAGTACATATGAAATATATTAAACAGTATGTGATAACGATATTAGAAAGTGACTGTCTTATTATTTTTTTCTGAGTGTATTTCATGGTTCTAAATATTTCTGCACCTGTAGAGAAAGTTATTAGCTCTGGGATTACTGTTTTACTATACTATTAGTTTAGTTATTACTTAACTCAATATTTTCTATCAAATCTACTTGCATTCTTCAAAAGCTTGAAATTAGAATGAGTTTGACATTTAGGAAATTACTTTTTTATCTGGTGTTAGCTCTAGTATCCAAAAATTCTTAACCAATACAGATTCCCTGCAAGATATGAAAGAATTTATTAAGTTTGAAAAAAAAAAGAAATCACTCGACTTGACTAAGCTAAATTCTCATGTCATTACGCTTTGCATTCATAGTTCAATTTCTATTTTAACTTGATAAAGAGAGATAAAACTTCACACGTAATTCTAGTGGCAAAGTTAACAACAAAACCAAAAAAAAGGAAAATTTTGGAAGTATCGGAGAACTGTTAATAATAGGAGAATAAGAATTAAAAATGAGAATCTGTAAATTGCAGGTTCTGCACCGAGTAATTGTAAGTTGAATCTGGGCGATTTTGACGATTCGACCGAAACCTTTCCAGTAGCCCCTCGCAGGTGAACAGTCGATGCTTTCCTGAGGGCCTCGGGCGCTGTTTCAGGGCAGTAATTTCTTCATAGTTTAACAATGGTTAAAGGTTTGGCCAATCTCTTATTCACGAATTGATAGCTGCACAACCTGTCATTTTCAAAATTCCTCAGAGGTTTTTTTATTTGATTACTGATTTTTATATCCTTATTTTAAAGAGAATAAAAGCAATTAAACAGTTGTTAATAGTTAAAAGTCACTTCCTTTCAGAATTATTTTGAATTTTTTTTTAAATGATAATGGGTTAAAAAGAAATTATGTGAATATTTTATTAAATAGAAATAATTATTAAATATAGTCACTGTAGAAAATAAAGGTGATGTGAAAGTGACTTTTTTTTATTTTATAAAAAATTATAAATTATAAAATTATAAGGAACATTTATCAAAACTGAATGCTAGTAAATAAGAAAGATAAAAAAGACTTGCAGACAATATTTTATGATTTGACAATCTTTCCATTTTAATTACTAAATTTTAAAAATGTGGAATGAATACTGATTTATTTAATGTGTGTCTTAATTATTAAAGTCGACTTGTTCAATATCTGATGACTTGTTCCTTTTAGTTTCAGAGAACTTGTTCAGACACCAGATGCTCTCCCGTAATGTCTGTGTTGAGGAATTCAGCTGTGAAGCAATAACTCTTTGATTTTCCTCCATTTAACCTTCTACCTTTAAAAACCCTAAATGTTAGCTTCAGTGAAAGGAAGCCGTAAAGCAGATCAGTGAGCAAAAGACCACCATCACTCGCACAGATGCTTTTATTCTAAATCCTCTTTGGTTTTTATGGTCTCCGATGAGATGGAAGCTTAGAATATTTACGTCCTTTACATTTAGGCTGTTCACTTGGTAAATGCTTCCAAACTGCGAATAAATTTGCTTCTCGACCTCAATCAATGTAAAACAAAGTGTAAACTTAATTCCGCATTTTGATTGAAATAATCACAATTCCAGAAATGACTAATATAGATGTCCTTGATAGAAGTAGTTTTGTTTTTGAGTTTACTTTTTAATAAGCGGCTGAGTAACTTTTAAGGTTTAGAAAATATTGAATGTTTAAGGAGTTTATTCATTTTAAAATAAGTAATAATCAATTTTTAGATTCGTTCTCTTTCGAAAGGTTCTTTTTTTTTATTCATTCATCAAATATTACAATTCTGTCCTACTAGGTTATAAGCCTGTTTTATTTTGTTCATTTCTCCCTCATCTGTTTTCGGTCTATCCATATAATTAACTATTTGTATTAGCAAATGCTGAAATTTTCCATTAAAAATCTGATAACCAACCAATCAAATGCTGAAATTTATATTTTTTTAATTTTTATAGAAATTCGTAGGAAAAACAAATGGTCAAAAGGATGAAATGCTTTCATCATTTCTAAAAAAATTGACAAATTTTGAATTTTTGCTAAAAAATTAAAACTTACGATTTCATGGAATTAACATCCCAAATAAAAAGCCAAAATTGAACTGGTATTTTTCATACAACTTGTTGAGGTAATTTTTTATTTTGTGTTTTAGAAACATCTGAATTTTTTTCGTTATCATTAAAAAATACTTTTCAATTAATTGACATTGTTTTATATATTCTTCTACATCTATATTCTTTGTAAATCCGAAAGTTGGGTATTTCTGTAATGATACCCACACAAAATATAAGATAAAAATATAAGAGACGCATCATCTACAGAAAACTGATTTGTAGATATAAAAATATTCATTTCTCATTATTTTATTTACTGTATTTGTTATTTGTGGAATTATTGTAAAGCGTCTCGAAACTTCCGAAAATTACGGGAAACACAAAAGAAAAGAAAAAGAAAAAGCCTCGAACCATAATTCTACCATTTTTTTTTTTTTTTTTAATATCCTCCCAATTATCTTCTCTTCACACTAAACATCTGATGAAGCAACAATTTGAATAATCTGACCTACTTATCAAGATCAATAAACGTTAATTGCTAGTTAACGTGAAATGTAGTTTTATGTGTGAATTCTGCATAATTTTAAACAGTTATAAACCTCACCTATCAAATTTGTGCTAAATACATTAAAATTTAAAGCAAAGAAACAACAAAAACAAGTAAACGAACCCTTCCCGTTTAGGTTTCGTTTGTTCATTGTAATTTTAAGTTCTAAACAAACTTATTTAAAAAAGAAAATCTACGTTAACTATTAA
>JAFIDM010000003.1:59104789-59247681 GCA_023159025.1 Thereuonema tuberculata
AAAAAAAAAAAAAAAAAAAAAGGAATCTCCAGGTTCAACAACAAAAAAAAAAAAAAAATTCAACAACAAAAAAACAAAAGGAATCTCCAGGCCGTAGGTTGGGCACCACTGGTGTAAACAAACCATTGTTCTTTACCACCAAAAGTGCTTCTGCAAATATAGGCCAATGTTAAATCTGCTGTGGATGTGTTCACTACAGAAATTTCCTTCCGAAAGAACTTCTCATCCTATTAGGTATTGTATTGTAATTCAGATTATTCTTATTCCTCTTGATCTGTCAGTCATATCAACTGAATCCTATATAAATGCCATGTTAATATTCGATAGTTTTAGAATGTTAAACTCCTGTTATAAAAAGAAAAGCCCTTTTGTATTTTTATGTTAGTATAAAAATACAAATAAAGAATGAAATTAAATTAACTTTAATTAAATTCTTATTTTTCAATAAAAACAAAACAAAACAAACCCGATGAATAAGCAGTTGTATTTTACCATTTTACCAAATCATACAATTCGGTATGAACGAACAATAACAGTATTACAGAATATGAATGTAAATATTAAAAATATTTTTATGAATTCATATTGAAAAGAAACGCTAAAAAAAAAATCAGTCAATTGTTTAAAAAACACTATGAATTATTCAATATATGCAAATTCAATTGATAATGCTGTGTAGTATTTACTATTAGAAAAATTAAAAGTTGAGAAACACTAAGGAAGAATAAACCCTTTTGGATGAAAGAGGGATGATTCGTAGAGACAGAAAGAGGTCGAAGCAGGTCGCCGTAGAGGCTACAGCTAATCCTCCCAGCTTATCTCAGTTGCATTTGTAGTGTCCGGGTTATTGCTTTGTGCACTCCGGTCTCCTATCTCTACCAACTTATATAATTGCCCTGCAGTGGGTCGTCAAAAATACCACCAGGAACTAGTGGGTATCTCTTCCCATTTCTTTTTTCTTTTTTTCATTTTAACAGAAGGTAATGAAATAAGGAATTGTATGAAAGGGGTTTGAACTTTGGTATAAAAGAAAGAAAACAGGGAATCAAGCTACTTTCAAAGCCATTCAGTAATACTCGAACTTTTCTTGTTTTGATTAGAACATTCTTTAAGTTGGAATTAAGATTTTTAGAAAATAACAGGATATTTTAGAAAATAACATATATTGTGTACTGTTTTGTTGGAGATGTGAAGTGACTTTAAATACATTGACTTTAATTTTTCAAAAAAAATTCAACTATTTATAAAATCTGTTCTCAACCAGTCAAATAAGTCGATACTGTTCTCAACCAGTCGTAATTTTGGATGGCCGAGCTTTCCACTAAACCTTTCCGCGTCACCGTTAATAAAGTATTAGGTTTTTTCATGCTATGACATACTGAGTATTATTAGAAGCGTAAATAATTCTAAAAATCTGTAGATAGGTAGTACAGGATTTACGCTTATTGTTACTGGGTACATACAATTAGATATAATTAGCCAAAAGCATCCGGTGAAGATCTGACATCTCAAAATGTCTTTTGGAGTCTTTTCAATGAGCAACTTCTTCAGTAAACAAAGATGTCAAAGTAAGTTTTACAATTATTAGATTATTAGGGTTGAAATTTCTGATGCCAGTAAAAGCAGTTGACAGTACACAAACGAGAGGAACGACCTGCTGTTGGTTTTGATCAAATTACAAATGGCGCCCACTCATAACACTTGTGAGAATAAATGACTCAGAACTTCTTTTAAATATTATATTAGCTAAAATACTGACATTTTATTTTAATGGAAACTGAAAAGAAAAACAAAACAAAAGAAGCCTCAGCTTCTTAAAATTAAAAAATAAGATTTATAAATTTTTAATTATTTTAAAATGTTGTAGAAATAAAAAATTCTGCCTAAGTTAATTGTAATCTTTGTTGCTTTACTTCGAAGTATTGTGGCTAAGCTGAACCTTGCTGTGAATTTTAGTAAGTCTTTATTAGCGTAACAGAATCAAGGGTTGACTTAGGCAGAGAATTGAACAGCCTGATCTAGTGTCATGATTATTTTTATGAATAAAACTTTGGATTGTAGCTCCAATATTTCAGATGATTTCAAGACTATAGGAAAAATGTCATTTGAGAGTTAGCAAAATTATCTGATTGTAAATGTTGTTAAAGTTCTTTAATTTTAATTACTGAAGATATACTGCAGTAAATACCACTAATACTATAATATTCTAGAAAAGTGTAATTACCCATTATGCACATAATGAAAACAAAAACAAAACACATTATTAAATCCTGTTAAGCAACAGGTAATTTTCTTTTCTTGTTTGTTTGTGTCGGAATCAATCGGGAGCGAGTATGGATTCCCCATATTCTTCATGCCTTCGAAAGCTTGTCATCGAAGTGGTAAGTATGGCTGAGGATTGATAACAATGATGAAACAGCCGTAGCATACTCCACTGACAAGCTCTTGGCATGAATTTGCTTTTGTTTTCATTATGTGCACGATAGATAATTCCCCTTTTCTTTAACATCTTCATCTGCACGTTAAGCTTTATTTCTTTAAAACTGTAATGTTCAGTGTAAACATTTTTTAAGAAGAGAAATAGAATTGGCCTAACGAAATAGTATGTAGGGGTTTGAAGAATTGGCTATTTTCCTTCAAACCCTTCTCAGGCGTCCAAATATCTTTTTACCATTGATTTTCTTGAAAAAAAAGAAAGAAAAATGCCATTCATTCATTCCTGAGCTGTAATTAATCCGAAAGCAAAGTGGTTTTATTAAAAAGATTATTGATTATTTCTAAAATGATGGAGTTCTAAATCCTGAATATCTTAAATGACCAGGCCATCAGTGCTGTTTGATGGTGGATTGAGTAGGAGTGAGAAAAAAACAAAAAAAACTTAATTTGCAGCTGACGAGAAAGAGGGAAAGTAATTTCGATAAGTGCTCAGACGCTTAATCGATGACGCTAATCGCAATCTTGCGAGTCCAAACTCTTTTGAGTTCGCCCCAAGATGTTATAAGCGAGTGCTCCATCATCCAAAGTGAAGGGAAAAGCTAACAAGGGTACTTGGAAATGTCAGATTCAAGCTTTGTGGCGAACTTACTTTCCAGGAAAGAGAGAAAAAAAATCCGAGACATGGAGAAAAAATGGAAATATGGTACAAAAATACAGTAACATAAATTCTATTCCATTATTTAAGAAGTAAAATGAGTTTTATGTTTTGATACTTTTTATACGTACATCCTTTTCACTGTAATAATTAAAAAGATCTGTTATTAAAAGGTTATCATTATAAGCTCAGATTAACTAGGATTTCTTCGATCTACAGCTGTAAGTTCAAATGCCCACGAAACCATTCTGGCATTGACGGAGATCTGGATTCGAATTCCGGATAAGGCTTCGATGCTTCCTGCCTACCTTCCCATCTGTCCGAAGGCATGAATCTGAGGTAATCGCTAATTTCTCTCTGCTTCACTGACCCCCCCTCCCCATCACCAATTGCACAATTAAAATCGAAGTGCTTTTAATTAAAACCCTAACATCCCTGTCATTAAGTAATTAACAACATTTCCTGGAATTGTGCAAGATAGAGAAATCAAAATGATGATACCTACGCGGAATGCACCAAAACAAAATATCTATGTTAGAACTGAGTACAGAATCCATACATATTATATATATGTAGGCTGATTCAAAATTCCCTGTACAAACTTCAAAGGTACGTCAGAAATACAAAAACAAACCGTAGTCTTAGTGGAACGTACACTAAGGTTCAGAAATAAAAGCCAACAATTAAGTTGTCTAACATGTTTAATAGCCTTATGTTTTCAATATGATAGTAAAGGTGTACACATACAGGTTCACAGTAGGTGCTTAAATTTCCTTCCACCAATACACGCCTACAACGATGCATGGATTGCCGAACATGTGCAAAACTGCGAGACCTTTCACGGACACATCTGGCCACAGCGGCTGTTGCGACGAGGTCAACAAGAGGCAATGGGGTTCTCGTAGACGATGCCTTTGAAGTAACCCTAGAAGAAGAAATCAGTGCAGGACAACTCACGCTGCCCAACTAATATGCTGTCAAACAGTGCCCTGCAGCACATTCGGATGGCGTTTGCGTACATACGTCCCACTATGAATACGGCTTTTTTTCTTTTTTCCTGACCTCCTTTAAAGTTTGTACAGGGAATTTTGAATCACCCTGCATGTATAGACTACATACCCAGAAATGCACGTTTTGAAGTTCAGTTTAAACCTGTCTTGCAGAAAGCATTCGACCTGGACTATAAATGTCTGCATTTTCATGTTCAAACCCTTTCCTTCAATTTTCAATAGCGAAAAGCAAAATTTTTGTAGCATTGTCTAATATTCCATCGTCTAGACGAAATTCCAAAGTAACTTCATATAGCAACCCCTCGCTGATCCAAGTCCCATTATTGATTTTTATTCCCTTCCAGATACTTTAACCTCTTTGTGATTTACCGATGCATCTGTTAGCCTTTCACGGAAGTTACTGTTAATCTTTCAGTAAAGTTATTTTAAGTTAATCAATTCAAAAGTTAATCTAACTATTTAGCAGACATTTTCATTTTCTTTCTAAACATCAGGACGTTTGTTTCAATCACAGTCTAGAGACTCCATTAAAAAAAAATAAGACTTTTTTTATTCTGAGACGTTATTCTCTTCAAGAAAAGTCTTTGTTTGGTTTGTTAATTTAAATTATTCTCTGCAAATTTATTTTGTGTTTTTTATAAATAAAGAAAGAAAAAAAATAAGGTAAAATTGCGTTCAGTCTTCTGTTTCTGATTTAATAAAAAAAAAATAACTTACAATAAATACGTTGTGTAGTATTCTAAGTTGCAAGAGTACTGTAACGAGGAAAATTGTTTTTCATTTCGTAACTTCTCTTTGCCTTCATAATATTACCGAAATTTGGAAAAAATCCAATTGCAAGGAAAGTGGTACCTATTTCTGCCTCTCGGATTTTCATTTTTAATAATTGCAGTAAAAGAAGATGTAATTGTTTGTTTTGATACGATTTTAGCAAATACCCCCCCCTTTTTTTTTTCATGTAATGTAATGACTGCCAAAAAATTCTGAGATTAGAGTGTGGCACGGAGCCATTTAAGAAAAAGTTTCTCTCATTTTTTTTCTGTTTTCTTCGTCTTTTCTAAAGCAGATCAGCTTTAAAACCCAGTACTAACAAAGATGCATAGCCATCGGGATTTTGATATTGAACAGCTGAATCTGAACTCGAAGTGAATACTCAAATTAAGTACCCAAATAAACGGAAATAAGAAATACTTGGATTTTAATTGCTAATTTATTATCTGAACTTGAATTAATGATCTACATTCCTGTCAGAATATATATTTAATACTATTGAATTATACTGCCTATTACTTTAAACCAACTTTTACCTCCATTCATATACTTTTGAAACTTTAAAGAATTTTCTGAAAATTAAATTCTGAAAATTAGACCTCAGTTATAAAATATGAACTTAAGTCAAAGATCAATATTTATGGATTCGTTGCACTTAGGTGTTCACATTATATTTGATGTTTTGCTTGTAAAGGTGGCTTTAACATTGAAAGATTTAAAAAAATAATATTGAATTAGTTGTAGTTCATTTGTACCTTTTGTGTAGCATTTGCTGAATTTTATTTTGCTATGAAAATGAAAAAAGCTTAAATATTATTAAGTTTTCTTTCATCTAATCATTAGTTAACGAAAACTTTAATTGTTTAAAAATTAAGATTCAGTGTCAGTTTAAAATGTAAGAGATTAAATAATATGATAGGTGCTCTTACAACACCCTCTTTAAAATGGCGTCCATCCTTTTCTGCTAACAACCACGAACGGGAGGTAAAAACCAAGAAACACAACAGTAACTGCTGTTCATGATGTTTCCTCATTTCAGCGTTGATTTGGATGAGTTATCCAATCGACAGTAGCAATCTGATGTAGCGTAATAGCGAGGAAAATTATCTAGCAAGAAAATCTGGGCGTTTGTCAGTCAAGAGATGTAGCCTATGTCAAAACACAAAAGCATTGATACCGTCCAGTTCTTTAAAATTATTAAAATAATATTCAAAAATTGATGTAAACAGAAATAAAGAAGTCTAAATTTTTTAAGTGGCGCTGATTATGTAGGAATCAAATAAAAATAAAATTCGAAAATTATATAACACTAAAATTAAAATAGATCACCATTTTTGAAAATAATAATAATGCTAATATGAATTACAATAAAAGTTTATAATAAAATTATCGACTAAAAATAGCTTAATGATGTTATACAGCGAGTAACAGTTGGACCCTGTCAACTCGCTAACTTCTTCCTGAGAGCCCTTTTCGATAGTTTTCACAAAAATAACAGTAGTCTGACATAAGGCGGATACCGAAAGGCTTCACCTGTGTGGGCATATATCTGACATCAGTACGAGCACCTCGTGGCATTGAACACACGTTAGTGACAGTGCCATAATGGCATGCAGCGAAAGTTCTCCACCGCACTGCTCGATGAATCGCAATAGGACGAAACAATGTTTGATCGAATTGTATGAACAGATACGGAATCCCATCTTAATGGATCCATAATTCGGTTCAACAACTACTACTGGTCTGATTTCACTCCTCATGCGACGGTATCGTAACAGGTTAATTCGCCAGGAATTACAGCCTAGGTTTCAATTTCTTCCCATTGCATTGTGGGACCGTTCTTCTTCGATGACCCTATAGTGAATGGCGAATACCCCTTATATACGCCCCTGGTGACAAGTATCATCGGAAAATGTACATATTTTTAGATACCAGCTACGAATTTTCACCTCCATTAGCTTATTGACAACACATGAATGGACCTTTTTAATAATTCACGGCGGAGAAGCGAACAGGAAAATTGCATTGTGGGAAGTGTGTTTGATAAAACTGCGACTAACTCTAAAGAAGTGAGTAGTTTCTTAAAAAAAAAAAGGAAGTTTTGGAATCTTTCGCTGTCTTCCAGATTATAAAATAAACACAATATCTACAAAAAGGAATTTAACTACATTGTTTTAATATCGCTTATTTACATATTTTAAAATCGGATTTTTCTTGTCATTGTCAGATTTGACTAATGCAATCTTTTTAAATTCATTGCTTTTTTTTTTTTACAATATTATTTGTAGTGTTTTTCGATTGAAATGTGTGAGAAAAGGATTTTGTTTTTATAAAATTAACCTCTACAGTCTTTTTTTGGATGAGACATATCTAAGATTTTTTTTTTTCACTTTGGACAGTCTCACCATTATTATTTTATTTTTCATCTTAACTTAATCAAAATAACTTTGGCTCAGTATTTAATAATTACTTAAGTAATTTGCCCAAAGATATTTAATGTAGATTCATTTATTAATTCATTCATTCATTTATAAATGTTATTTCAACCATTCCATTTATTAATTTATTTTTAAGATAAAAACCCTTGAGAATTTAGAGTCTATCAACAGTTGCTGATTAAAACAAATAAAGTAATTAGCAACTTTCTCAGATAGTTTATTACTTTCTTCAGATGAAACGTTACTTTATAGGCACGTAGCCGGGGTCGGAGGCGAGGGCCTCTCCCGGAATCTAAGCAAAAAAAAAAAAAAAAAATCTCCTACAAAGTTGAAATGAAATGAAGTAGTCACGGCAAAGTAAAATTGTCGCCTATTACGACATCCACGAGGAGACAGGAAGTGGTGCTATTCTTACTATGGCCGATTACAACACGGCACTTTTCCTTGGAATGAGCCCTCCACGAAACAAAATTAAGGCTACGGGCCTATTACTATATTTGTTAAATAAAACACCTTTTGAATCTTAAGTGAATGAGCATCAACACACATTTCCCATAATTCAAATCGACACTCGTTAGACGGCGCAACTATTTAATAAAAAACAGTACCATTCTTATCTTTTTTATTAAGTAGCGATGCCTTCTGATTTGAATTCATTTATTGCTCCTCGGTTTATTCAGAGCCGACCGTTTAAATGGAGTCGTCATCATAAGCCACGTGATACAATGTCGCAGTTCAAGGAGAACGTTTTATTTTATCAACGTTTCTCTTTGAGAAGACAAAAGAAAATATCTGAAAGCAGTTTTAAGAGTTAAAGATTTTGCAGTGATCAGATTTGTATTTTTTATCACATTACACCTGTTGATTTGCGTCTGCAGGTCATTTAATTTTAATAGCAAAGTTGTAATTTGGCTTACTGATACTAACTTCTGAAATAGTATTGGGGAAGGGTAAATGTTTGTTTATATTTGGCCAATGTATATTGTCCAAAAAGGACTAATCTGTTGCTACGAAACGTTCGATTTAAGATAAAACTAAAACTCTTAAGTCTAATCGAAATGCATTCCATATTAATAATAATAATAATATTCTAAATAGTAAATATCCTAAAATATCCTTTTAGGAGCTACTATCTATTTACGTACAATATAATATCTTCCAAATTAGTGTCAGTAGCCACGAATTGTAGCTGCTCAACTTTACCTCATCTCCTCAATCCATCGCCTCATTAATCTCTGGTCAACCGGAAACGCGAAAAAAATGATTGGATCCTTTTTCACTGCATTCTTGTAAAAAAAAAAAAAAAAAAAAAAAGACTTATCCTAAAAACAAAAAAACAAAACAGGTAAATTACTAAACTGTTTTAATGTGCAGGTAAAAACTAATTATACATAGAGACCATATATTAACAATTAAAATTAAAATTAAAACAATGCTAATTTTAATTGTTAATATATGTATAAAATTATGGTCTATGTATAAAACTAAATTATAATCAGTTTTGAGCATTTCATAGATTTATCAAATTCGTCTATTTTGAACAATAAATATGTTGGCGAATGAAAATGTATTTTTTACTTGTGCACTTCTACTTCAGAAATTAGTACTTCAGTATGTCATATTATAACTTTGCATTCGGAAATGAAATAACTTCAATACACAAAGTTCCGATGATTAGGTGCAATATGATGTGGCAGAGACAAATCTGAAAATAAGCAAAAACACTGTACAACGGTTTTCATATTGATTTTCTAAAAATGCTCAAAATAGGAGAAAAACACTAAGGTGGGGTTTCTTGAACTCATAAAACTGCTTTCAGATAATTTTTCTTTTCTTTTTTTTGTCGTTTTCTCAAAGACAAACCTCGACAAACAGCCCCTTTCTGCAGTTCTGGGCTTTAGTAAATCGTCCATAGTTGATGCTGCGGCATCATCCCCGTTTGTAACTACACACTAACAGTCTGTAATGTAGAAAAAAGGGATAAATTATGAGTTATCTATAATTTCGGTTAATTTCTATTAAACTGTACTGAGATTTTTACTTTGACTTCAGTTCTATTTTTTTTTCTTTTTTGATATCTAAGGGGATAAAAATTAAAAGCTGTCCGGATCTTTCCAAAAAAATTCCAATCTTAAAAACTCGACAAGAATGTTAATATCAAATTGTCGTCCTTTTTTCTTCCCAAAGGTTCTCCAATTTCTTTTGCTTTCCCTGCATTTCCCCTCTGAAATCGATATTTTTAAGAGAGGCAGTATTTTATTACAATATAATGAATCTTAATTAGATTAGATACAACATTGAATTCGGAGCTACGTTAATCGATAGTTAATTATTAAGCATGCCCGCCTCTTTAATTTGCTAACTTGGAAATTAAAACCTATTGATTAATGTGTATAATAATAAAAGGAAAACTGATTCATCTGCAAGACATGTTCTGATGATGTGGTACTTACAATTTAAAAGATATAAAAAATTAAATGTGGAATTTTTTGATATCTGTTGAGTTCGCTATGAAATTAAAATATTTCATTTTTAAATTACAGTAACTAACGTAACCTTCTACGACGCAAGAAGAAAATTTTGCTCTCCAAAATAAGAACTCTTAATCTAGTTGACTTAAAGCTATTGAAGTTCAGAGTTACTATTTCAGTTTTGAAAAACTTGAATATCTAATTGTATGATGTCTTTTATCGATTAAAATTTGATGTACATTAATTTGCGAGTGTTGATAGAAACTAGTGTTGAGAAATCTAGTTTATTACGACATATCTTGTTCTTTAAGTTGGTGGAAACTACGGAAGCTGTGATGTTTGTCCCAAGTGAATGCGTCTTATTCGTAAACACTATTCGGTCTGTTAACCTTTGCGAGGAAATCTCAATTCTCTGGAAACAATGGAGACATTACCAGTCTCGTCGTAGTCTTCAGTCTTGAATGAAAACATAGAAAACTTTCCTCACAAATTAAAATACAAATTCTCATTGTGAAGGATTCAAAAAGGAATAAAAAGATGAAAAATCTAGGAAAATAGCCCCGACTATATCCCTGAAAAAATTAACATTCAAATCCTCTTTTTATTTTTCTTCTTCTTTAATAAATATTTACGTACATTCAGTGCTGGATTTACATATGGGTTGAGTGGACTGTAGCTTTGGACCTCGGCCTCCTGCCTAAAAAAATAAAATAAAATTATTAAATTTTTATTTCATTTGTAACGATAAAAATCAGGTGCGTACTTAGGCCAAAATAATGTGTAAGCACAAATCCAAAATTCAGGAACACATTGATGGGAATGCCAAACACACTTGCCCTTGAATCTTGCTTTTTACTTGCTAGACCAACTGCCGAACGCACTCAGCTAGCCTGACTCCAGTTGCTTAGTAACATTTTTAAACAAGTGACGTAAGAGTCTGTGACTGTATATAACTGTTATACAAGTGCTTACTTTAGTTTAGTGAAGTTCATGGAGGCTTTAAAGTTCCTCAGAATCAGCTAAGAAGCAATACAAGTGTACAGATAGAGCTGAATTGTAGCGCATGTTTTGAGAACAAGTGAGATACAGAACGTTCCTGTTTACAACCTATCCTTGAGAATGGCTAGTGTACTCTCCCACAAAAGGAAAAGTCTGTTATTTTGTATGCAAAGTTTTCTCTATATAAACCACCTCAACAACAGCTTTAGCTTCTACTGGATTCGATTATTGTTTTGTTGAAACCTACCGAAACTGATATGAGCTCTATGTTAACATACTTAATAAGAAAGAGTGGTCAAACTCTCACATCAGAACTCTAAGAGTAAATAAAAGCAGAGCAGGATTACTGAGGCACATACTTCAGAAAGTTGTTGCAGCGATTTCCCTTCTGGTAGAAGGTGGCTTGGTATTTAGTGGAGATGATGAAACATTTGGTTCACCAAACAATGCTAACTTTCTTGGATTGCTTAAATTAATTGTCAACTTTGATCCTTCCTGTGTGCTCACGTAAATCAGTGTGGAAGTAAAGGCTCTGGTGAGCCTTCGTACTTATCCAAAAGCATATGTAAAGTTAATGTTGATGGCTTATAAAGAGAAACAATACTGAGAGATATGAACAGGCAGGTTATTTTAGTTTATCAGATGATTCAATCCCTGATTATCCCATGCTGATCAACGTTGTGTTATTGTTAGATGTGTTTCTCCTAGTGATCAATTCTCCTAGTTGAACGCTTGTTTTCGTTTTTGCTTTATTTTTGAATTGAAAGATTTAACTGAAAGAGTTGAATTGAAAGATCGTATTTATTAAGATGAAATTATGGCTGAGCTGATACTGAACTACTTCAGTGAACTTGAATTAATTTCAGTAAATATAGAGGACAATCACATGACAATGCAGCCAGTAAATGGTTTCCTTAAAAAATTTTGGATATCAAAAGTTTGCATAGTTTATTCCATGTGCTGAACATTCCTTAAATCTAGTTGAATCGTGTCTGGATGCAGTGATTTTTTTTGCACAATAAATGAGCTTTATTGTTTTTCTCAGCTTCTACAAAATGATGGGGAGTGCTAAAAGTTTCTTGCCTTCCGAGTCAAAAGTTCCTAAACATTTATCAGACACAAGACGAGAGGCTCACGCTGTAGCCATTAGCAAAAATTATGCTAACAATGTTGAAGCCCACAGTCATATTTTCTACGATGAAAATTAAAAACAGAGGTACTAGATGACAGACTGAAAATCTTCTGCAGAAAATGTAAGACCTTGAATTCATTTCCATGCTTCATCTTTGGACACATTTCCTAGACCAATTCCCTAAGTTAGAAAGACACTCTGAAATTCGCAAATTTCATTGAGCACAAGTGCAAATAAGTTATTTACAGCTTCCTACTGCAGTTCGTGATAAACACTCGAGCTAATTTTGATGAAATTAAACAGCATAAAAAAAAATTCCTCTGCCGCTTGTTAAGTACAAAACTATCAAAAGAAGGCAGAGAGTACGAAAAAAAACAAAACAATGATGGGATCGACTGAACGCTTAGACGAACTTTGAGAGACAACTTTAGGGTAAATTCATTTATTCCTGTCATAGATGCTCTTGAAGCCAATCTAGACAGAAGAGCAATACTGTTATAGGAGTGTGGCTAACATTTTTCACTATTGGTGAACCTGCAAGGAACAGATTCACAATGGCATCGAGATATTGATGCAAGAGTGTTGATCTTAGTCTAGTCGATGAACTCTTGTACTTCCACCTGTACATCAAATAAGCTCACCGTGAAAAAAAAACTCAGATACCAAGATATACATCAAATAATATTCTAGGGGAAAATTCGGACAGCTTTTGCAAATGTGGGAATGATTCTTAGATTGTTCTTGAGTTTAATGGTTAACTGTACTGGCGAAAGATCAATTTCTAGAGTGAAAAGGATAAAGAATAATCTAAGGTCAACAATGTCCTAAGATTGGTTGTCTGATCTAAGCATTCTCTGCATAAAAATGTTAAACTGCGATAAATTTAACGCACAGTAGATAACTACTGATAAGTTCGCGTACCCCCAAAAAAAGCTCGAAAGAAACTGTTCTGATTATATAGTGTAATGTTCTAACATAGCTTTGATTCCCCAATGAATGTTCTGTAGGAACGTCTCCATTAATTCAAACTTATTAAAGATTATAAATTTACAAACAAATCTTTTTATCATGCCAAAATTTTAGCAATGTTCTACTTTCATTGAGTAGATAAAGAAGAGAATGAGGTTTTGTTTCTCATCATCAAATGCTATTAAGTTTGGGCCTCCGAAGGTTTGCTAGCCCAGGGCTTCCAGGTGCTTAAATCCTTGTCTGTTTACATAGTTCATTACCAAACAGAATGTAAAATAAAAACAATACAGAAGACGAAATTACTAATTTTAAATTTGGAATGCAAGAAATTTATTTTATAGGAAACTAGCGCCCTCTTTAAATATTCCAGTAAGTAAGCAACATAAATTCGAATGTAGGTTGACATTTATCATTCTTGTTCATTTTGATTAAACCTTACTTAAAATTTATTGTCATACGCAGTTCATAAATTTTTCTGTTTGCGGTTAACTTTAATTAAAGTTTCAAATCAAGGGGAAGTCATCTTTTCCTTTTTTTTTTATCCCCTCCTCCTTTTTAATTTATCTCTAAGCAAACAGTTCATCTGTCTTTAAGTCATTATCATAAATTAGGATGAAATGTAAAAGAAATAAGGTCTGTCCTTGTTTGTTTATTTTTTTGAAAATTCTTATTTAATACTCTTTAATTCTTTTTTAATAATATTTGAAAGAGGGTTATTAATTAATTAAATGCAGAGCTGTATTTTTTTTTTATTTACAACTATATACATATATCAGTTGCACGCTTCTTGCGTATTGGATTCTGAATTGTTCATTAACTAAATAAAGTTCATTAATCGAAATGACAGTCATGCGGAAGTATCCTGCGCATTGTTTAAACACAATTGTTCCATAATTAAACAATGCTATAGCTGGACTAATATACATCTGTAATGTATCTTTTAGTTGCACTAATGCTTTATCACTTCAAAGCACATAAAATATTACACTGTATTAACACTTGAATATAACTGCTTTAACACTTCACAATAATTAGCACTTGTGAACTAAACTTGTAACACAGAAGTAGCACTCACTTGATGCACTTAGGTTTTCTAAGTATTGTAATCTCAGCAACACACATGTGACACATTAATTCATTAAACACTATAATTCTATCTATGCACATGTGAAACTTTGATGCTATAAGTCACTGTAATTAATACTTGCATTAATTAAATCAAGCGCACTAATTTAATTCGGTAGGATAACAAATTCACTATCTAATGTTCACTGCAAAATTCACAATCTCGAAGCACTTTTGAATTTGATTACTATTTCTTCAACTAGTGCGAATCCTAACTTTAGCTTTGTGCCTGGGATTGATATCTATTTTTGAATTATTTCGGCACGTTAAACTTCTTTTATTAAAATAATTCCTTGAATAATTTCTTTAATTTCACTTTAACTTCATAAACTTAGAAATAATAATTTTCACAGTTAATTAATTATTTTCTCGACTTGAGAAAACTTTCACAAATTCACTTGGCAATCTTCCAAGTAATAGTCATGTGGGCACGACATTTTACTTTTCTCCAAAACGTGTAATATCGGCAAATCGTTTGTAACACTTATCGTTCCCTTCACGGAAAAATATAATTGAAAAGTTTAACTCACAGTTTGCGATGATATTCCCTGTTCAAACGCTGCGTTGAATTCCCTTTGTTTCAATTCGGCTGTTCTTTCACTCGACGAACGGAGCGCATTCGCTTCCCCTGAAAGTTGCTTCATTTGCAAGGCCACACTAGACATCTCGCCTCAGGCGCGGGAACTTCTCCTTGCGTTCATTCACGGCTCACCCGAATCTCGAACTGTCCAACGCTCACAATACTCTCGTATCAGTTCACATTTCTCAATCAATCACATGACTACTTTTAATTTATTTTTCTTGACTTCTCTAATTCACTCATTTGAATTATAAACTTTATATTGCAGCACAAAAAAAAATATTCTTTATATTTTAATCTAATAAAAAAGGAAAATACTTCGAAGCAAGAATAAATAATAATAAATATAATTTTGATCAATCAAAATTCTCCACAATATTTATTATTTCTAAAAACAAAATACACTAAAATCAATTTTATTTTTCAAAATACTTAATGATAAGTTACGAAAAAGCTGCCTTAAATCAACCTCGCTGTTTTAATCTTAAGTAGCTAAATTTTAACTAAAAGCTGCTTTTAATCTTTTAGGCCTTTATTTTTAGATAACCGTGAATCTAAAGATTAGCCTAACTAATCAGATGATATAAAATTCAAATCAAATATCGCTGACTGTTGTTATGTCTCTGTAAAGCCGTGCGAACATATAGCAACTTTACTGCAATTTAGTTGCGCGATTTTGACGTCACGAGTTGCAATTTCTTTGCAACTTTTGTCATCCGAGTCGAGTTGCATTCACTCCTGCAACTTTGCTGCAACTCTGAAAGTTGCATCGACATCACTGTGGATTACCCAATCACAGGGCAGCGTTGGAACACGTCAGTTGTGAAACCACGCCCATGAAAAAAATGGCGTCGAAAATTTTATCTCTCGATTCGTTTTGAAGACAGGCTCATACTCAATTAATATCAGAGTATTGCGAGTTTCTTTCATGCAGAAATAAAGTTTATACTGAAATGCAGTAATTGTATGCGGCAGAATTTATCAGAGGGGTTTCAAAACCTCGATTTTTTTGGATTTTCCACATCGCGTTTGGCAAACGCGAAGGCTGCTGACGCAGAATGCAAAAGTTATGACGTCATTGTTTCCAGGGGAGCATGGTTTCTTATTGGCCGTTGGTCATTCGTTACTTTTCATTCGAAATAACAACATGAAATTAAATTCCATAGTGGCTAATAATTTTAAAAAAATATTTATCATATGTTGCAAATCATTCACTCTTATATTATGTTTGAAACGACATAACCGAATTTTGCTTGACATCACACGTGACGTATTTAAAATCTGCGTTATCATGGGTCAGTTGCATTTTCGAGTTGCATATCCGAGTTGCAATGTGTTCGCGCTTGACAAAGGTTTATATCAACTCGTGACGTCAAAATCGCGCAACTAAATTGCAATAAAGTTACTATATGTTCGCACGGCTTAAAAGATTAAATAAATTGCATTTCTTCCAGTACAATCCTTATACAGGATGATTCACGAAGATATGCAGAAACTTCAGGAGCTCATTCTACATGTAAAAGTAAAGAAACAAAGTTATATAAACATAGGTCAGGAAATGCTTCGGTAGCGAGTTACGGCGACCGAAAGATTTCCCCCACAATAAACCAAAACAATGCAATTCACATTATTGTTGAACAGCTGTTATTGTGTTGCCAACTTATGTACTAACAATTTTTCGCACAACATTTTTCTGTGGTTTTAAATAAAATTACATTCTGTCATACAGTATTTCAATGCAATAATTTATGTACTTTACGACACATATGTTCATTGTCGCTAAACATTTTTTTTTTTTTTTTTATTTAGATCAGCTTTGTATGCGCTTTGTATGTTCGAAAACGGTACGCCATCTATAACTGCTTAACTTAAGAAAAGAAAAGTTTTGAGTAAGCGGTATCTATTTGTGCTAAAAACCTAACGAAAGTGTTTATACAGCGATTGAGTTCCTGTAGAGAAGATATTATGCATTGCTTATTTTTGTCTTTGATTTACTTAATTTAGTCCAAATATCAATGGTTGACTACAAGAAGTTGAAAATATTTTGAGAAACAAATACATTTCAATGCTACTTCAGTGCTATTTAATAATAGCAGATCACAGCTATTGCAGCTACATTCTCTTGATCTTGGGATAAATCCTTCCACTTTTTTTTTTTTTTTTGAAGTTCTTAAACAAAGCCAACACACAAGTCTAAAAAATTAAGTTAAAAGTTAAAAAACATAATATTTACAATAAAAACAAACTAGTTTCTGCGCCGTTAACGGGCCATCATCAGTGAATTGAATAAAATCGACAACCTCAGTCTCTTATATAGGAAAAAGTTCAGTAAGACACCCAATGAGAAGCTTGGGCCAGATGAACCAATTGTCAACAGGATGCAAATGATGAAATTTGAATGCTTGGCGAAGGCTGCAATCCTGCCGGCAATCAAAGACAGCGGCCTGGTGGCGATCGAAGGAACTACAGTAGTGCACATGGGTTTGTTTACAAACATCCATTACTGTTTGTAAACAGAGCAGGCCTTGAGGGAAAGCGTTCTTTTTTTTTTCTTTTTTTTTTTTCCCATTACAAAACTGTTTGCAATTGGAGATCTT
This sequence comes from Thereuonema tuberculata, assembly GCA_023159025.1. Taxonomy (NCBI): domain Eukaryota; kingdom Metazoa; phylum Arthropoda; class Chilopoda; order Scutigeromorpha; family Scutigeridae; genus Thereuonema; species Thereuonema tuberculata. The sequence continues at coordinate 59,121,973 of JAFIDM010000003.1, forward strand.
TAGGTTTTTTACGGAATCCATATTGGTATATGTTCATAACGGAAACACAGTCATTGATACATTTTTCAGATGTAGCAATCAATATGGACTCTTTGCATTTGCGCTTATAATGCGAGGTTTCATTTGCTAGAATCTTTGGATGACACGTGTCGAAGGTATGATTGGTCACTTCCATATCCTGCCATATGCGGCAGGATCGCAGCCTTCGCCAAGCATTCAAATTTCATCATTTGCATCCTGTTGACAATTGGTTCATCTGGCCCAAGCTTCTCATTGGGTGTCTTACTGAACTTTTTCCTATATAAGAGACTGAGGTTGTCGATTTTATTCTATTCACTGATGATGGCCCGTTAACGGCGCAGAAACTAGTTTGTTTTAATTGTAAATATTATGTTTTTTTTTTAACTTTTAACTTAATTTTTTAGACTTGTGTGTTGGCTTTATTTAAGAACTTCAAAAAAAATCCTTCCACTTTTCGTATAGTCTTTCTCTTATTTTTTTTTTTCTTTCTCTCTTTCTCTTTGAATTGAAGCTTTTGAGCAAAACTGTTCAACGAAAACCTTCAACATCTTCATGGATCCCTTCCACTTTAGACATGAAAATAATAAACTTTCTAAACAAAAATTAAAATTAACTTGTGCAGTTTCTTTCTAAACTGTTGATATGAAAATTTAAGATGGTTTTGTTTCTTTCTAAACTGTTGATATGAAAAAATTTAAGATGGTTTTGATTGACTTTTTATATTAAAAAAAGTTACTTAATTCTTCCCCCATTACTTTATAGAATCAATTTTTTATAAACTTGGGAATTAATAATAAAAGTTTAAATTAATAATAAACATTACCGTTATTATAATAAAATATGTTTAATAAAATTAAATTTTAACGTGCGTTCATATTATTTTAAAAAATTTAATTCAAAGCCAACGCACAAACTACATTACAAAATTCAAGATAAATAAAAGCATTTATTTATCATCCTTTGTAAGCTTTAATGCTTTTATTTATCTTGAATTTTGTAATGTAGTTTGTGCGTTGGCTTTGAATTAAATTTTTTAAAAAAATATGTTTAAATTCACTTATAACGGCACATCAGTCGATTGTTGCTGAGCTCATGACTTGCTCTACTTCTGTCGGCTTTGAATCACGGCAGGGAAGGAACAAGACTGATCGGATTTCTTGGTTATTTTCTTTAGCATATTGAAGGAAGAAATCTTCATAGGCTTCTCTCATGTTTCATTTCCACAACGGAACTTTTACTATTTTACATCTAAAGAAGAAAAATCTGATAGGAGTTGCATTCAAATGAGATCTCCAATCCTTTCTCTCATCTCCAATCTTTCCCAATGCACATCACACTTTCTTCTTCTTTTTTTTTTTTAAATTTACGCGTTTGGTTCTTAAAAATAAATATAATTTCCAGCATCTATAATGCAGAAGTAATTTAAATGTAATTACACCTAATAGGACTGGCAAACATTAAAACAAACAAACAAAACCCCTAAAGAAATCCATAGGTTAAAATAATTATACTTTGTATATATAAACACCGCAATTTACTCCTGATACATCTTTTATTCATAATATTATGAATAAAAGATGTTTCAGGAGTAAAATACCGTGTTTATATAATACAGATATTTTTAAAGTTTTCTAATTGTACTATGATTAAAATTACTTTGCACAGAAAAAACAGAAACAAATTGTATTTTGAATTAGTTTATTTAGATATATATATATATATATATAAGCTATATATATTTTATATAATAAATTAATATTTTGTTAAATGAATTACTTAATATTTACATCACTGTGTATTATGAAGTTGAAGAACTTCTTAATGTAAATAATTGTCTATAACTTCGTGTTAATGTAACATTGTTCAAGAATGATTTGAAAAACTCAGAATGTTAAAAATTAAGTTGTATATTTACCAAAGGAAATGGAAATTACTGAATTTCCATTCATGTTGATCCTTTGTTTTTGAATTACTTCATTTTCTGTCGTTAAGCCTTTACTTTGAATTTAAAGAATTTTATAAGTTTACATTACTAGTTTGGCTGGTCGTGTAATCACTTGCCAACCTTCTTTCCCTTCTACTAAAACCTCTTCAATCCATTTGCTTTTGCAGATGACGGACTGAAATCAACTCAAATTTCCCGAAGGATTTTCCTGGCTATCTTGCTTTATTCATCTTTCTAAGATTTGCTCTACAAATGAACGTTTTCTTTTGCTATTGTTATTGTCGAACATCGAAGGCCAAACCTTTCTCTCTGTAATTCAGTAATATCAAACATTAATTTCATTCTGGTGTAGATGGAACTCAGAAGTTTATTCCGATATTTTATGTTTTGCCCTTTCCTGATAGCGTGCAGATTAGGTTGGACGTAAGACGATATTTTGAACAAAATAATAATTTTAGATAAAAATCAGTCAGTTCGTAAAGGGGAAATTTAAAAATAATTCATCGAACAAAAACAAATCTATTTTGGGAAGTTATTAGTATTAGAAGTATTTACTTGTTGTTAAGAAAACAACCTAGAGAACTATTTGCTGATTGTTTCACGGATATTTCCTATCCTGGCTTTTTTCCCTGATGTCTTCTCCAACAAAAGAGCCATTTCTGTTCTAATCTTATTCGCCGCAGTAATAGAATTTCACCGAAGCCAAAGCCACTTGTTTCACCAAGTAATTTCTCTCAACAAAGGACAAAGTTGTCTTCAAATGCAGGGGAGGTTCTTTGTGTTTCCAGTTTTTCGTTGTCGAAATCATTCTGCAAGTTCATGGATCCCTGAGTTCTAGTTAGACGCCGCTGCACCGGGTCTCTTCTGAGAGGAAAGAAGGAAAAAAATAGTGTCTGTGAAAAAAGAGAAATTTATCTTCTTCGAAATAGATTTCCTCACAGCAAACTTCCCCCGTTTTAACTTCTATCTTTTTTTCGTTGGACCACTGTGAAGCTTTTGTAAGGAATGTTAACATTTAATATTTCTTTTTATTTTTAAGTAAAATTTCAGAATATTATAATAAAGTTAGAACTGCGATCTATCACATCTCATTTCAGTTTGCAGAAAAATCCTTTTTTTTTTATGAAGAAGAAAATTTTTTCAATATAATAGAACTGTTAAATATATAATATTTTGATTTAAATTCGTTTTTATCAACTAAATCCATTTTTTTTTTGTAAGCTGTTAGGAACATTTAACACGTTATTTGCGTGAGCCATTGAGATTTTGCTGAGGAAATGATCGAGTGCCAAAGATGATTTTCAATAAGATAAATATTGAGTTTAGAAAGAAAAATAAGAGTAAAAACGCACAAGACTAAGAGTTCACTGATCTGTTTTTGGAAATTGCGATACTGGAAACCCAAGATGGACCATTTCTGGTTTCCTGACCTTCGTCAGTTGGGTCCGTCCAGTATCTTAACAGTCTTGTGCGTTTTTACTCTTATTTTTCTTTCTAATCTTATTGTACGCACGTTAATTCTATGCATTATCAAATATTGAGTTTCTGATATAGAAATGATGTCAATAAAAACTAAATAATACATATAACAATACATAGAATATATATCAGACAGCTTGAGTAGCTGACAACATCTAATTTGAGTTTTGAAATTTTTGTGGCGATGACAGAAAACAAATCGGGTTCGAATTACAGTAAACAACTCATATCCGTTTTTTAGAATATTAAACAATTTAGGGTTTTTTACAATTCAGTGACCTCTTACTTGATTTACAACAATTTTCATTATTAATTTATAACGAAAAGTATAATTGTTCGTAATAATCGTAGTAATCGTAAGTTTATTAAAAATAATTAAACCGAAATTTACTGAAATAAGATAATAGCATTTCAGTAATTTCATCTAAATTAAATTTTTATCGTGTGCTGCGCAACAACACGGTAATCACTTTGAAATTGGAAGTGTATGGGGGGAGGCAAGTAGGTATCCAGCTCAGTGGTTTGTGAATGGCTTTAAATATGAACTTTGTTCCATCTGTCGTAATAATTGAAATTCTTCATTTAGAATTAAAGGATAACAGCCAATTCAGAATTAACTGAGACAGCCAATAACAAAGTTAAAAATCAATTAAAAATAAGCTCATCAAAAAGAAACGCTTCGATGTTAGGCGTTTCTTGAACTTAAATCACATGATTTCATCTATTTTCAGTTTAACGAAACACAATGGAGATTTGCGTAAATTGTACAGTTCCGATTTAAAACATGCATTGAATCCTAAAGAGAAATTGAAGTGATTTCACTTCAGAAGAAAAGCTACTTTATTATTTCAAGGTTCCAGCTCAACTTCTCCCAGTCTTTCTACATCTGCAGTAAACTCAACGAATATTTAGGTTGTTGAAGGGGAGAAGATGAAATGATAGAAAGCAAAATAGTTCAGTAATAGTTAGTATTACCAAAGGATATCATAGATTTATCATTTCTAAGGTAACTTTACTAAGATTGGATTAGGAAGTTGTGGATACAATTTTAAGTAGAAATATGTATGTGCATTCATTCATGGTCAAGATAACTGAGGAACTAAATAACTAGGAAGCCGAAATTTTAGCATTAAATTTAGATTATTATAATGGAGGTCCAATTAATTTTGGTGTTAATACCACCAATCTTTGTGTATGATACTGATACAAATGGAAAAATCTACTTTTGTCATTAGAAGATTTATTGATATCGTCTGTAGGTTAATATTCTCGAGCTGTTAATGTAGTGATCTACTAATATAGTGTAGTAGATAATGTAGAAAATATTTCTTTCCTTAAATATTTCACTTCCAATCAATCAGAACGATTTCCTTCCGCTGTTTTTTTGATGGACCTTCATTTATCTCAAGTGGTGTCATTTATTCAGGCTTTGTTTCGTCTGCCGTGGACGCTTGGCAGAGACCCTTCAGTTCACCATGAATTGTGCACAAGTCCAAATTCGACAAAATAGCTTCGAAGATCCAACTTTTTCTCTCAGGACAGAAATAAACAGACTTTGTTCAGTTCATCTCCAGAGCAGGTTTAGACAGATTCTGTTGATCCTCGAAAAGGATCGGAATGGAAGTTAAAATGAAAGAAACTTCGATTAAATTTAGATAAAAAAATAAATAAATAACCGACAAATAATCTCTGTAACGAAGACCATGTCTTCTAAGAACTATATATCTATTTTCAAGTTTATTTTATAATTTTTTTTCGTATCGCTGTGTGAGACAACAGAAGAAAATCATGATAAAGATAAAAATATATTTTTTTCTTTCATTGCAATGAATACATTTTTCATTTCAACGACAATTTTCAGAGTGACTTTCTGACAGACAGTCTCCTTTTTCTGTGGTATAATCTTACTAAGTGCCGCAGTTACAGTTACAACAGAGCTCCCTCTTGCCAACGTAAATACAAATGAATTTAATCCCATGAATAATTAAAATTCGTTCAACATTTTTCTCAAAAGTATTCACCAAAATGACAAAGGGCAGATATTTTATTCATGTTATAACATAGCAAATTTCAATTTCATGGTTCATTTTCATGGTAGAATATTTAGGTAAAACACCAAAATATTTGAGAAAAAAAAATCAACTGGAACATTTTTAACAAATTATTAATTTTTATTCAATTATCAGGGACATTACAAACAACCTTGAGATTACAAGCAAACACAAAAGAAATATTCGGTTTAAAGAAATCCCTATCAAAATTTTGTTTTTTTAAATATGTTCTATTTTCAAATGAAGCACATACATTTGTATAGTTGAATGGACGTGTAAAAGTATAGTTGTATACTGTAAACGTACGAAGGATTGATGAAAACCTTATAGGAGAAATATTAGGTTTAAAATCATTACGTCCTCCTTATGTATCCCCTGCCTGATAAATTTCGAACGATGGATCTTTTTTAAATTTGGCCTATTTACTTGTACGCCAACAGATGATCAGTCTTCGATGTCGGGAATTTTCTGTGTGAATTTCTGCAGAGAAATTTGCACATGAATTGACAGAAAGTTTCGAGGAATTGATTTGAAGCGAACTGTCATCTTTTATTGATGGCAAAAGAATTTCTTTCAAATTATGACAATGTATCCTAATCCTTTTTGTAATTGATTTTGAATTTGGCTGCTCTAATTGATTAAAATTATGGTAAGACAATATATAGCGAATTTACTACGCTTACCGTAAATGAAAAAATCTGAAGAAAGACTGTTTTCGGCGTAAATGATAATTTAGAAATACTACAGCTTTTTTCTTTTGCTAATTTTTCTTTTGCTAATACAGTAAACTCCCGATTATCCGCGGACCTCTCCTTTTTCCTTTTTTTTTTTTTTTACTGTACAATAAATTACGGAATTAAAAAAAAAATTAAATCTAGAATAAGGTAAACAATAAAAGAGGCTAACAAAGTGAGTGAAGACAATTATAGACAAACAATTTAAAGAACGACCTTCTGAGCGGAGCTTAGGCCGGAAGGTTATACTAAATTACGGGAGAGCCTTCCCGTAATAATAAAATTTAAAAATAAAAAAATAATTTAAAATAAAATATTTGTTTATAATGTATATACTGTAACTACTGCCATTTTAATGTAAATAAAACATGTTAAAAGCATTGTTGTGTTGATTTTCGTCCTATTTCGGATTAACCGCGGAATTCGCTTATTCGCAGTTGTCGCGCCACCCAATTCCGCGGATAATCGGGAGTTACTATACTTTATAAAAAGAATACGAAATATTAGGGAAAGTAGCCTTGTGCCGTTTCTAACAAAAATTATTGTTCTAATATTGTTCTTTAATATTCTTATATATTTTCTAGTTTCAAATTTTATAGATGATTTTAAATTAAAAAAAAAATTAAATAGCATTAGTAAATCCTATTTAATCACATTTAATGAATTTCAAGAGGTGAAGGGGTCGCAGAGCATTGTCGTATCTCCCTAACTCTTTGAAATCCTCAATGATTAATACTAATGTTATTAAACTGACATTTTAACCTTTGTATTGTTGTTCTATTACATTCGTATGATTGTGAAGTAGTTCTCTGAAAAGCCAGTGAATGATTTCAATCATTTAGTCAATATCACCTCTGACTGAAATTGATTTAATTTAGCATAAATTTGAAAAGAGATTATTAAAATAAAGTTGCCTTGTTATTAATTACTTGTTCGAAATTTCATTAATAAGTCCAACGTAAAGCCGATTATCCTGTATTTAATATCTTATCCACTCCTTTAAAAAAATTTGAATTATTTCATCCATTATTCAATAGATGAGAATTAAAAAATCATATTTAAAACCACCAGGAGATTAAGAAGTAATCCTATGAGGTAAATATTGAAAGAAATGGCTGAAGATAAGTTCCTCCTATAATACGATATCCTTCGTTATCTCAGTGTTAAATTAGGCAATTAAAATTCGACATTCGATATGGAAATATTAATGAATTTGCCTTTTAAGATTTTTTTTTAATCTTTTTTTTTTTTGTCGAGAGATGAATTGTTAAATTCGTTTCAGAAGGAGAATAATTACCCCGATTGCTTTCGAATTCTTTAAATAAAAATCATGTCTAAATCATTAAATCTGACTGTCATTTTCACTGATCTATTTATTCGCTTATCAGTTCCATTATTATTTTGATGAGGATTTGGATGTAATTCCCAAATCCAAAGCCTCCATGTCGTATTTTATATTCTATAATAAACAGGCACCAAAATCTGAAATTTTGATTTCGATGTGAAGCCAGAGATTCATTTATTTAGCTTTTCTTGGATTTATATAAGAAACAAAAATCACAGATGCACAAGACTAAAGGATTTGAGCTGTCATGGACGGGAACTGGGACGGCCGTTTCTGCCTTCGCCTATTAGGCGTCCTCAGTCAGTTTCCTTTTGTGCATCTTTGATTTTTTTTTATGCACGTTAAACTTTATTTCTCTTATTTATTCTTATGCTTTATTTCTTATTAATCTTGAAATTTTCACTGAATTAAGTAATATGTTTCTATTTTCAAATTTCCTGAGGATTTGTTTGAATGAAGGATCTTTAAGAGTGAAGTAACGGATTTTAAAACATCAAAATCCAATTGAAATTAATGGAGTAAATTGTCTAAGGTTAAACCATAAATTTTATTAGTGAACAGAAAATATGCTTTCTCACACTGAGCCATCATCAGTTTATTATTAGGAATCATCAGTAGGATTTACCCTTGATGATAGGCTCAGACTGTGTGAAAGGCTATGGATACCACTTCCTGGCAGTAGTATCTAACATCAAAACAATAAAATAAAAATTAGAACTGTGAAATTCACAGCATTAAGCCCCTTTCACTGAAAGGCTCAAAGGAGGTTGATGATCCCTAATATGCATGAAACAGCTGTCCAGGATTTCCGTTGCTGATGGCTCAGTGTGAGAAAGCATATTTTATGTCCACTAACGGAATGTTTGATTTAACGATTTATTCGTGGACGTTAAGTTTTGTTTTAATAGTGAGATTACTGGTACAGATTTTCTAAGCTCTAGTAAGATAATTGTTTTATTTATTTTCATTTACTCAACCTTCCCTATTAATATTTAATTCTAAGGAATGTTACTAAATTCATCAAGATGTCACTTTTCTTAACCATGCACAACGAATTAAATACTCATATTAAATAGACTTATTTGCTCTAATTATTTTAAATATAAATGATAAAAGTTAACTTCAGTTTATATGCATTTCATTTACTTGAAGAGGATAGACATTGACAAGATGTCCGAATACTATTGTTGAGCTACTATAGAAACTGCAAATTTTATTTTGTTAGAATTTATGTCGTTTGAATCATTACCTAAAACAAACTTAATAAAATCGAATGAGAACCTTAATATTGCTTGAAGTCATCCTTTAAAGCTAGAAATCTTTTGTCAAAACTTCCTGTCGTCTTTTTTTTTTCTTTTTTGGCAACGTTTTTGTTCTTTTCTTCTCGCTTGTTGGGGATGAATATTTATTCTGACATTTATTGGTGTTCGTGATGTTAGATCAAACTTCTCCGTCCAACGCCCTTTCCTCTGTACTTGGATCAATTGAAGTTGCCATTCTAATGAAGTGAAAGCATTTGATGTAACGTTCTTCTATTAATTATTTATAGTGTGATAATCTAAGCATTCTTTCAATCTTATTAAACTTATCTTTTGCAATTTGTCTGAAACTGTTTCACTTTTTGAAGCATATGAAAATGAGTACATAAAATTTGACATTAACCTTTAATAAGTACCGATATCTTAAAAGAAAAAAATATAGTCTGTTTGTAAGCCATGATATCTGATTAACTATTTACATAAAATGCTGAAATTTGAATGAATTGTTTAGGCAATTTAATGTGATTTGCTGTTGATTTCAGAGTTTTAACCATTTCATAAGCCAAACAAACAGCTAATTACATTACTTCAAAAGGTGAATTCACTAGAAGCAGATCGACATGTGTGGTATTGCTTAAGAATTGCTAAAATAATTAGCACTTCCTGATAAGTAATGCTCTAGTTTTGCAGTTAGGATTTTTTTTTCTTGTATTTACTTATTACTTAATCTGATATTGACTGATGTCATCTTACAGACGTTCTTATTAGACAGCCGACGTCAATGCAAAATTTTGACCGTATTGAATTGTATGGAATCGTTTGTTGTTGTTAAAGATTTATTAAAAAATTAATACTTTATTATAAAGTAATGTCAATACGGAAAGTAAATACAAAGCAATTTGTCAAAAATTAGAATTTTTTTTTTTCTAAATATGATTTTATTCACATGGATTTTTAATGAAAGTTGTCCAATCGATTAGTTTTTATCGTTGAACTATTTTCAGTGTTAAAGAAGATTACGACAAATTCTGGTGGTTGATAGTCAATTGCATCGGATAAATACACATTGCCATAATGTTATCAATTTTATTTCTTTGGCTGAAGAAATTGCTACTGTTAACAACCAGAATCTTCCAGATTGACTAGTGTTATGACTTCATAGGAACGAATTTACTCTTATTCTGTGATCCATAAAAAAATGTCATCTCTTCGACAGGCTTTCTCCTTGATGTCTCCTTCCTGATCCTCCAAGATTTCCCCCCTCTTTCTTATCCTCTTTCCCCTTCGCCCATCCATATTCGCATTTTCCCATTTCTCGAAGAAAACTGTAATTCTAGATCCTCCGTCCATTCGAATTTATCGGCGAGTTTTCTTTTTCCACAAATCGAATAAGACCTCGTTTTCGTTCATAAGAAAACTTCCCAAGACTCCAGAAAAAAATAATTCCAGCATTCTTCTTATTTTAGGATTACTTTAAGATTGAAGTTTCAAACTTTTAATATCTTAAGTCAAAATCAGATGAATTCTTTTTTAATTAAAAAACTTATTCAATAAAGAAAAAATTTTTTTTATGAAGATTTAGAAGCAATCCAAAGTCAGAAATTCCTGCCTTATCACCATTTTCAGATGCTTCTGTCACTTAGAATAATTTTTCTTTAAAGTATGTTCCTAAGTAGATAATTACAACAAAACTGAAACTGGGAACAAAATTGAAAAAAAAAAAAGTAAAATTCTTGAATTGTCTTCGAAGACTGAAAACTTATTAAGTACTACGACAGATAAAAAAAAGGTAAAGGTATTCCACTACAGGCGATGCAGGGCTTTGGGAGCACGGAAAATTAGGATCCCGGCAATTCTCTACCAATGCGGCTGGATGGTCAGTCCGACGCCTGCCCGCCTTTAACCCCTGAGTAATAAACCCATTTGACAGGGAAACAATAGTGAAAAATCCTCGACCCACCGCCGGGAATTGAACCTGGGCTCTTCCATTGTGCAGTAGTTTTTGGCAGCTAAGTACAGGTATGTACAGTGAACCATTGAACCACTGGGCTACTTGACTCACAGGGCATATACAAACAACCAAATAAACCAAACAAATCGAAAATGATCAATTGTCGGTAATCAGTTCCTTGTTAAGTCAGATGCAATTATCTTCATTGGATTGATATTCACACAATTTACTAAAGACAGTCTCTTTAAAAAAAAAAAGTTGTTCAATGAAAAGTTAACAACTAACTGCCAGTTTCATCGACTTTTTTGCTAAATCGTAAACTTTTACTAACAACAATAGAACTGCAGTCCTAAAATTAATTAAGAACTCCCCTTTTGTTTGTCGTCTTAACTTCAGAACTACGGTTACTATTGTAGTAGTATTAGACTTAACAGAAATTTATTCAAATTAAGGAAAAAGAGACGTACCATTCATAGTTTTAGTTGAAAAAATGATTTAATGCAGTTTTGAATTGTAAATTTTCATTTCTCTGAAAACCTTTCACAGTTATGTCCACATGGATTGCATCACCACCTAGTGACTGCTTTTGAAAGTTCCCTCTTGCTTTGAAAACCAATTGATAACTAGCGCACTATGGTTTATGTGAACTGTTCTTAATGGTATTTGTAGAACCGTTATAAAAGATACGAAATTTTGGAAGAAAGTGGATCTTTCCATCAGTACACTGAAATTTCAGTAATTGCTGAAGAGATTGATAAATTGTGATCATATTTAGCAAGAACGTTTAATCAATGAATTTCATAAAGAACAGTAAAACAATAAATTGGTGGTTTATTGGCGAGAATCAGCTTAGATTATAGCATGTAAAGAATATTGTGATGGAGATCTCTCCGTATTTGTTCTATTTCTGTAAGAAGTAGGTTTGTGAGGTTTATTATTATATGTTTTGCTACTGTATAGAATTGTAGTGTTGTGAGTTAACAGAAAACAAAAGAATTTGTAATTTTCTCCTTTGTTTTCTTTTTATTTTAATAGAACTTCATAATTGAAAAGTGACTGTCTTTAAAAAAATTTTCCACTCTTTCTTATTTCACTTAATTCGTGTTGTTTTTATTACAAGAGTCGTTGCATTTTTTTTTAGACTTTCTTTTTATTTTCTTTTTGTTCTTTCTCTTTTTTCCGTTAGTAGAGGAATGAGGAGGTTATAAGTCACCAAGATAATAAATTCTGAATAATGTAATTAAGAGAATGGAGACCTTAATTGCGTTAATTGACTGAGGTAAAGTAGAAAATAAAACACGTTAATGCAACGTTCTTTGTTTTCATTTATGTCCACTTGAATTTAGAAAACTTCCGATTTGGGCAACTTTTTTTTTCAGGATTTTTTTTTTTTTTTACATTCGAAGCGATGAGGTTAATATATATATTTTGTGAAAACATATGAAATCGCTCAAATATGTAAATAAAAATAGTTTTCTAAAAATATGAGAAAAAGCTTTTAATAGTCCACGTTGTTGCTGCTCTCAGGCGGATAAAGTTATGTTGACATGGCATAGTGCTACATATTCCATTGACTTTGCAGCGGTACATATTCCATTGACTTTGCAATATGGGATGTGCTGCAAAGGCAGCAGAAATGTGACATATTATAAGAGTGATCTGCTTGTGTAATCTGAAATATATCGAATCATTTTTAAAAAAGGAATATTATTTTTACAAAAATTTAAAAAAACGTGTACAAGTGAGATACACAAATTCGACAAAAATAATAATAAAAAAATCCTTTTATGATCAAAATTGTCTTGAATTCTCCATTCTTAATCGGGAATCAGTTGATGAAATTGATATTAGAATATGTTAATTTCAAAACTGTAACTGGAATAATCAAAATAATAAGTTCTTTTATTTTATATCAAAATTATTTATATCAACATTCCCCTACCTGCCAGTCACTTGTGTAAAGACAAAGGAACACGTATCAGTTGACTGGCTCAATATTATCACTTCATTCTGGTCACAAACAATAAAAGACCTTTTTGGTCTGTTATTGTTTTGTGGAAACCATTTTTATTTTACGCATTTAAACTTCTGTTTGTTTTTAGTAATACCCTTTCATTATACAATATATTGAAAATATTTTGGTTCGAGGCGAAAAAAAAAAAATAATAAAGTTTCCTGTTTTGCTGAAGAAAGATAACGATCGTGAAATAGGTTCCCAACCACAATCTAAAAATTTAAAAATTATAAAGTTTACGAAATTTTTTTAAATAAAACTTTGACTGCATTTTATTTTTCCTGATAAATTTACTTCTCAATATCCTAAAAATCTTTACATATTGGAAAGTTTATTTAAGCTTATAGCTTCTCAACAGATAGAACTTCGAAAGGTAATGTTTGAAGTGGTGAACATTTTGCATTGTTATCTTGTTATCTAGAGTCATTTTAACACACTGTTTATGTTTACATTGCGATGATGCAAAGTTTCGTGTTTTCTATAGAACAAATAAAAAACAACAATTTCCTTGGAAGGTAAAGGTTAAGCTATTTCGCTTCAAACCCTATTAAGTCAGTAGGAATGAATAAATTTTAAAAAGTTTTTGAATATTTTTTTGGCCATTTATATTTCTGGTCGAACTATATATATTTTCTAATTTATAAATATGTACAGAAGTACATATAAATTGCACGAGTTTTTTTCTTGTTTGTTTACACCCTTTTCAAATTAATTGTGACATCATTAATGGCGACTATATTTCAGAAAAAAAAATTAGTTCTGATCGTTCTTCATTAATAAATCTTTCTTTGTTTTTTTTAATAGTGAGTCCAGATGTTCAGTAAAGTAATAAAGTAGACTAAAATCCTCACTGAAATTCCTGTGACCTTCCTAACTATTGATTTTCTGGCTTATAAAGATTTTTAAAGCTTACATTCAATTTTCTTAAAATATTATTTTATAAAATATTCATTCTATTAACTTTAGTGAAAGCATTTTTTTTTCAAAGGACTTTTTATGTTTTGTTTTTGAATATCTAGTTTTGAAATTTAATTGTATTTGTTTGAAGGAGGAAAAAGATGTGATCCATGTTTTACTTTGAAGAAAATATTAGATCTATGTTTAAAATTATTTTATCGTTTTACACTGTACATAACTTTTTCATTCTTGATTGGAAAAAAAAAATACTTTTTTTTTTAAATTTTTTTGTTATTAAATATTATAAATTATGTGAACGTGGAGTATTAGTTGTGAAGCTGTTTTTGAATGCAGTATCCTCTGTAACCTTGAAAAGCGTCACATGACTTAGGAAATGTTGATTTACATTTAGGATATCTTTAGGATAACTGTTCTCTTCCAAACCGATTTATATTTTAATGATAATAATAAAAAAGTTGTAATATAATTATATTTCATACATTCTTTTCGCGAATCTCCATAAATAAATATAATTCTAAACGCCATTATTATAAAACGTTAACTGCTGTACACTTACAATAATTACATTGCTACCCGAAGGCAGCATCTCTGCATTGTCGGAATATTCTACAGAGAAGCCCAACAATGAGCAGCGAAATCTTCAGGGAACGACCTCAATAAAATCAGAACACTGCAATAATATCGGATTCTTTTGGTTAAAACTAATATGTAAAATTTATTTTCAAAGCTACCGTTCTTAAATCGTAATTTATAAAAGCCTCTATTCTAAGGCCTTTCTTGGTTTTTAGAATTGGTGTAGAGTTTTTTTTTTTTTTTTTTTTTTTTTTTTTCCAGTAAGGGGTTATTAAACAGTAATGATTGTTTACATTGAGTCATAATTTGTTAGATGTTCAAGTGTTTCTCCTCGGTCGTGCGTCGATATTAAATTGAAAATACGGTTTTCCATTTACAAAATGACTGAAGTAAAAGCTTTATAAGCCGTTTAACTTTTCTCATAAAAGTAATTGCACCATGGCTAATGTAAAGTCTCATAAAATGTAAACGTAATAAAATAGTCCGTGATTTCATGTAACCGGCTTTCCCTAAGATTTAGATGAGTAGAAGCTGAAACGGGCTATAAACGCTTAACTGACTGGGTTTTTTTTCTTACAAGGGAAAAAAATCGTCATTTATTAAATCCGATTTGCTTTATCTCTTGAACATTATTTTATTAAAATTTTAAATTATTTTTACATTTACAAACTACTTTTATCCTAAACCAATGAGAAGTGAAGTAATGAGAAATAGAGTGCAATTTCAGTTTCATTTAATAATTATGTTTTGAGTGGAAGAAATTCAATAATTTTAAAAACTATTTTTTATATTTAAAAATCGAATTAATAACCTATGTATAATCAATATTGTTGGGTTTTTTTTCCGTCTGTAATTATTTTGTCGTCCTTTGTTTGCAAACAAAGAATGGCAAAATAAATACACGAAAAAAAAAAAAAGATTATACATAGGTTATTATTTCGAGTTTTTTCGATGTTATTTTGTATTGGAACTTAATTAAAGGTTGAGGAATAAAATGCTCTAAAACTTCAAGCTGTAAGCTGTTTTTTCCTTTTTTTTCAGGAGAATATTTTGCGAATATTCTTTCATTCTACGAAAATTAGTTTTTCAATGTTTTGTCAGATTTTTTTGTCTGCTCAGTATTTGTTCTTTTTCTTTTTCTTTAATTCAAAGTATTGTGACTTTAACTCTGGTAGAGGATGCTATTTTTATATTCGGTGTCTTACAAGGAAGTATTCCAAATGCATTAAACGAAGGCATCTCTTACCACTCACTTGTAGGCTTCTTTTGAAGAGATTTAAGATTTCCGCTTTAGGAAGAGAACGACATCTGGGAATTGTCGAAAAACACTCCGGGATAATTTAAAACCGCTTTTATTCTTGTTCTCAGTTGGTTCGGGTTTTTTATAAGGAACTTTAAGAATATCTGAACATAATACTAAATATCCAAGTAATTCAAGTAAAACATTGGTAATATTATAGTTGTATGTAGAATCTTTACTTAATTGTTTAAAACACTTTATTTATACTCATAATTGTATTCTTGTCTGCAAGTTTTATTGTTAAAGGGATATTAAGGCTTTAGTCCACGGACAGAACGGCCTTTACATATATCTAAGACTTAGCCTAGTAGGTCAACTAAAATGGAAATGTAAATCATATATAAGTAAATATTTACAATTCATTATCGACAAAACAACTTGTAATAGGATGCTGAAATTTTCCTATACGTCAAATCTGTTGCTTTTGCTTATATATGTTGAGTTATTCTAGGGAACCATGAGAATTTCTATACTTCTGTATAGAAATTCTTTATAGAAATTTTTATGAGAATTGCTTGAAATTTATAAACAGTATTGGTTTCGGAAGAGTTGTATATTTCAGGTCTTAGAAGTCTTATATTAAAATTGGATTTGGAGGTTTCTTACTAATTTGGATTTAAACGAAGTAAATATTGAGGTTTTGTAATTTACAAAATCTAATGCCAGAGGATAAGAAATGCCGGAAGTGGCAGAAGAGATGAAGGATAGAAAAACAATCTCGTTGGATTTAAAAAAGCGATTTTGAACAAAGACAATTCAAGGAGTTGTTTTAACTTAAACCTCAACTCCCGAAGTTAGTTTAAGATAAAGATGTTTTAAATGATAGTTAATTCATATTTTAATATTTTGTAAATTACTTAAAATAAAAACAGATAATAGTTGATGATTTTATTTCCTCGTATTAGTTAGAAATAGAACTCGCAATTTTTCTAACAGTACTTTTTTATACATGTTTCATAAAGTGACATCCGTTATTCCTAGAATATCTGGGATATGTTAGCATTTTTGATCTTAATAGTTATCTTTCACTTAATATTTATTGCCTTATTCATTATAGAATTTGTATATTTTAACTAGAAAATTCATATTAACTACTTGATAACTTCTACTAACTTCTATTAACTACTGACTAACTTGTAGAAGTTGATATTTTTTTATCTCTCACTTAGTTATTTTGTCTAATCTGAGCTTATACTTACTGAAAGAGTAGAAACAAAATTCTTCCTTAAATTACTCATGTGATGTCACCTCCAGCTTTCCTAACAATTTACTTAATTTAAACAAAAAACACTGGAAAACTAAGAAACATTATAATAATAAAATTATGGAGATATAAAAGGAATCTACAAAAGATATGACATACTAAAATGACATTGATTGCTTGATGATAAATTCGATACGTTTCAGAAATCAAAGTTTCATAAATTTCAAAAAAAAAAAAAAAATATAAAAAAATATACAATTTTTGTTGTGGATTCTTCGCTAAGTGTGCGCCACCATTGATGGTCGCTACTGACGACACTGATGATTTAGAAAGATCTCAGAAAGATATTAGGTTTGTTATTTTGTTGTTCTTCTTTTGTACATCACAGTATATAACCCCTCACAGGAATCAAGTTACAAAAGTTTTAGTTTCTCTAAGGGCAGCAAACAGCATAATAAGTGCAGAAAGTTTATAATAAGCCTTATTACCCTTGTTGAGAAGGTGCTAGACAATAGATTTACTTTAGAGCTATGATTTTCTTTGCCCTTTTTCTAATCTCAGTGGTAAAATAAAGTTGTTTACTTCGGTTTGTCTCGAACTTTCCACTTTTCTTTTCATAAATACTTTATCTGAACACGTTTTTATCTCTTCTTTTCTTTTGATGAAATCGAAAGAATTGCTGTCAGCAAGTGTTACTGTGAGATGGATGAAAAATGACCACACCCTTCCGCTTGTTCCGGATCATGAACCTCCCTTCTCAATTCCAAATCGACCTTCAAACACATCCCGAATCAATCTTCACTTATTTCATGAGTTTTTTTTTTCTTTTTTCTGTTGGCACATATCTTTAAATCTTACTTCTCTTTCGGGAACAGTAAACATTTAAAGGTCCTTTATGAAATAAACTTTTCCGTTTCAAGTAACTAAGATTTAAGGACACAGATATTAATCGCCTATGTTTTTCTATGATTTTACAATGAGTGGGCTTTTTACCTTACAATTTCAGAAGATTATAATCTCCTCTGTATTTCTTCTTATTAGAATAAGAAATCACTAAATACACCAAAAATTGTTAAGAAGTCTTTATAATGAAAATGTTTAAAATACATTACGGAAAACCAAAGGAGAGCTTTCGGAATCTTGTGCGATTCCCTTGTCAATGTTCGCACAAGATTCCAAATGTTCTCCTTTTGGTTTTCCGTAATGTATTTTTAAACATTTTCATTATAAAGACTTTTTAACAATTTTTAGTGTGTTTGGATGATTTCTTAATTTATTAAATGCAATTTTAACACACGTTACGCTTTTATCTATATAATATTTTTCTCCTTGATCTGCTGTTCTTCCGTTTATCAGTTAAATTTTAGCTGTGCAAATCTATAATATAAAAGGGAAATTCATTGATATACGTGTGTGTCTGTTCGAAATGTTTAGCATATTTCCCAACTTGCCACAAACTGGAAATTTATACAATAGTATAGAAAATGTAAAAAGTATAAAAATAAACTTTTATATTTTGGGGAGGGAGGAAATGACCATGAAGTGTGTGGTGGCAATCCGCAATACTCCTAAGTTAAGCGGTCTGCAATGCTTTCCCCTGCAATTTCGAAGTGATCTTACAATTTCTTTCTCGTGCACATCATTGTAACCCGTACGAAGAACGGGGATTTTTGCAAGTTTAAGGTTAAGATTATGGTTCCTTAATTATTATTTTTCATTTATTATTAATCACACATTTTCGAGTGAATAATAAGTTTTTAAGTGGTAATACATCATTAATATACTTATTTGAAGGGATAAAGAATTTAATATTGTATAAAAGCTTAACGTGTGTTAAAAATTTACATTTATTTGAATAAGAAGTCACCAAACACACAAAAATTTGTTAAAAAAGTTTATGAAATAAAAATATTTTAAAAATACATTACAGTTAAAACCAGGTCGAGAGCTTTCGGAAACTGTGCGTTTCCCTTGTCAATGCGCACAATGTATTTTTATATAGACACTGTAAAAATCTATCTCCTAATCTTATAAGAACAACGAAAATCTAATTTACTTATTTTCGGCTTGAACACCAGTGGCGCTATCATTAAAAGCAGAACGGATGATAGCATTTCTTTATCCCTAACCTTTCGTTAGTGAGTAAAACCTGTAAATACAGTGATTCATCAAGTGATTCTTAAAGTATTCCTGTTCAGAGCTTTCTGTAGCTCCAACTATTGAGCAGAAAGCCATCAAAATTAGGAAATAGATTATTCAAGACAGAGAAGAAGGATTCCGTGAAAAAAAAATTCCAAATCTGTCAATAGGGTGGATTACGGTGCTGTACAAGATGAAATGAAAGACAGAATATCAACAAATGAATATCTAAGACAAAGCTAAGATGAAATGTCAAATTTTTTATGTTTGCTTTTTTTTCAAAAACTGAAGCACAAACTAAATTGGTCTGAAATTTTATTTTAAGTTAATAAAAAAGTGCCGCACTGTTCCTAAGAAAATAGAAAATTTACATTTTCCGAACAACCGAGAGCTATCAATGAACAACGTGAATATTGCAAAAGTATTCTATGCGTTTCTGTCAAAAATGCGTCTCACTTTATCTGAATTGCTTTAATTGCGAATTTTTTTTTACCTTAAAAAATACAATGAACCAGCCTCTCTGTTTGAATTTTCACGCTGTAAGAACTTAGGTAATGTCCTTTATCTGTTGCGCAGTTCGAAGGAATCATCATCTGGGAACAAAGCTCAGGGAAAAGAAATCCGTGCAAGTTAAGCCTGAAAGAGGAAGGAAGCCCGTTTCACTTCAGGTAGCAACTGCTATAGTCGACCGCTCTGCCAGCGCACAGGAAATACCGAAGCAAGTGGATATCCATTTTTCCACTGCTGTGTGGAAACTTCTTCGGAAACTCATTAGCCGCCAGCAGCAGCTTCAAGGAGATGATCCTGAAAAAAACGACTATCATTTGTTCTAATATTTTGACTTCAAATTTCATCCTAGGACCATTCTTTTTCGAAGAATTTCACTCATTAGGAGCAGCCACCTGTTACTTAACAAAGATATCATATACTGCCCATTTCCTTATTTCTTAAATGCAGCAAAAAGGATGAGGATAAGAATTTTTATGCAAGATGGAGCTCCTCTCATATTGAGCGCTAGAGCTGCTAGAGCTGCTGTTACGGTTTCACTTTACTGAAGAAAGAATCATTAGTCGCTTCTTTCCAATTGCATGGCCACCATGCTCGTCTGATTTTGCGTCTGATTTTGCGGGAGATTTTTGGCTATGAGTTTACTTCAAGACCATAGCCTATCGAGGAGTGTCCCTAGCCTGGCTGTCTTAAAGGACACCATAACACAGCATGTGATATGTCTCAACTATTTTGGAACTTTTTTTTCCACGGAATCTTTCATTCCATAACTGGAATAGTCTATTTCCTAATGCTGGTGTCATTCAGCTTATAGTTACAGCTACAGAGAGCTCTGCCTAATACTTTAATATTATGGCCACATGTTATATTAAACTCATTTTCTCAGTACGAAAGTTTTTGATCTCCGAGTGTGTAGCCAGTTAAGTACCTAATGTTAATAGTATAATGATTCCGTCCAATTAGTGTTGATTGTAGAGACTTTATTATAAAAGGAAGAGGTTTCTCGAATGTAAAACAGAACATCGCATTTACATAGATTACGGACTTTGCCGTCATTTTTCATCGAACCAATTTAGCTTCGGCCTTTGATGTAATTTTGTTTCAAGTGAAACTTGGCATCTTAAACTGAATCAACCAGTCGAAGAGATTTATTAGTTAGTGGAACACAATCATGACTGACGTTCTCATAAAGTTTGAGGGTAGTTCCTATAATCCTATTTTCGCTACATCTATCAACAAATGGAAATTCGTGTTTATCAAAATCGCCGAAATAGTTTTTTGTTTTCTAACTATTACCATCGGTAATTTCAATTTGCTTAGTCTAATGAAAAGATTGATTGTATTATTACAATTATTAAAAATCGACGAAATAAATTTATTATGGAATAAGAATATAAGTTTAATAATAACTTATTAATCATTATTAATATTATGAAATATACTTACAATTGAAGTACATATAGTAATTTGCAAATAACTTTGCAGTATTAAAATAAAAAGAACCTTAAGACAATCCTAGTTCCCTGTAGAGTCTGATTTATTGTTACTTTGTCTTGTTATACATAGTTCATTCAAATGAGTTGTTACGTAAATCCATTATTAAAAACTTTTTTTTTTAACTTTGTAGGATTTAAAGTTTACAAATTTATTTTTGTTTGAATTTCCACTAACTTTTCTCTTTATGTTGAAGCAGTAGAAAATCATATGAAAGTGTGTTTCATATTTTAGATCAATTATTTTAGAAATAGTAATTTTTTTGGGATAATTTATTTTAATGTAAATTTTAATATTTAGTTAATTTTATTACATTCTTTCAATTAATTTGTTTTAATTTGAATCACTATTATTTTTGTTTTTAATACCTGCTTTTGTTTTTTTGTTTAGGTAAGTACAAATGCCATTTTAAGATCTTTGAAGAATAATCGCAAACAAGAATATCACAGGAAGACTAAAAAGGTACGAATGGAACTGAAAAGTTGCTTTCAATTCATTAACTCTTTTCAAATGATGTAATAATAGTTGACAGTATAATAGAACTTTACTTATTTGTAAAACTTTTAGTTTCATTTGAATATTAAGAAGTTTAATTATTACAAGTTGGTATAAACTGATTTGAGAAAAATAAATAAATAAAAAATAATAATAATAAAAAACACCCCAGATATAGATCTGCCTAAAATTTCGTAACTTTTATTTATATTTTTTTTTATATTTTTTGCAACACTTCTTAGCAAATATATAAACAGTGAGTAAATATAAAAACATATACTGTATAAACAATAAGTCTTGTAAACCGGAAGATCTAGTAAATATGCACAGCTCAAAAGACTGTTATAAAAATTCATTAAGAACTGGTTATTTGGATTTTTATTTAAACAAACTTTTGAACTAACTTTTCTCGTGACACAAGTTTCTAGTAGAAAAGTAGAATTGATTTCCTTCAATACTTTTTTTTTTGTTGAATCTCAAGCAACTGTTGATAGAAGCTTTAGTTAATTTGCTACAAACATTTCAGTTAAATAGCAAAAAAGAAGGCACAATGCAAATAACAAGAGAAGAAATTTGCATTGTGCCTTCTTTTTTGCTATTTTCATTGATTCATCGGGCACGTATAACCCCTTTTTCTTTAACATTTCAGTTCTTCCCACAAACCTAATATATTTATTTAAATTAACGTGGAAATAAATAAATATGTGCATGAACAGCTGACATTAATAAAGTGAATTCCGTCAGAAATATTTTGATATTGGAAATTATAATTCGGAAAGAATTAAATTACTTTTAGTTTTGAACTTAAAAAAAAAAAACCAACAACACGTTTTCAATTACTTTGCATTATATATATTATTAACTATTTTAATTTGAAAATATAATTATTGAACAATATGAATAATATAGAATTTAACGTGCCTAAATAATTCAACAAATGAAAACCAAGGAACGCAAAAGGCTAAGTAACCTTGTGCCTTCTTGGTTATCATTTGTATAATTACTGCACGTTTCCGAATAATTTTGAACATTTTGAAGCTTTTGTAAATTTCGATAATCAGGGATTATTCGACAACTTTGAATATCTTTTGAAGTATCTCTTAATTCTTCCCTAAATCAATAGCCTATTTTTAAGTAGAAGCTTTCGACTTAAATGGAAGAAATACCACTTGTTGATTGTCATTAGCTGTAAATTGTAGCACACAACGATGGATATATATAACATTCTCGAAATTTTGCTTTATATTATTCTTCTAGTAATTTTGTATTTGTAATTTCTCATCTTAATTACATTATTATCAGCTCTTATTGAGATTTTATTCTTGATTGCTTTAGATATGAATCATCTTTGAGGAAAAATACAACAAATGTTTTTCTATTGAATTTTAAAGGACTTCGATTTAATGAAATTAAACTAATTTATACTAATTTTATACTAATTATTATTACTTTATTGTTTTGTACTAATTTTTCTTGTGATCCATGTTTCTAGTAGAAAAATAGAACTGATTACTCTGTCGTCTTCACAAACACATAATAAGTAAATAAACATTTTGAAAGAAATTAATGTCATGTTTTTTTTTTTCTAACAGGAAACTTATTTTTAGAGATTTAGAATAGAAAGCATTTTATAAAATCAGAATTCATTTGATTCATTACGAATAGTCGAAGATCATTCGGCAGAATTTTGAAATACAGCGAAATGACGAGATATTGTATTTGTAATTGTTCTT
Source organism: Thereuonema tuberculata (assembly GCA_023159025.1). Classification (NCBI taxonomy): domain Eukaryota; kingdom Metazoa; phylum Arthropoda; class Chilopoda; order Scutigeromorpha; family Scutigeridae; genus Thereuonema; species Thereuonema tuberculata. Next base: position 59,145,135 of record JAFIDM010000003.1, read on the forward strand.
GGCTATTGCCATTAACTTCACCATCCAAGGCTGAAAATATTTTCGTAGTTTTGGGATCTTGCTGAAGATCTTTTTTTAAGCGACACTCAGAAATACGTCCTCAAAGTGGCGCTTTGTCATCATCTCACCACTAAAAAAAAGGAAAAGTTAAATGATCCTGAAGTAAATGATTCGAAAGGAGACCGAGATTTGCAAAATGTTTAATGTTTCAGAACAGTAAAGGAAGTATTGGAAATGGAAATGCAGTTTACCAGTTCATAAATAAAAAACCGTAAAGAATCTCAATTAGGTATAAATAGTTCTGAGAATAAATAGGATCATCCTACAGAATAGCCAATCGCGAAGGCTTTATGAAAAATTTCAACAATAAATTTCAGCAATCGCTGTAATTTATCAGATTAAAGCTTGCAGATATTTTGAATAACTTTTTGCTCATTCGTTCTTTTAAGGATTAATAAAACATTGGACCAACAAATAGCTTTTTATTTTTACGTTCAATCTGTAATATAAAATTCTTCAAACTATGTTTCATCAATGGTTTAACTGAATTTTTTTTTAGCTTACTAAGAAACTAAGGCGCAAATAAGTCAATGTGAATCCGCGTCTCCTTCTCATTATCTTTTGAACCGATGAATGAATATTATTGAAATGTGATTTCTACAAATAAGAGACTGATAAGAAATTTAAGATTTGAAAATTTCCTTTGGGTCCCCAGTCGAGAAATTGAGGATAAAATTAGCAATAGAAAACCTTTCAAAGGGAAATAATTTCTAAACTGAATTAATAATGTATGGTAATCCTATAAGTCTTATACTGTGGGTTGGATTAAAATTAACTGGATTAACTTAAGGAACAATTTGCGCTTTTAATTAATTATCAGATAATGAAACATTTGCAGATATTGTATGTATTCTTCAGAAATAAAATTATATTTAAATTAAATTGTTCTAAGAACTTTAAAAAATAAAGATAACAAAAAACAAAAAGAAAAACAAATCTAAAATAATGTTTCAAGTCTTCCGGAAATTCCCTATTTTCCTTTTTTTTTCCGATGTATAGAATCGAATTCACTAACACTAGCTTTCATTTGTCTCTTTGCTCCTGATTTAATTCCGAAATTCCCCCTATACGATCGGCATACTTGACATTCCCTAATAATGGGTGCTTCGATTTCATTCGAAGGAAGAAAGGAAAGACACTGATAAAAATATATTACAGCAATTAAATGAATTCTTCCAAAAAAATAGTCAAGATTTAACAATCAATTTCTGAAAGGCAGTAAAGTTTGTGACCATTTCGAATTGACGGCGCTAATTAGGAGAAACATATCACTCTCTGAACTGTTCAAAAGAAGTATTATTTAGAATCGTGATGTTATTATGCTTGAAATTTGGGAAATAAGCAATTTTTTTTATCATTTTGTTATTTCAGCTGCTTCGAAATTACAAGTATAGAGCATGGCCAGAAAGAAGAAATAATTGAAATCCTATCATGTCGATACATTTTGTATCCAATTTTTTTTTTTTTTTTCTCTATGAAGAAAAAATTCTAGCACAGTAGGTTTCTTCAGCAAAATATCCTCCTTTGCTGTATAATTCCTTGGAGTTTATATCAGATTTGAAATCGCTGCATTATTTTCTATGACAGGCTTATATTCTCGATAATATAAAATCCAGTTAATTTGATAATTCTCATATAATGGGATAATAACTAAAGGTTCATCCCTGATTTCTTTTATATAAAATTTTCTATATATATTCAACTTCATAAAAATGAAAATGCAGATCTAAATTTTATGTGCTTTCTAATGGAACTAGACTAGAACATAATCGAAATCCTATCATTACTCTGTCCTTGCTTCAAATAAATTTGTCAATAACAAAAAAAAAACAAAAAAAAAAACAAAAAAAAACTGAAGATTGGAAAAATTGTAAGGAGGGAAAATGTGCCGAATTGACTTTTCGTTGGAGACAGGGTCAGTGAATCGTCTGTCTCTTTCTCTCTATTAAAGCCCAAGATCAGGAAGATCATCGAAGTGATATTCTCTTTTCTGTCCATTCAGCAACTCCGCAGGGAGAACTTACGTCTTGATAAGATGACACTTTCTTTGAGTATATCATGGGAAAAAAATATTCATCTTTCTATCACTGATTAAGTTTAAAAAGAAAAAAAAAATACTTTCAACCAAAAAATTTTGCAAGATCATTTCAAGATGAAGAGATTATTTTCTCACAGAAAACAGTTTTTAATATTTTTTTTGCGTAACGATTCATAATTGTGACACTTTTAATTTCCATTTAAATTCTATCGATTGATGTTATTAATATGGAAAACGACATATTCTACATTTTCTATTTTGAATAAATAAGAAATTTTAAAAACCCTTGGAAGAAGGGGAAGATGAGTTTAAAAATCTGCTCTTCGCAAAATGGCCGGAGCAAAATATAAACTTAAGGTAAACAAATAAAATGAGATGGTTAACATTATTTAATTACAATTTTCTCTTCAGTGTCTATTGGAATTACACATTGAATGTTGATAATTGAAAAAAATCCAGTAATAAATATTAGTTTAAAATTGCCTATCTTATATAAGCACGAGTAATGTTGGTTAAAAAAACAACAAGCTAAAATATACAACGTTTCCGACCTTCTGCTAGCTAAGGTCCATTTTCAAGTCTTAATTAAAAATTTAAAACTTAAAAAACTTTAAAATCATCCTCCAGTACTGGAGTCGTTTTTTAAAAGATACTTGGAGACACCACCGGAAGCGGACGTATTGTCCCCTAGCAGAAGGTCGGAAACGTTGTGTATTTTAGCTTGTTGTTTTTTAAACCAACATTACTCGTGCTTATATAAGGTAGGCACAGTAGCGTACCAAGGGGGGGGGGGCGGTCCGCCCCGGGCCCCCGCCTGGGAGGGGCCTCACCAGCCAGCTTATTTCCTTTTTTTTTTTTCTTTGTAAAAGCAAGATTTCCTTTTTTTTTTGGTTGTAAAAGCAAGCACCATCCACCCAAGTATTTCCTTTTTTTTTTGGTTGTTGAATTGGAGATTCCTTTTTTTTTTTTTGGTTGTGGAATATTGGAACTCCCGCCCTGGGCCCCCAAAGGCGTTGGTACGCCACTGGGTAGGCAATTTTTAATTTGTAATCAGTACGTTTTTTAGCAAATAAATATTAATGTTGGATGAGATACCAAATTTACAGTTTTGATTACATTTTAGATTACTTCCAATCAACTGCAGCAAAACCTTAAAAAAAATAAATTCAGGGTAGATTTCATTAACTACAATCTGTTATCGAATAACTTACTAGATAACAAAATTCTAAAATCTTTTCAACACTATCAACATTTCTTTACATAAATGTACTTTACTATTGTCTTTCCTTTTCCACAGAAGTAATTTCAATTTTGGCTTTGTATTTCACTCTTTTTTATTTTTGGAAAGGAATTGATGAGTCATCCAATATGACTAGCTCGCCATTTACTTTTCTAACAACTGATTGTCCTAATATTTTTTGAGAATTTTGTCGAAGCAACCATAATGACTTCCACTTAAAAATTTATTAAATTACTTTTTTAATGAGATTTTTTTTGAGAATATGTTAGCAGCCTAGAATTTAAAAAATTTTGAAATCTTCCAGTATCTTTTATGCAAAACGACCTACAATTCCTTGCTTCTTGTTATGATAATGAGTAAAGATTTCCGACATTTTTCTTCCCCATTGCTCAGTTTTCTTCACAGTTCCTTTAAATCATAGCCTCATCGCCCACCGCCAGTTCACTTAAGAAAATTAAATTTTCTGAATTTTCTACGAACTTATTAAGAAAAATGCATACAAAACAGCGAGGATTCAGTGTTTGTTACCGAATATTTAAAGATTCTGAGCTGAATTTTTATTTGTTTCTTTTGTGGCTTTTACAGTCTTTGATTTTCTGATGAAATACATTGATTGGAAAGTATGCAAATTTTGTCCAGTCAGGAAGTGAATTCGAATCAGTGGTGATTGCCAGATTCAATTGGCTGCTGATTTGCAGATGGTAACACATCGTTAGAGAAAAGATGAAAAAAATAAACAAACCCAACGAAAGGACTTCATTTTTTTAGCTTGTCAGTTCTTGGTAAATTTAATATTTCATTGACGTAGAAACTATTTTTTTCAATAATATTTAGTGTTATTTTTTTTAAAATTCTTATATGGTTAACATTCTACGAGTTTATTTTAGATAATAGTAAGGGGTGGGAGATAGAAAAATCTATTATTAAAATTCTAACAAATATTGCATAAACTTATACATATACATATTGCATAAACTTTTCTAACTGAACATTTACTGCAACTTAATACTTAAAAAATAAGGTGAAATACTTATAAAAATAATTATAAAAATTCTTACAAATTTTAACTCAATTTTATATTATGAAATCTTTACAACAACGTTATCAATCTACTAAACAGTATTTTAAATACGTAAATTATTGATAGGAGAAGGATTTTAAAATTCACTTCAGCCAATAAGAAAAAAAAAAATTCCAAATTAAAAACCAATGTTTCGGTAACATATAGTTACCGTTCTTACGAATTCTAAAATTTAAGAAATGACAACGAAATAATAATGAAAAGCTAAAATAAAGAAGCTTTTGCTCGTTAATCTTATTCAGTTAATTATTAATGTTCATTTTTTGTCAAAATTCCAAGTTTAAATTGAATTTGCTTTTGAATTAACAGTAAAGTTTTTCCCAATCCTCGATAGTTAAAGAAGGAATTCGGCATTTATCGCTTTCAAAATCGACATCTGTTCTCGTCGTCATCATCGACTTTTATTGTTAAGATCTTTCATAAGTTTTAGATAAAAAATTTTCATGATTTAAAACTTCAACTAGTAGAATTTATCGAATTTTCGGTTGAGACCATAGGCTACATAGTTTAAGGAAAAAAAAAAAACCTTTATAAAAACCTTATGACTTAATCTGTCGCCTTACTATTACGTTTCCTCCAACTTTAAGTCAATCATTAGTTTAAGTCCGTTCATTAGTTTAAAAGTTATTAGACATACAGATACCTACGATATTTTTTCGGAAAATAAGCTAAAAAAATAGTTTAGAATATGGATTTACTAGATCAAATCTATTTAGATACATGAAACTTTTGCATGATTTTATTTTATAAATCTAGAATAAATAAATGTAGGTATATTCTATAAATCTATTTAGAGTATCGATTTAGTGACTAGTTGTCACAGCAGATCTTTTCCTATAACCAAATGAAAGATAAGCTGAAATGCCTTGATTCGGAATAAATACTATTCAATCCATGCTACCATCTTCACAGAATCCTATTTCCTTTGATTTGTCTAATGAAATTTAATACTTAAAGTCAATTCGCAGTTTTATGGTAAACACACAAGCAAGTGATGCCGCAATTCCAAATTGCAATTTAATAAACTTTTGCATTGTTAAAAGTGATACTACTTTTAACTTAAGAGTGATACTACTTGATACTAGATTCTAGTGATAGATACCAGTGATATTTGATACTAGATTCTAGTGATAGATACCAGTGATACTTGATACTAGATACTAGTGATACTTGATACCAGTGATACTTGATACTAGATACCAGCGATACTTGATACTAATGATACTTGATACTAGTGATACTTGATACTAGATACTAGTGATACTTAAGAGTGATACTACTTTAACTTGTAACTTAAGTTAAAAGTGATACTACTTACTCAAGACGCCCACTTGTCTTCTCGATGGGATCTCCCTTAAGACGACTGGGTGGTCAAAATGTCATGTAAACATTTATCTAGTAAAATTTTATTGGCAATAAATTGAATTGAATTGAATTGAACTAGTGATTAGCATGCCAAATTCATTTTTTCAAGACGTTGTATTTCAAGGGACAAGTACAGTTTCAAGCGAAACTCCCATTGACTTTATTTAGTATGCAATAGTATGTCCGATTCCTATTTTTCACTATTCGGCCGACTGAGTAAATGGCTAGTGCCACTTTAGGTCGAGGAAATGATATTCATTCTTAGCATAGGAGATTAAATAGAGTCTATGTACATGATTTTTTTCAAATTGAAAATTTTTCAATTTTCATTGAAACCACCTAAAACCGGAAGTCTGATTTTCTTCAAATCTCCAGAGATGAGAAGTCAACGAGATGGGACTCATGGGGCTCTGACTCTCGTTTTGGGCTTTTGAGGGCGTTACACACCACCATGGGAATCTCAACAAGCTCCTGTCTACGGGATCGCCGAAAATTAGAAAAGAACTTTAAAACCTAATGTAAATTAGATTTTAAGTGTTCAATGACTTCTACGATTTCAGTGATAGATGTTTGAATGCTAACTATAATTAACTTTCTTCATCGAGTATCTAGAGGTTTTTCAGTTTAGTTAAAGTCTAGATTTTTCTGAATTTATAATTAGCCTCTTGTCAACGCATCTCAATAATTTACACTGATTCCTAACTTCTTAATACGGCTGTACAAGTTTCTTTAAAATAAGGTAAAAATGGCATTTTAATCATTTTAAAATAGTGTTCGTTGGCTTAAAAGAATTTAAAAGAGTTATTAACTACACTGCTGGCCATTAAAAGTGCAACACTACGACATACAAGAGCTACCAACGCCACATTTATTTTACAGATAACTTACGGTACAAGGGTGAAATGATTACAATTATAGCTCGGTGTGACTTGCCGAACGTAAGGAAATCAGTGTCTCGTGTTAGCCACTATGGGCGGCAATTACGTCTGCTACACAGTTTGGCATAGAGAGGAAGTGACGTTGGAAGTGCGTTTGGGATATGTCAGTCCATGCAGTTTCGACATGGTGCCAAAGTTCATCTACTGTACCCGAGGGTGATCTGTGCCAGTCGTTGTGCGATCATGGACTATTTAATAGGCGACTGATCCGGTGAACGCGTGAACCTCGGAATAAGTTGGTGGTCATCCAGGAATTGTTGGACGTTGCGTGCCACATCTGGTCGCGCATTGTCCTGTTGGTAAGTGACCCCAGGCAGGCCCTGAAGATAAGGATTACAATAGGCTCCACCATTTCAGAGATGGAACGTTGGCTATTCAATGTATCGGGAATGCGTACTAGGCGCGAGCGGGACTAGAATTCAGTGGCATCCCAAACCATAACACCAGGTGTCCGACCGGTATGGCGATCCGTAATACAGGACTCACTCTGTCTTTCGCCGCGGTGCCACGTATGCGACTTTCATGTTGCAGCAGACAGAAGCGGGATTCGTCCGAAAAAATGATGTCATGCCATTCTTTCCTCCATGCGCGACGTTCTAGGCACCATTGCAGCCGCAGACGCTTATGGTGTACAGTCAAAGGTAACCGAAGTAATGAGCGTCTTGCAAAAATTATCTGATGCTGCAGACGACGTCGAACCGTAAGTGCGGAGAGTGGTTTCTGTGCAACACACCCTATTTCTTGAGCCAGGGCTTGTGACGTGAGTGTACGATCCGTAATAGCCATGCGCACAAGATGTCTGTCCTCTCGTTCGGTGGTGTGACGAGGTCGTTGGGATCCTTCACATCGGTGAGTTCGTCCCTCCTCGACCCCCGATTTCCATATTCGCATTACTGTAGACGCATTTCGTCCAACACGAGCACCAATTTCTCGGAAGGATAATCCGCAGTCTCGATATGCCACAATTCTGCCGCGATCAAAGACGAAAACCTGCCATATTCATCGATAAGCATAAATAAGCCGTCTGTGCACAAGAACGGCGAGCAAACAATTCCTATACTTCACAACGGCTCTATTGTTCTCCTCTCTTATACCGCTTCCAGGGGGCGTTACTATCTCACATTATTTGCATGTGTGCTGCACTGCTAATCATTTACATGTGCTCCCATGATCTACGCATCACGCAAATTTCGGGTCGATCGGAAGCGTCCTTCCTGGTATTGCACTTTTAATGCTCAGCAGTCTACTTTTCACTGAAGAAAGAAATTAAATCACTTAAAACAAGAAGTTATTTTTTTTATATAATTTCTGTTGATAATTATAAAATTTATAGTAACGTAATATGTAGGCTATGTAATGTCAATTTGTGTTGCGTTCGAAGGCAGAATCACAATTTCCTCATAAAGTCAGCTTTAGTCGAACTTTTGTGAATGCACTACCAGTAGCAAAATATTTACTGATGTTGTGATGTTAATATTGTTGTGCTGTTCCGAACAAACATGTCAACGAGGTAAGCAACACATTTCAACCTATTTGAAAGTGGATTGCTGATTTAAATTTTTCGTAATCAAAGAGTCATCAAAGAGTAGTTTAACTAATAAGAACTTTGTAAACTTTGTAAATAAGTTTCTCCACTTATTCTGATTTAGAACACTCGATTTCCTCTCTTAGATTTATAATCACTCACTTCATAAGTTTTAATCGTAAATATGGTTTAAGAATGAACAATAATGCATTTTTATTTATAGAAAGAAACACGAAAGTAAGAGAATTTTATTTAAAATTCTGCTGGAATTTAACGTGACATTTAAGTAACCCAAAGTTTTTATGAGCAATATCAAGAATTGCTAAATCAAACCGCTGGACGTAATGTATTTCAAGTGCTTTTAAATGAAGTACTTTAGTAATATTTTGTGTCCTTTTATTAATTTGCTCAATAATTTTTTTTTTATCATAATGGAACTTAACAATAAACTATTTAAAATTTCAATGTAATCTAAATTATTGTGTTTAATGATTCATGATTGAATCCAACTAATTCATTCAAAAAAATGTTTCCATTAGGGAAATAAGGCTTTGCCTGAAAACATATTCCACATTCTACTAAGGAACTTTGTTTCTCAAATAACACTGTTATTCCGTGGAAATTTTACCATTTAAAGGAAATAAAACTGAACGTTTTCGCGGCGCAGCTTCTCGAAGCAGCTTGAGATAAAATTAGCCATTTGAGAAAAGGTAAGGCCAGCCTTTAAGTAGCTCATTCTCTCGTATTCTAATGGCCAGTTCGACAATTGAATTTCGAGGATAAACGTCGAAGCTTGTCATTACTTTTGTTCTTGAATCGTAACACGGTTTAACACGAGAAAAGACGCAGATCGGAAAACTGGACGACAGCAAACCAAATGGTTTTGAATGAATGTCTGGCTTTGCAAAGAGAAATAGATTCGAAGATTTGAAGGCAAGTCTTGCTTAGAACTTTAGTCTCTATAAAATTTTAAAATAATAAAATTTTATTTGATAAAATCCTTTCGGAATAGTAATACTTAATTTCTATATAAATCAAATAAAATATAATCCATAAAGAAAAAGTTTATTTAATGACAAAAGTAAAATAAGATTTTATTTAACGTATGTTTAATATCTATAAAATAAGAAAGGAAGGAAATAAGGAAGCACACTTTAGTAATATTAATATATATTCGTGATAGTTTCGAACATTGAAGTCTGATGAAGAACAGTTGTTATGGATTACCCTGTATCTCAGAGAGGATATACAAAACAGAGTATACTAATGCAATCGGAAGCCTACACCCATAAAGATAGGTGATGAAAATAAAATTTAGCTTATGGAACCGCTGGGCCCAATTTAATTTCACAGCCAAAATCAGTTAAATATAATACCAAAAGAGAAGTAAAGAAAGGATAAACCACTCAGGTATATCAAACAACAAAATGTATTTGAAATGAGCTTAATATAATACAATCACACACAACAAATCAAGACTAATGCAATAGAAATTACATATCAATAAAAAAAATATATATATAATAATAACACACACTGCTTTGTTCATAAATTCGGCAATTCCAACAGATTACAAATTAAATCGAAATTATTCAAGTTGGTAATTATCAAATAGTAATTCACAATAATCTTATCAATGCAATTTAACAAAAGTATAAACTTAAGACATATTCTCATAAATAGTTTGAGTCACTCTATAAGCAGAGTCTGATCGAAAATTGTTTATGAAACAGACTTTCTGACCACAGAGTATGTCTGAAGAGTTCACTCCCGGACTTAATTTCGCCAAAGAAAATATACTCACAGTTCGACGCTCTGTCCTGTTTACACTGGCACAAAATCTAGGATAGCTCCGACAAAGTTCACTGTTCATGTCAAAGTATCCACGACACACAAATGGCGCAACAACACATTCTTTTACACTACACGAACGTTCTTTAATAACAATGGCTGTTCACTGTAATCGAATTATCCTGAGGGTATACTGCTTTTCTTCATATCTGATATACATCCAAGAAGCTACACCAAGAAGCACAAATCACAAAAATATCCAGAGATATTGGCACCACAGGATGAGATACAAGTCTTGCCATTAATCGTGTATAGGTAGAAAAGAAAAACAAAGCTGTTTTTCTCCTAACAGCTCCTCTGCCCCGCCTTTCCAAGACGGAAGATAAATACGTGTGTCTCGTTCGAGTTACATCTTGAGAAGTGACTCTGAAGTTTCAAGAATGCATCTCATAGGGATGGTGACGTAAACAACGTTTTACCAATGGCCCTTCAAGAAATAAGGAGTGTCTTAAAACTCCAAATGACATCACTATAATCCCCGTATAGAAACAAAATGGCCACACTTTTCACAGCACAAAATTTCGTTCCAAATAAAGCAAAATTACATATAATAATATCTATCATCATTTATAGATAACAATTATAAAGGTTACATAAGGTGGTAGGGTTCAGGAATATATAAAAAAAAATACTAGATAAAAAGTTTTAATGTGGAAAACCTGCCATTTCACGATCAATTAGGAAACAAGGAGAAGAGATACAAAAACATGGCGGATCCTGCGAAGAAGTAAATAAGGCAAAGGTCACTTTGCCTTAACTAAGTGACATAATCACACAGAATTGCGACATAGAAAGTAGGAGAAGAAAAATAAAATAAGGAAAATTAAAAAGACCGTAACACAGTCAATGTCGAAACTGTCCGGATTGTATATTAATCTTACTATTAATAAAGTGTGCTACTTTGTTTTATAATATAAAGTTTTGTAATATTTTATTAAGTTGTGGGGGGAGGCGCTCAATTTGAAGAACATGAAATAATACGGAAAATTGTACTTGGATAACAAACAAAAAGCTTTTTTAGCGTCCACCGTAAGAAATTCGTAAATTTGCAGCTGATTATTATTCTGTTTATTTTCAGATCTAATGCTATTAAGCATTTTAATTTATAGGAACGCATTTTGTTTACGTTATCTATCAGGATAAAACTATGATTCGATATTTCCCTTCAGTGTATGCAGGGTATTCGAGGGAAGACTGGAGGAGGTCGATCCCAGGATGTGCGAAACAATCCTGACAAGGTTTATAACATATCTTCAAAGTCTTGTAGACTTCTGACTACAGTTTTGACAGAATAGACCCAAGAAATGGGGCTTCGTATTGAAATTGTAACATCTTCCAGTGGTACAACTTGAATTTGTTAAAGGCAAAGGAGCTTTAACTCTAAGATCTTAGCTATAAAGCAACATAAGGCATCGACTACTGTAACGATCTTTTTAAATCTTTTTAAAGGACGTCCTTTCGCCCTTTAAAAAGATTTCTTAAAGATATTTACCCGTTACACATTAAAAAAAATAATAAAAAAAAATTCCTACAGCAAAGATCACTGGTTACTGTTATTTCAAGCAATTTTCTATCCGTTGTTTCGTTCCCAAAGGGCGAAAGGACGAAAATTTACTTTCCAGTCATTTAGATTTTTCAGATGACTCTATTTGAAAACTTACGATCAACTATCTTACAACCTAACTATTCCATGAAAAAAGATTATATCAACATAAAATCGTGAGCCGGTATCGGAAATCTATTGATTCACGTTCTTATTCGAAGTCTGTATTGCCACGAACTGATTGATTTAATGCCTAGAAATAACACTGTCTAAAACATTTAGCACTTTTCTAATACATATTTGTTTATGATGAAATTTCAAAGTTTTCTTGCGCCAACGTAACATTCAAAATAAAATCTAAAGGATAAGGTTGTGATTTTTTTTTAAAAAATGACAATATCAGAGAGCGGAAATTGCTGCAAACCAGTGAAATAATATCGCTGTTATTCATTTGTAGAAACCTAAGCTGTTAATCTACTGTATATTTTTCGTTATGTCCAAATACACTAAATAAAAATTTAACTTTATGTGAAATTCTGAAAATTTTATGAAATTAAATATTTTATCATTTGCGTAAATTAGATATTAAGGCAAACTTTGTCAATTAAGAATTAAGGAAATCATGTTTATATTTTAATATCGTTTTTAAAACATTTTTTTTTTGTTAGAGAGTAATTTTTTCCAGCAATATCTGAGTACTATATGAACTATTTTTACAATATTAAAGTTTTTTGTTTGTATGTTACGTTCTCCTGAATTCCGTAGATCTGTAGCGAACATACAATAACTGCAGTCATTGTTATTTCTAGGCTTAAATCAATCAGTTCATGGCAGTACAGACTTCGAATAAGAGCGTGAATATCCCACATTCTAGCTCCCAACTCGTTTCAGATAACCGACTTCACTTCCAAACCTTTTACAACAACAGTTAGTTCCATTTTTCAATTGATTTCTCATTTCTTTGTTTTTTAGCAAATTCTGTTCTATCTTATTGCTACAGAGCAATGCATAACTTACCTATTAAATGAGCTTCCTGCTTTGTTTAGGAAAATCCCAATGCATTAACGGCTATTTTCAGAATTTTACGAGTTTCCATAATGGCGCTAATCTCCTGTGCTTTCCAAGTTCCCCCAAATTCTTATTCATCATTTCAGTTGCCACAAGGTTACCCCATTGGAATTTATACGCAGAGGGGAAATTTTATTATTACGATAAATTGAATGAAGAGATATTGGACGAAGGTTGGCAATGAGAGGGAATTAAATGAATATGTCGTCTCTTAATACCAAAAGCTATTCCCGCTTGCACTGAGCATAAATTATATTATTACTAGTTTGTGAACACGAAAAGATACCATGAGCAGTTAAGTTATTCTTGTTCGATGGGCCATTAAGAAATTCACAGAAATTATGCCAAAATTGAGGTAAAAAATTAAAGTAGAACTTGTACTTGAAATTATTTACAAATTTTCAACAAAAGAATTCAATTGTTCTGCTTAAAATTACGTAGTATTCTTATTTTTAAAGATTATCTTTTGTAGATAGTACTACCCCAGACGGTTCCGTATTAATACGAATTATTACAAGAATGAGCATAGGATTACAAACAGAGAAAATTAGCAAAAAGTTGTAAGTTTCAAGTTATAATTCAAGAATAATGTTTTTTCATTAGAGTGGAAAGATTTTAGAAACATGTCCCTCCTGGAGCCAATTTAATTGGAAGAAATACTGTAGGATAGTTGTCGAAGAATGCTTAATAGAAATGCTGTAGCAGAATCTAATTTTTGTAGGCATTTGCAGTGCATTTCAGATATGATGAAAAGACAAATTATTTCTATTATTAATACAGTATAACAGATGGATGTTGACGATCTCGTTTGCGTGAGAATTACGGAAAACACGAGATCTGGCCATTAGCCTCTTCAGCAAGTCTTAAGGAATTTAGTATTTTGAATGTCTGTCACTAGGAAAATGCTAGATCTAATGAATTTACTGTTTGTTTATTGACTGTTTTCAATTTATGAAAACTATATTAAAATGTAGTAAAAGTCTCATGCATTTCCCCGTATTATAATTCATTTAAATATTTCGCTATTTTGTGAAAAGACATGGATAGAGGCTGTTCTCGCGTAAATTACGTGAAATCACGAAAATACGAGATCATCAACATCCATCTGTTAGACTGTAATGTATTATCTCTTTCTGCTGACTAACCCATGTAGTGACTTATTTATTCTTAACTCACATATGTGGAGCTTAGGGTCGGTTTAAGGCTTCGGCATTAAGTTCTATAGTATTTTTAGCTTATGACTTCTTATTATCGTATTCCTTCAATTTTGGCTTCTAGTTCAACAGTTCTACACCTAAGTCTTGTGATCTTCCTCTTTTTCTACTTCCTTGGTGGTTGCATCCCAAGACTTTTGAGATGATATTAGATGGAGATTTTCTAAAGATATGCACTATTTAATTCCATTTGCGTTTTCTTAATTTGGTGTTCATAGGTTTCTTATACGTTCTGATAATTTTTGTTTGACGTAACATCTGGCCATCTAACGTTCAGCTTGTAATGTAGGCATTTAATAACAAATGTCTGAAGTTGTTGATGTAGATTATTAGTGCTTTTCTAGCTTCCATACGGTTACACTAGTATTACATTAATATTAAATGTTTTAAACTTAGTATTGTTTTGATATGTATACTGATCCAGATAGATCATATATATGTATACTGATCCAGATAGATCATAACTGTAACATAAAGTTTGCAGTATAACTGTAAACATGGGCTTTACTTTTATTTATTCCATTTTTACATACTGGAACTCATTATATTTTATTCAATACCAAGAGCTAAGTAGCAGCTTAATTATTACAATGAAATAAGAACGACAGTCTCAAGTTAAAAACAAAATAAATGTTATAATAAGCTTTAGTTTCTGGAAACCCGTTTGTAATTTTCAGAATTAATTCTGTTCGTAATTCTAAGAATAAACAAAAGGTAAAGGCATGAGTTTTTTTTCCTAGATCTTTTTGTTCTTTGTTGTTCTCATGTCGTCTTTTATCTTTTCATCACCAATGTTCCTCTTTTGTTCTTCACTTGGTTTCAGTTATGTTCCTTAAGTGTCTCTTGGCAACATATCGAGGCTCATTTCTGTTGACGTTGCATTTTATACGAAAACAGAGCCTTTGCCAGCTGCGCCTGGGGAAAGCCTTCATCGTGCGAGATTTTGAGTTATCGATGGTCAAAGTTCCCAAGTGTTACGACTTTTCAAATGTTTTAATTTTTTGACAAAATATGCTTTCAACTTATAACATTTATTTATTTAGTATCAATCACTAATAATCTTAAAAAAAAATTAACTCTATTCAACTGACAACTATTTCTAAGTATTGTTGGAAAAGTCTTCGATGTGCATTTCAACCCTTTCTTTCGACTGCGTATATCTTATATTTTGTTACTGGTCTTTCAATTATTTCAAAGGTCCAGATTATAATTTCAGATCAAATTGTATGTTTTTTTATTCATCTTTGAATATGCAAAGCAATTATTACAAACTTCCTAGAAATAACATAAGCTAACAAATATTGATTAAAAATACTTAGTATAGTCAGTGACTCACCCAGAAATTGGCTTTGGGGGAGAGAAGTTTTTCCAGAAAATACCATCTAATCCTTGTGGTAAGAATCCCAATAGAATTATAAAAATCCTAAAATTACCTAAGGTAGTTGTCATCATTTAAAACTTATGTACAGGGACGTTTCAATCTGCCTGCAGATTATTTTCAACTGTGTGGTGGTTTAGAAGGGCGGTGTTTAAATAGCCGCTGATGATGTGATTGGATAGTTCGCTATTGATTGTGGCAGAATTGGCGATGTGCAAAGACTCACGTAAGGTAAGGGCGAAGAGATTAATAGCTTGGTCTATTATCTGAATATGTTCAAAGTCAGGGGTGTGGCTAGTCTTTTGTTTATGTTGATAAAGAATGGATTTAAAATGGTCTTTATTGTTGTAATTGGTTAAGTGCTGTTTCAGTCTTTTATTTAATGACTGTATTGTATAGCCAATATATTTTTTTGTTGCAATTGAGGCATTGGATACCTTAAACCACTATTTTTATTCAAGATGTCTTTTTTATTGTTAGAGGTGCTGTAAACGAGTTTATTGTTAGCTTTGTTTATAGTTCGGATGTTGTGTTGTTTTAGTCTACAATTAAGGTTACGGACATATGGAATGACCGCATAATTATGTGTTTTTTGGGTTTCTTTTAAGATTGTGGTTTTATGATGTTTAGCTTTGTTGTAATATTTAAGAATGAAACTGATAGGATAATTAAAGAAATTGAAAGTTTGATAAAGGTTTTGAATTTCTTTATTGAGCAATTCCTTAGTGGGTGATATTTTAAATGCCCTATTAAAATAATTGAAAAGGATGTTAACTTTGATATGGTTGGGGATATTGGAATGATAGCTTATTATTTTATTCTCATGGGTTGGTCTGTAAACCGCGAATTGCAGTTTGTTACTGTTTATGATGATTTGACAATCAAGACAAGGTAGGGATAGCGATTAATAAACCAATTACAATGCTTCGCAACGTCTATGAAAATATAATTGATATTGCCTTAATTTCCTTATTATTATAAATGTGATTGTTGCGAAAGACGCAATAGTTGCGATTGTTGTTGCGATTTTTGTTATTGTTGCTCATAACAATTTTTGCGATTGTTGTTGCGATTGTTTTCATTGTTGATAATGAGATTTTAATGATACTTGTCCCCAGACAAAACGGGATTATTAGTCTTCTGATCCTTATCAGAAGATTAAAAAGGTAATGTTCAGTTTTTTTGTTCTTTTTCATATTTCTTCTTCATCTTCTTTATAGGATTTTCCCCATTTCTGAGGTTTTCCTCAACTGAAAGTCCTCCTCATAATGTCTCGCCATTTGTTTCTGTCCTCTGCATCCGTTGTTGTCAGTCCATATCTTTCCAGGTTTTCCCTCAAGTTATCTCTCCAACGCTTTTTCGGTCTTCCCCTTCTGTTTCTACCTTCTGGTTGCCAGTCCATCAGTGCCCTAGGTAATCTGTTGTCTCCCATTCTTGTCACGTGTCCGAACCATCTTAGTCTTCTCTCATCTATCTTTTTTATAATGTCTGTTCTGATATTTAACAGATTTCTTATCTCGATATTCGTTTTTCTCTCCAATCTCGATGTTCTGGCCGATCTTCTCCAGTAATCCATTTCAGTTGCTAACAATTTTTTTTCATTTACCTTACTCACTGTCCACGCTTCTGCCCCATAAAGTAAAATGCTTTCAATAACTGTATTAAAGATTAATTTTTTGGTGCTATTTATTATATCTCTGCTCCAAAGTATAGAATTTATTGCTGATATTGCTCTTCTTGTAGTTGCTATCCTTCTTCCAATTTCCATTTCTGTTCCTCCCTGTTCTTGCAGTTCTGAGCCCAAATATTTGAAATTAGATACATTTAGATCCCAAATATTTGAAATTAGATACATTGTTTATTATCTTTCCTTCTATTATCAGATCTTTCTTAAAGCCTGATGTTAAGTATTCTGTTTTTCCCAAATTGATGTTCATACCCCATTCTGTAAATGCGTCCAACAGTTTCCTCAACATCATCATCATCTTGTGCAATTACCACTTGATCATCAGCAAATAGTAGGTTAAATAAGTATTTGTTCTCATTCAGCTTTATACCCATTTTTTCACATTTCCTATTTCAAATTGAAAAACGGAGTGTTTGCCATTTCAAGATATTACCTATGATATCTTTGTGTACTACTGCAAAAATGTCATCAGCATATCTGTGATATAAGATGATTTTATTTTGAAGTATTTCGAGATATTGCTTTTCGATGTATTTCATTACATGTATTTCATTCATTAGAGCAGATGCTGCTATGCCCATGAATACGGCTTTTTAAAGCTGTATATTTGATTACGGTATTGAAAATATTGATTATTTAGAAGTAGATCGACGAATTCAATGAAAGTATTGATTTCAATGCGGTGATGACCAATGAGAACCTGTTGGTCAATTAATTTGGTTATGGCTTCTTTTATTAATGTGTGTTCTAGGGATCCCATATAAATTGATGATATCTACTGAAATTAACGTGTATTCAATCTTTATAGTATTTTTCTGAGTTTTTTTATGAAATTAATAGAATTTTTTATATTGTGGTTGGGAAAATTTTGATCAAGACATCTATTTAATACGTATTTTGAAATATCCACAATGTGTGCGTTATTACAATTAATAATAATTAATAAGTCTTCCTATGAAAATGCCATCTATTTTAGTTTTGTGTGATTTTGGTTAAAAGATTGCTTAAAGAATAGATTTGTCATATCTTGGGCTGGGATTGGCTATAACATTATTCGTCGGGATACAAATGATGTTAATATTGATTTTTTCAATACTAATATTCAATATTAGAATCATTTGTTGGAAACAGTCAACCAATCCGGAAACTTAAACCGGTCATAGTTGACAAAGCTGAAGAGGATGGCATCCAGAGAGAATTCACCGATGCAGTGTACTGTGCTGAGAGGATTTGAGTGAACCAGTCAACTATTCAGCATGCTTTCCGCATCTCCAGAAGTTTCACAAAGCACGGATACTTGTTGTCCTTCCGAGGCATAAGGTGAAAGGCGAAGTAACTGCCGTAAACTCTACAAAACGTTGTTAGCAGGTGATAAATGGCGTTATGTGGTGATTGTAATGAGGCGTGGATTTATCTCAGATTGTGGCAAACCAAGAGCCATTACATATCGTCCAAGTGACGCAAAGGGCGGTCTGACTGGGTTCGTGAATGCAGAGAGAGCATCCCGAATGGATTCAGGATCGTCATAGTTATGCCGGTAAACTTGACATTAAGAAGGTGAACTCAAATGTCAAAGGGGCCTTTTATCAAAACAACGTTTTAGAGGACATTTTCAGGCGGCAAATCCAGGCTTTGTTCGGCAATGAACTTCAAATGTCAGTTTCCATCAAGTGGCTTACGATTTCCATCTTTAAGTAGCTTATGATTTCTATGATTGATTTCTATGATTGGTTTCTATTGCTGAAACAGGAATAGGTGATATCCCTACTTCAACATACCTATAAAATCATCCGACAGTAATACCATGGATTTTTCTACATTCGAATTGCGGAAAAGGGCATTGGGAAGCCATCGTGTAACAATTCTTTCTGGTCTCTGGAAATGTTTGTAAGCAGGAATTACAAACCCTCTGGTTTCACGCCGGTCGCTTTTTCACTGGAAATTGAGGTGCAGAGCTGTAGTGCAAATATCAAGTAGAGCACTATAGAGCAAATAGAGCAGAATCGATGGTGCAGGAAAGGATTCACGTAAGAGGTAGGTTTTAAAAAACTTACCATATAGCAACGCATGAACCCTTCTTACTATGCATTGAATACTTGGCGTCTGCTATTTGCCAGACGAAGACTAATGTTGCGCATCCGTTTCCAGACCAAACTTCATTTGATTGAGATTAAAAACTTCCTAAGCTTTTTTGGATTAAAGGAAAAAAATCTACTAATCCATTGGATTCCGTATTCAAGGAATACTTTCTAAACCGTTTTAATCTTTTACAGCTGGATCTGTCTTCTTTCAGTTATTTTCTTTAGACTTGGGCGTAGTGTGTTAATATAAGTCCATATTATTATATCATTATATTATAATTTTTAGGCAATTAATCTTTTATTACATTCAAGATGGCTACGTGACATTTACGTAAAGAGTGGATAAATAAAATAAGAAAATGCTAAATTTGTTTCTTGGATTGATATTTTGTATTTTAATTATTTCTTCCGACAATACCGGACCGCCTACATCTTTGCGAAAGGCATGTAATGATAATATCAGGCAGGATAAATTTCCGGAATTTACCAGAGCTTATATTGTAAATATATATATTTCAGGATTTAATAATAGTAAATTGATTGAAGAAATCTGGAAAAATTAATACAAAGTTAATTTTGCTGAAGCAAGGTTTTTTTTTTTTGGTATGTGTGTATTTTTATGTGAGATTGGAAATTTTAATTTCTAATATCTTTGGAAGAGCATTCATTTTTCGCTTAATTTTTTGTATCTGTAGATTTCTTTATTTTTGAAAGAATCAAATTTATTTCATTTGAATTCAAAGATTGTCTTCTGAACATTTTTCCATTCTGGAGGCGAATGTTTGGTCTAACGGATTCCGTAGAAGGTCGTGTACGGAATCGACAAAGAGACATGATACAAAACCTTTCATTTTCAGGCTCCCACTGAGTAGTCGACGATCTGCGGTAGATGCTTTAATTCGATGGAGAAACTCTTCTTCGCTCCCCAGTCTGCTCCAGGGTATTTGAGATACCTTGCGACGGAGTTAACATTTTCATTTGCAACTATTTTTCAGTTTTGCAAGAACATACTTGAACGATTATTTTTTTTCCTTAATTGTGTGCAATTTAATATTTCAGAATTTAATAGAATCTATTGTTATAAAGATTTGGAAGAGAATTACAAATTATTAGTAAACTTTAATGTTTTGTTGTGTTTTTGTTTATTTTTTTTTTATTTGAACGAAATACATTTTTTTTAATTCTAAAAAGACACTGCCTTATGATTTTAAATTAAAAAAATAAAATATCTTTTTCTGTTTTACTAATAATTTATTTTTAATGTTTTAATATGAAACTCACGTTTTCTAGGATTTTCATTAGTACTTTCTTATATTAATTATGTTTCGCATAATAAAGGAATAAGAACACTTCATCTAAATATTAACGCAGGAAATCATTAAGAAAAAAAATCTCAGAAATTCGCGAAAATTTATCATTTTCCAACCAGATTTCTTTACACAGGTTTATACACATGCTGTACATATAAACTGTTTGATATTGGAAGTCTTTTTTAAGGAAGAAATTAGAAATAGGAGTTAATGTTATTATTTATTTGAAAAAAAAGTTTGATTTAGTTGAAAAACAAATTTTGGTACCGGTATTATTATTATTGTAGGCTTAATGCGGCCTCCCATTGCGTCACAGTTGTGTTCGATGGGGTTCAGATCTGGGGAGCATGCTAGTGAGCCAATGCCATGAATTGCCTCAGCTTCTAGAAGCGTGTGCACTGCTTTCGTATGACGAGGTTAACGAGGGGGGGTGCGTTGTCATCCGTGAATAGAAAATCTTCGCCTACATCACCTCGGAACAATCGAACACAACATCGTTGAACTTCGTTGCAATATCGTCTGCCAATCATAGTCCCATTTTCCAATACCTGGAACTTAATGCGTCCAGCAAACATGATACTCCCTATACCATGACCCGATCACCGCTAAGTCTGTCCTTTTCCTGCACATTCTCGTGATGGTATGCAGTATCACTTTCATGTCATATCAGCTGACGTCTAGAATTTCAAAAGGATGCACTGGTTTTTCATTTTTGGTTATAAAGGAAGAACATAAAAATCACTTTCTTTAGCAGGAAAAACCCAGGGAAAAATACAAAACTATAGTAAGAAAAATGAGGGCTTATTACCAATTTCCAAAATATCGCGGATTATCCCCTTATTCAACATTCCTTAGATTTCTCTTTTAAGTTCTCACACGACGGTGTTTAGCATGTTGAGTCGTGACGCTTGATAAACTGTGGTCGCTTTCATATTGGACAAAAGCCAATTACTTCACTCAACACTGGTACGAACAATGTGAGAGCTAGGTTTTGCTTAGCGCGATTTTTGTAACGGCTCTTAAGCCCATTGCACATGGATCCGAAAAATCTGTCGGTCAGACCCATGCGCATTGGGCTTAAGGGGAGCGTTTGAGATCAAAATTATCATATTGAAATGAAAAGAGGTGAGGTGAATGAGGGTGTTTTGGAACACACTTTACGTGCTCCTTCAGTCCAAAATTTACATATTCAAAACACCCTCATTCACCTTACCTTTTCTCATTTCAATAGGATAATTTTGGACTCAAACGCTCCCCTTAAGCCCATTACACATGGATCCGACCGACCGATTTTCGCATCCACGTGCAATTAGCTTTAGTGAGGAATCAAACCTCGATTTAAGTTGACGGAAATTTAAATATCATCTTTATTTCTTATTCAGTTAAAAGTCAACCTAAAAAGTAAGTTTGAGTTTAAATAATCCTAACTGATCAAATGCACATAATTCCCTGTTGGATGAACGCTAACACTAGATAGATGTTAACTTTTTCTTGGAAGTTAATTTCGCTTATACACTAAAAAACAGAAGAATGAATTCCACTGAAAATCTTCCAGGCTTTGTATTCACGTTCAGGCACATCACTATATCTTCTTTAGCAAGAAAATACACTATTCGACACTTAGCAATTTTATTTGTGGAGTACAAAACGACCATCGTCCAATCGTTGTCGTTGTTAAGTCCTTTTTTTTCTGTTGTCGTAACAAGTTTTGTGAAGCACACACACACTTATTGTTCATCCTTACAATAATCCCACCTTTCGTATTTTACGAACAAACACAAATTATATTCACAAATTAATAATGTAACAATGCAAACAGACAATAGAATGTACAGACATTTTTAATAGCAGTTCAGTCACATGGAACTCTTTAAACATCATTAGTTTCTCAACTACATTTATAAAATAACCTTAATAAATAAATTAAATTACTTTTCAAATCTATTTTAATGGTATTTAAAATAAATTAATGAATTCATATTTAACAACTTCTTTCTTATCAAAAGCATATTCTGTTCAGCAGTATTTGCAGTGCACAACGCTATTACGTTAGCTTTAGCCGAAAATTTTAAGAAAGTATTTCAGAAAGCTTCATTCAACCTTCTAATGCAAACTCCCCTAGGGAAAGGGCTTTGGTGTTTTGGATCGACTTAAAGTTGATTATAAGAATGCCCGTGCATCGTGGAAAATGAGTTTGCTCACGAATTACCTATAAACATGGGGCATCAAAAAGTTTTCTGCGAAGGGAGGTAGTGATTAGGAGTTTTTTAATCTTCAAGACACGTAGAGCTTTATTAGATTTGAAGATATAGCCTTAAATTTCTCAGCTTTAGTTCACTGAAGGATTGGTTTAGCCTAAAAACCATTTTAAGAGTTTACTTTTAAAAGGAACAAATAAGTAAGTTATAAAACCAGGAGTTCGTAAATAATTTGCAACTGAGTTTGAGTTGAAATTTAAGGATAGGAAAGTTAAAAGCCTCAATTAACAGAAAGATTATTCTGCTATTAAACTTCCATTAAG
This sequence comes from Thereuonema tuberculata, assembly GCA_023159025.1. Classification (NCBI taxonomy): domain Eukaryota; kingdom Metazoa; phylum Arthropoda; class Chilopoda; order Scutigeromorpha; family Scutigeridae; genus Thereuonema; species Thereuonema tuberculata. Next base: position 59,168,035 of record JAFIDM010000003.1, read on the forward strand.
TAGCTTTTTTTTCACCACTAATCATTTTTTAGTGGTTACTTTATATTATGTGTGGTGAATGTGTTTTGATAGGGAAGCCGAACATGCGCACGAATTGTGCTATCATTATGGAAAGGACAGACGGAGGGAATGACGAAGAATGGTAGAATTTGTGCAGGGGAAATGGTAGAACCCTGACGAAAACTTGCCCAGAAGGGATTTCCATCACAAAATTCACATGGGAACGGAATCCAGAAATTCAGAGATGAGAGACCGATGACTTAGTGATACTCAATCAGTTATTATATTTAACTGCTTAAATGTATAAGTTGTAACATTAACATAACTTATGAAATTCAAAATTAATTACAAAAGTCATATTATCGAATACCTAATATCAACAATTCCGATTGAAGAAATAAGCATTTTCGTAGGAATTTGGAAACCAAATTATCTGAAGATTCTGAGATGGAACCTCATTCTCATTTTAAATTCTCTTATTTTTTTTTTCTTTAATTTCCTTAGTTTAAAATTTAACTTGCATTTTAACTACTTTAGCCTAAAGCCAGTATGTTAATAAGTAGGAGTCTGTAATGGATGGTAGATGGCGCCACCGTTGACAATAGCTTTAGACCTTTCGCTTTAGACCTTACAGTGGAACCTCGAACTTCGAACATAATCCGTTCCAAGAGACGGTTCGACTTTGAAGTTGTTTGATTATCGAATTAAATTTTCCCCATAAGAAATAATGTAAACTGAATTAATCCATTCCAGACCCCCAAACTTAATATAAAATACTTTAAGTGTGTATTTCAAAAGATTATATTGGTAAATAATAACAAAACAAGTATATTTAATTTCAATAATTGAATGTTTTTATTTATAATAGTAGATACATGCATAAAAATATTGTATAGTAACGAATCAATAACTCTGACTACTCTCGACTGATGATCGGCAAATAAGCGTGAAACAGGGTTCAGGTGCCAGTTTGAACATTGGTCTCAAATTTTAATGTGTTTAAACATTTTTTAGGCGCTTTTCCTTTATTTGGACGCGCATATGAATTTCATTGAGGCTGGCAGAGCCCAGCACATGAATTCTCTTTTTCTTTATTTTTTAATGTGTTTTTATGTTTTCGTTTATATTCAAGGAGGTTTCATTTTTTCCCACTCAACCTCAAATCCACCTCCGTTATGAGACCTGCAATGTTCATTCTGACTACTCTGAACTGATGATCGACTAATAAGCGTGAAACAGGCTTGTCTTGAGATGTTGGAACATTGGTCTCAAATTTTAATGATACAAGTTTTCTTTTCTTTTCTTTTGACCATTGTTAATATAAACAAAGATATCAAAATTTTAACATGTGCGGGTTGAAAATTAACATGGACGTACAGTTAATATGGGCAGTGTTAAAAACTCTTACAGATATAATAAAACTTAATTCGTATTAATTCATCTTAAAAAGGTAAGAAAATAACCCAGCGGGTTTAGCGGATTGAAACTGTCCTTGTTAAGTATTTTTAAATTTTTTTTTACCTTTTTAAAATGAATTAATACGAATTAAGTTTTATTAGGTGTGTAACAGTTTTTAACGCTGTCCATGTTAACTATAATACCAAGAACGTATAAAAACATAATTTTTTTTTCTTATTTATTTTCTTAGTATTTCATGCTTTTATATACCAAACGCCATTATTTCAGTAAGTCCCTTTTCAAAAATAAATGATGTTTACATTATTATTATTTTAGTCAAATTTGAGAGCAACATTTCCTGAAAAAAAAAAAAGGGAAGAATTTTTTGCCAAGAAAAAGTAGCTTAACAATTTCCCTTGAGCATTGGCTAGAATCTAGTAACTATCGATTAAATGTCATAGATATCTGACTATGGTTGATTTGATAATCGCATTTTGCTCATTCACTTGAAATAGTTGCTTCGTTCGCAAAGTAATGTTTCCCTAATGAATGCCTTTCGCGGATTCCTTATTTCTGCTAGTGGTTCTGCATATTGACAGTTTAATTAGGATCATCTATTAAATATATTTGTGTGTAACATCAATAGATCTATTCTCTGATAAGCATTTTTTTTTTTTCAGATTTGAAAAAAGTATCCTAGTAAAAAGTATTTGTGTGTGTTTTATTATAACTGAGGTATTTTAAGTAGTGTTAGTTAAAGTTGCGATCAGGCCCAGAGGACCGCGCAATGCAACTGGAGGGTAGGCTCCAGTGTTCAGAACCTACGGGACAAAGTTGAGGACGGGGGATCGGCCCGTCGCTCGCCCGCCTTTAACTCCCGGGAAAGAAACCCGGTACCCATTCTATAGAGGGCTGGGTAGACCCTAGGGCCCGTTTGGAGGAGAAAGAAGCGTGGAAAAATTCCCGTCCTCCGCCGAGGCCGGGAATCGAACCCGCTACCTCCAACCCGCAGCCAAGCGCCCTTACCCACTCGGCTACCGGGCCCACATTTTAAGTAGTGTAATTCACTATATTTTTATTATGATGATGATTTTAGTTGATGGAGAGTACAATCAGAATTTGGCTTTTTTCATGATTATACAGATCTGTATTTTTTTTTTGTAAACAATTATGGCGAAATATTTTTTTATTTTAAGGGAAGTACTTTGTTTTTCTCTGCTCTGAAGTTTTGTGCATAGGAACTGTTTTATAAGTCCCTGGCTAGTCTAAATTGACCGTAAGCCGATAAAATGTTGTGGAGAACCACCTTGATTTTTCGTGAGTGGCCAATTGTGAAGTCAAAGAAGGTGTAACCAAGGTCTTAGATGCTTCTGGAGTTGTTTTCTCTTTATTATCAGGTTAGGAAGCTGTCTTACAACTTCACCTTCTCGAATTAGATTGGTTAAGTCTTCTGGTAGCTGTGGTTCTGTAACCCGAGATGGCCCTAAGTTTTCTGTTCAAGAGTCCTTGAAAATATCTGGTGTAAATAAAAAAATGTCCACACTAAATCGAAAACAATGACCTCTTAAAGTTTTCGACAAAATAAACTAGATAAAATAATTTTTAAATTTTTCACTAAAAAAGTTGTGTTATCTGTGCTTAATTTCTTCATTTTAACTAATAAATAAACTTTCTTAAGGATTTTAAATTATTTTACGAAATTATTGAAATTTTTCACTTACGACAAATAATCGGAAATTAAGAATACATTTGCTAAACTATTTGATAGAAAACATCAAAATTTGCTTATAATTTATTAGTAGAAATTTTCATCACCTTCTGTTTAATTATGAAGATAGCGATGCATTCTTTCCAATCTAATAATAATAATTTTTCTACTCAATACGCATAAAACTTTTTCTCTGGATTCTACATTTAGTATTTCAGGACTTCTTTCTCATTGTGTCAGTTAACAGATGATGATTTCGTTTCATTCTTTGTATGTTAAGTGAGGAGCCAAAGTTTCACCTTCCACAACAATTCGAGTAAGAAATGCATCTCTTTCTGTGATATCGGTTGAAAGTATTCTTGTTAGAGCCTTCTTTTTGTCTGAAAATTCTTAAGAAGAATAAAGAGAAATGTAATACATGATGGAAAAGTACATAGATGTCGATGTTGATATGAAAAAATAAGAAAATTGAATTCTGGCAAGAAAATTCTTATTTAAGATTTGATGCCTGTTTGGTCTGTTTGGTATTTGGTAGATGAGCAGTGGTTGGTTTTGTGGAAAGTTTTGCTACTTGTTTTGCTTAGTTAAGGTAAATGATTATAGTTGTATTAATGTTGGAATATGTCAGCTGATAAATTGATGATATCAAAGGAGGGCTATTGAAAAAAAAAATTGTGAGGCTGTTGTTTGCCTTCAGACTTCAGTCTCTGATATTAATTATCTTTCTTTTTCTTATTCTTTTGGTTCTTGCAATTTGACGAACCCTGTATGAGATGCCAGGCAGTGACAGGTTTTTCATTAACTTCTTTAAATTAATCACTGATATTTTGTTGGTGTTGATCCAGATTCCTTTTCCCTTTATTTTCATTGTTAATTTCTTCTGAATGTGCAAAACTTAAAATTATTTGATGTCATAAGTTAGTATAGTATATTTAAGAATAAGTTAAAAATGTAAACATTTAAATTAAAAATATAAATAAAAATATTTAAAAAAAAAGAGGCAATCAATAAAACCATAAATTATTTTTTATATATTTATATGAGTATATAATTTAAAGTTTTTATTCAAGGAAAAAATTGCTTCTTAACTTTTGATGTATCATCTGATACAAAAAAAAAAAAAAAAAAAAGAAAACAAAAGAAAAAAAATTACTACAAATAATTTATTCGTCGAAAAGCTTAAAATTTTATTGAAAACTTAATTGCCTCTTGATGAATTTTTGTTTTCATATAAATATCAAATAATTCAATTAAAAATCAAATCTTGGACTACTACTACTAACTAAAAGAATAGGACCAAATCTTACTTAAAGTATTAAAATAGCTTCCAAGTTTTTTTTTTTTCAATGTCCAGTTTGGAAAAATAAAGAGTAAGATATTGAAATATTAATGTAGTAAGAATTCGAACTGATGTAGATTCCGAAAAGCTGCTCATTATGCTAACATTAACATGTCGTTGACAATTGTATTGCAGGGAAACTCTCTCACAAGCTTTTGAAATAAACTAAAGACTTTTGAAATAGAGTAAAGACTTTTGAAATAGAGTAAATTTTTGAGAGTTTAGGCTTTTTTTCTATGAAATATCTGTAACAATCTTGTACATTAAAATCAAAATAGTAAGTTTAGAAAGCAATACTACCTATTTCATTTAAAAACATGTTAAGATACTAAATGAATGAAAAGTGACAGATATTATTAATACTAGTAACACATATCGCACATTCCTTGTATCATTGATAATTTTCTCTTCGTAAAACGAATATACTGTGATAATACTCACCTCTTTTATGCAGCTTCTTTGTTTCTAACATTTATCTCCTGGAAGAATAAGATCATGTGTAAAATCCGAATAATTATTTTACACACTAAAGATGGATCTTAACTTACTGTTAAAAATTTGTGTGGATTTTTTGTTCTTTTGTAATATAATAGTTTGCTCAAAAAAATATCTTGATTCAGTTTTACTATATATAGAAAACATTTGTTTTATGCTAGTGTGTTGGCCTGTTAAGTGACTGTTTTAAATCTACGAACACATGTAAAAGTTTTATATGTAGAAAACTGAAACAAATTGTGTAGAAGCATTATTATACATCTTCATTTTTATTGGAAGTAATTTTCTTTCCATTTATTATTTCATTTTATATGTCTCCAGAAGCATTTTGATAACATTTTTGTCTGTCCTTCAACTCTTGATGAGAGAATTTTAATTGTTATTCATTGGGAGGAAGTCTAACTTTAATGGCGCAAGGGGCGATATAGGCTAAGATGCATCAGGAAGAACGTATGAATTGAGAACGAGTCGTTGAAAAGAAGAGTAATAAATACAGATGAAAATGCAAGATAGGGATAGTGATTAGTAAACCAATCACAGTGCTTCGCAACGGCTTTTGAGTCACCTTTACTTTAGAATAGACTGCGCCGGGGTGGTCTAGAAAATGATCGCGCGAATCTGTTTGCGACCTCATGCTATCTTACCCACCCTATTTATATGGACTAATCGTCATTCTTAACTCAAACCTTGTAAATACACTGAATTCCTAATAACGATTAAAAAAAAAAAAAAACTTAAGTTGATGACGGGATCGAACTCACGACCTTCGCGCTTTTAGCACGACGCTCTAACCAACTGAGCTAAGCAGGCCACCTACAACATTCAACATTCAGGCCACCTACAACTGAGCTACCAGAAGCAATTAAGAAGCATTGTGGGATGTGTCCACAGACAGACAAACCGGGGATATAAGGCGTCTTTCAGAAGCCTAAAAAGGAAACATTCAACCTTAAACTGGGATTCGAACCTACGTCCGCGTGTATCAGTAATATCGGGGCTGTCGCCGAAAGGTCACAAAAATAAAAGAAGTTCAGATGTTTTAAATTAGAGAAAAGCGGAATCGAAAATAATATAAAACATAGACTTAGATAAAGAATCATGCAAAACCTCAACGGTATGATCTCTATCCCTCAGCTATTGGAACTTTATTTATTACAGTTAAGAAACACATTAAATGTAATTTTAAAATTTAGCTAAATTCATTAACAATCGAAATCTACTAAAATCCTAAACATCTGTTTATTTTTTTTTTAAACAAGATATTAATTAACAAGATAAAAATCTTGTAGTGACATGTAATGAGATTTAGTATTCGTAATTCATCCACTGATTATTCGTTGGCTTGGAATAAATAACCGTAACAAATTTTCCTGTCCTCTGCTGGACTTCAAAATTTATGAACAAAAATAAGTTACTTGAGTAGTTTGTTTAATGGAAGAAAAGTTTTCCTATATCTTACCATAATTTCTGGTGGGATTTGGGGATTATTAATTAATGTCGTCTGAGCCTTCACGTGGCTGATGCACTGCCTCTGCAGTAGTTTATTTCCTTCGGACAAGGTACAATAAACAAGACGTGGGTTAATCAGTCATTCTGTCACTGGGGCTTCTCAGCAATCAATCAGGACGTCGCTTGTCGCATTTTGGAGTCAAAGGCCATTCTCTTTGTAAGGCATTTCACAGTAATGTTGTGTTGTCAAAGAATTTATTAAAAATAAGCACCATAAAAAACACCACTTGAATGTAAGACGACTAACAAAAGAAAGGTTAGTTTCTGTTGCGTTTTTTACAACATGTGAATAACCTTGTGTCAAAGTTTATCAAACACTTGCAAGAACTAACTGAAATGCTGTTTTTGCTTACTAAAAGAATATTGCTCGTTAGAATTCAAGTACTATTAATAGTTGTTAGCTTTAGATTCCTTCCTATTATTATTAGTTATTATTAAAAAACTTCTTGTTCGTGTTTAAATTACATGTTAATTGATTAATACAGAAAACTAAATTGAATTATGTGCAGTTCACAAAATTTAAATATTTACTTCTTAATTTCTTCATAAATTTATTCGATTTACATTATATATTGCTTTTAAAGTATGTAAGTCAATTGTTTCAATAAGCAAACGTATGCACTCGTATATCCTTACATAACATCATTTCAGTGTAATTCGTTGTGGCAAAAATAAATTGGAATAATTATTTGAATTATTTATGAAAGAATAAATTTTTAACCATATTCATTTGTCCAAATCTATTTCTAGCTCTCTTTTGCCTGATTGGAAGAACTGATTGACTTTATTTCATGATTTGAAGTGAAAACGAAAAACCTATCGGCAGTAAACGTATTTGTCATCATTATAAATTCTCTTTATGCTTATATTTGTTATCAAGTCCCACAACGGGGTTTGAAATCATACATTCGTAGAGTTAATACATCATGCAATTAATTTTTCCCTTCATTCCGATAACGTATTTACATTACAATAAAAAAAAAAGAAACATAGAAAAATAATACGCTAAAAGTCAGCAGTATCGATTACACTGTTGCTGCCTTTGTCTTTGCTGTTTTGATTTTGACACTTGTTAGACTTCTGATCCCACAATGCTTCGCAACGGCTTCTGTTACCTCAGTTGGTTAGTGTCGTGCTAATAACGCGAAGGTCGTGGGTTCGATCCCCTCATGGGCCATTCTTATTCTTCATTTTTTTCTCCACATTTTAAATCTTTTCAGTTTTTCAACTTATGGCATTATGAGATATTAGTTACGTAATCCTTTAGAATTGGGATTTTGATAACTACTTTATTTTCTCTAAAATTAGTATCATGTTGTTATTGAAAGTTATTGAATTCAGTCTATTAACAAGGTTTGAGCAAGAATGACGATTATTCCACATAAACAGTGATTTTTTTTTTTTAAATCGTTATTATGAATTCAGTGTATTAATAAGGTTTGAGTTAAGAATGACGATAATTCCATATAAATAGGGGTGGGCAAGATAGCATGGATCGCAAACAGACTCGCGCAAGCATTTTCTAGACAACCCCGGGTGCAGTCTATTCTAACGTAAAGGTGACTCAGTCTGTACTCTACTCATCCTTCTTTTTAAATCATTATTAGGAATTCAGTGTATTAACAACTTTTGAATAATTTTCTTCATTCACGTATCAGAAGCCGTTGCGAAGCATTGTGATTGGTTTACTAATTGCTATCGCCACCTTGTTTTATATAAAATTTTTTGCGCTGATTCCAAAAAAAAAGCATTAGTTTTTTCTAACACATTTTTTTAGCTTTTTAGTACAATAATGTAAGAAGTAGACTAATATCATGAACATCATAAGGGACAGCTAAGTGGACCCTAAAACAATTCTCCTGCCGGCTTTACACATCAAATTGGTGTCAATGAAACATTTTTTTAAGGCTCTGGATACTAATTTTGAAATTGTTTTAAGTACCTAAGCAGCAAGTTTCTAGTACTTTCAGAGACAAAAGTCAAGGAAGGCATCTTTGTAGGACCATAGATTAGGGTTCTAATCAAAAGGTAAAACGTTCGAAGAGTCTATGACTCCTAAGAAAAAAAAACGCTTTGAGTGGTAAGTTCTTAAGAAATAGTAAAGCCCCAAACTATGAACATATTGTTAACAACAAAATATACAGATATAGGATGGAAGAGAAGCTGAAAATATACTTCCTCTTCTCCCATTTAGACCTGTTCCTAGAAAACCTAGGTGCAGTGAGTAAAGAACAAGGTGAAAGATTTCCACGAAGATATCAAAGAGATGGAAAAGCGATACCAGGGGCAATGAAATGTACCTATGATATGGATTACTGTTGAAACGTGATGGATCTGACATGACATATAAAGGAAAATACTTGTAAATATATGAACGCTATAGACATATAAAGTTCTACTGACTGAGGTAACTGAAGGGAAGCTCTTAACTCATCGTAAACAACTTAATATTTGCATAGTGTATCCAATTAAAGTTGTGTTATTTTTCCCTCCCTATAGTTTCTGAAAAAACTTTAATGTAGCCTAATCTCGCAAAAAATGCTGCAAAGTCAATCACATATGAAACAAAACTCACTTTAAGACAAAATCATATCTATATTATGGTATTAGTTCATTTCATTATTTTAGTGATTTTTTTGATGTTTTTAATTATTTTTTGGTGAAAAATTCAAAATGCAATAGAGAATCCTTTATTCAATATATTTAAATAATCAGAACATTGCAAACTTGATCATTTTGTTGGGCAAATTATTCTCATATTGCGTTTTTAATCTTATGTTCTTGCATTACAGTATTGTAATTTAAAGGATTTTTTGAATTGTGAAAAAAGCTGGTATGATACAGGAAAGAAAATTAAAGTTATAACTGTATTAGTTTGTTTCAATCAAACAAAATCAGGGATTAAAACTAAAACAGCTCTCAAAAAGCCTTTTTTTTTTGTAGATCTGTGGATATTAATTAACACTTATTCATTACTACAATTAATAAACAAAAATTCGTCTTGTAAATGAAAGAGTCATACCATGTTAATATTTGACAATATTTCCTACCAAGATGTAGAATGACCAAGACTTGACCGATGCCCCTCTTGACTCCAAACACTTCATTAAGTAACCCTCGATCTAATAACCGAATTCCAGTCACTTGTGTTCTGTAGCCAGTGTGACTTGGGTTTACAATGTCTCAATTGTACTTCTTACTCCCTCATTGTACAGACAAAGGAAATTGTGCTTCCTGTTCTGTAGATACGTGTCTTATTAATGGAACTGCGCACAACGAAAGACTCAATTAAAACAATTTGAGCCAACAACTGCAACTAGGTTGGAAACAACGTGTTTGCACGAGAAAAGTCAAACATCTTTACGAGGTAATTTCTGCTGGTGGCATTTTATTCAACAGTGTTTCTCCAATTAGATTAGGTTGCATTCCATTTAAAGCTAATTTACTCCTGACTTCCGTCCTTGTAAATTTTCCCATTTGAAACGTGCATTTCTGAATAGCTGACAAATCCTCGGTGATTTGCCAACAGTTAACGTTTCAGGCAGAATTAACTTGCTCTTAAAGAGCTCTGCCTTCTGTATCTACAACACACATGTTGTTGTTAGAAATTTTTTAATTTCATTATTTTGACTAATGATTTGCCACAGCTTAACTCGCACTACTTCAAGAACATTGTAAAGTAAGTTGTAGGAGTTTGCAAATGTAATTTAGATTATAAAAATTAATTTAAGAGAAAGTGCGGGTTAGATAAGAATGCCATTTCTGATAAAAGTAGAGAAAATGGACTGAAATTTATACGGTGGCTGTTATGTTTTTCTGTTTGCTTTTCGAAAAGAACTGGATTTGAACTACATGTTTGATAGTGGAAGATCATTTAGGTAATAATAATTAGGAATAAGTTGCTTGTTTTTTTTGCTTTTTTTTTTGCAAGAGAACTATAATGCACGTGCAAGTACTTCAGTGATATGTAAGAGCTTTTAAAAGAAGATACATTTGTTTCAAATCGGAAATTCTCTGTTTAATAGTGATTGAACAGTTTCATGTACGTGGACTTCAGTGTTCTGTGTTACAAATATTAAGATAATACTCTTCTTGTTAACTATTTAATATCAATTATGGCCAATTGCCCAAGATTCTAAAATCAGAATTTTATTATTTTGAAAACCAAAAAAGTCTAATAAAATTAAGCAAGCTTTATGATTTATTAAGATAACAGTGCCAACAAATTAAACTTAGACTTAGAAATTATTTGGCATTCTGTTTCAAGATTACTGGGATGACTGAACATGTAAAAAAAATGGATGGCGGACTACAATAAACAAATAAAGTAGAAATAAACAAATAAATTGAAGTGAAAAGTTTCAGAATTGTGGTTTCTTGAAAATCATAATTGACATCAAGAAACAAGATAGTTTCATTCAAGCTTTTTGATTCGAACGTCAACAAACCTAAACTTTAGTGTTCCTGTTGATTATAATCAAATAATTTGAACAATCCGATTTAACATACAAACATGAGAAATTTTATAGAATATATAGAATAGATCAATAGTTGTTAATAGGTAAGTTTAAGTTCAATTTACGTAAACCTATTACGACGACTAATCAGAATTTCTTTTGCTTAATTTTTATTTTGCTTAATTCTCATGTTTAAAACTCACTTTTAAATACCTTCAATCTTAACATGTAAAATACATGCTCCAATTAAGGACGATCCTTCATTTTTTTACTAGAACGTTGACAATTTCACAAGATTAGTTACGTTTCTGACAGCGCCTGACCTTTAACAGCCACACCAGAAACTACGTCAGTTGAAGTGAAAGATTCCTCCATGATTATTACAGTTGAACAGTGAACGTCGTCCGAAGATGTTATTGTTACTATTTCAAGGTAATTTGATACATCTTCTGTATTGTTTGGCAACTTAACATACAAAAGAAGTTATGTCATTTTAAAGCATGTGATGAGTAGAATGAGATACCATTCCATATTCATATTTTCCAGTTCACTTGCTTTTTATATACCTTTTAGAAAAACAATGAATGAATGTGTGGATTAACAGGAAGCTCCAAATAAAGCCCTCGACTGATGAACCAAACAAGGCCCATGGGCCATATTTGGAATATCAATTTTCTTACTTTATCTATCTTATTATGAGCCTTATAAGTACCCCAATGCTATCTCTAAGAGTGCCTTTGCTCCTTCCGAACTCACCAGAAGGGAAGGGGCTGAAGAAACACCTTTACAATCCCAGTCTGCGTGCCCATTGCTCCCATTAGCAGCCGATTCAAGTTAAGGCATTAACTTGGAAAAGATAAATTTCAAAATAAAGGGTTTCTTGTGACTATGCTCCGCAACAAGTGATAACTTCTCTTTAATTGCCTTTAATTGCCAATAGTTGAGGTAACTGATGTATTATTTCAAGACAACTAGAAGACTAAAGCAGTTCAAGTTGCAAAATAACATACAAAGGAAAACGAAAACAACAAGAATAGTGACACTACTAGTGAAGGTTTCGGCGGAAAGAGGCTAAGAAAAAAATACTTCCTCAACCTTCCGTGAAGATTATCTGGAAGCTGGACTGAGTGTCACACATACAGTGGAAAAGAAACTTGGTTCTGTTACGTGTGAAGATCTAATTGCTGACATGAGACTGTGTGTAAAATGTTTGAAAATATGTCATGAAGAGTGAGTTGGGTTTATGGATAAGGTCAAAATAATCATTTTTTCCTTTCTCTAATTACAATTATATAATTGTGATATTTTATTTCGTTTAAATAAAATTATTGTAATTTGTTTTCTGCTTTCCCCCGCTTAATTACTATTAATTTATACGTGGACTTTATTTGGAATTAGTAGGGTCTTATTTGGAACATAGGACTTCAAATAAGACCCATTACTTACATTTTCAAAATTGTATTATTGCAAAAAAAATTTCCTAATACGGCTAATTCTAAATGTATTATACCTTCTTAATACCTTAAAGTATGTTGCAATACAGTTTACAGAATTTCTCCTCTTGCAGTAAAAATAAAACAAACCCACTTTAAATGTTAAGTGGGCCTTATTTGGCGCATATACCTTATATATATATTTATTATATAAATTTTCGGAAGTGATTTTAACAGTGCGCGAGTCTACTCAAAGCCCGGCTTTTAGCAAGATTTCAACAATTGATAATTGTTTACATTCATTATTGTCATTTCCTATCATAAATTAGCCACAGTTTATGTGTAAAGCATCTAAATCCTATCTGTTTGTGCTTTATTTAACCATTTTGCAAAGTTTCGCCTTTTTTTACTGAAAAGAAATTACGTATTTACTTGACTAAGTTTGTTTTCTAAACAACTTAAAATCCAAGATCTTTCGGAATCCAATTACAGAGCTTTACCGCAGAATACGTAGACGTTGTCGAGGAAATAACTTCATTAAATTTTCTGCTATGGAATATTGTGGTAAAAAATCAGCTGTAAAATAAGCTAAACGATTAGTTCAATATATCTGACATAAGATAGAGGAACAGATTAATTATGAAGATGGTTTTATTTTGCAACGGAAATAAAAGAAAACGTGCCATTGTTGGTAAAATAAGAAAATCTAAAAATATTCATACAGAAAATTAATTGGAAATATTCGTATTAGAGCGTTTAATCGTTCAACTTTCCGTAGCTTGCCAATATACCGAATGGCAAAGTTAACTTTCCGAGATCTATTGTAGATTACTTTACGCGGGATTCAGCAAATACGAAAATAGTACAGTTGACATTCAGTTCTACAACTACTTTGCTTTCTGCCTTTTTTTTTTTCAGTTTGGAAGGGATTAAATTTCCTTCATCACAGTGGGAATTTTATTGTTGGAATTACTTCATTTTGGTGCCAAAAAGAAAGATAAGAAGACCTTAGGCGACTTCGAATAAATGAAAGTTGAGGTTTTCTTTTCTTTTTTCTTTGAAAGCCGATAAAAAGAAGTCAATGACCTAGACATCACAAAGAAAACATAAGAGAGAGAAAATCCTTTTACTCCTATTTACTGAAAATTCGTCTGAGTGGTTTGAGAGCAAGGAAAAAAATATAATGTAAGATTCTTTGGCAAAGCACAAACATTTTATTCTTTTTTAGACTACTTACTTCCATCGTTTTCTCGTAAGATACTTACATTTCAGTTAAGCTTTACCATTTTACAAATTTTAAAATTCTTATATAACTACAGCTAATTTCTTATATTTTATAATGCAGCTTTTATTGATGCTTCAGGTACTTACGTTTAGTTAGGACCTTTTTTTTCTTTGTTGTTTTTTTACCTGTTTATTTAGGGTGCATTTACAGAAGAGGACTGATGAAGAGCAGCAGATTGATGAAACATTTTCCAATGCTGTTTTTCATCGATCTGTCTGCTATAAGCGCACCCTTAATGTCTAGACAGTTACAGAAGGAAGTTGATCAATTTCTGCAATAATTTTGATTAACTTTCTTATTTTTTTCTTTCATGCTGTCATAAAAAAATGTAAATAAACGAATTAATGAAATTTTTGAAATTCCTGGAAAAAAATTTCTGAAAAATAACGAAAACATTAATGATTAAAATTTATGTATAAAGAATTTGAATCTTACACTGAACTATTAAATAAAAAAAAAGAAGCATTATTTACTATTTGACTTTTTTAAGTCTCTGATCTTGATTGAGATTCTTTCTCTAGATTTGAAAATTTACCAGAGATAGGAAGTACATTAATAATAATAGAAAAAGTGATGATTCTTAAAGAAGATGATCATAAACAAGGTAGTTTGGATTCTTTCTTGATTAGAGTCATTTTCCGTGTAGATTTAAAAAAAATCCTGAAGACTTGGTCCGTTTGGAATGTCATTCATTTTCTTTTAGGACATTACGTCCTACGCCAAGTACATTAAAGATATTTAGATTCCTTAACGGTGACAATGAGATCAAGAGTTTAATTAACGATCTCCCACTTTGTTCTTCATCCTGCTGTAAATTTCAGCATTTGTGGTTTTCTTTCTTAGAAAGTTGTTCATTCAGTTCCGGGATCTAAACAAAGGCTGTATAATGGACAGTGAAAGACAGATGAGCTGAGCACAACTCAGTCTTTGAAAGGTCTAACCTTGTCGTAAGCTTGAATTGCACTAAAGAATTAAACAGAAGTTCTACAGAACTCAGCTTTGAATTTTTTTTTCAAGATTTGTTTTTTTAATGTGACCACTTCCAGTGTATTCCCTTGGGACACCATTTTTCCAGAATTTTTGAAATGCTCATCCTTTCTTAATGGTTTTTAAAAGATGTTGGATATTAATGAAAACATTAAGATAATGTTATAAATATTTTTCACATGCGGCTCTTAATATCAAATTAAAAACTCCTTAACAATCAACACTATAATATCTCCCGACTTTTAAAAGTAAGTCGTTGGATGTCTTGAAACTGTGACAGTACTATTGATTTATTTTAAAATTTTTTGATGACAGAACATCAAAAAGAGAAACAACTTTCAATTTTTAAAGATAATCTGTACGTCTCATAAAGTTGCATTCTAGTGAAGCGAGTGAAGTTAAGTTATATCTCTTGTTAAGTTATTACCAGCCGCAAATACTTGTTGGGTTAATCCCAATTGTAAAGTTGCTTTGGAATGGAAGCTGTTTCATCCTTCTCCATCCAATTTTAAATCTCCCTGGAAATCAGTATTCAGTTGATGATGTTCCCCTGATAATCCTATATCATCTCTGACTTCGTCTCGCCGTTTTCAGTTCCTACTTTCTTTATTGTCTTTACGACAATTGAAAATATTTCCAGCATATTTAGTGTTCATGTGTAGAAGAAGCAGAAGACAGAAGATAAAATGGTTGATGGGTTTTACATTCTAGTAAATCCATGGCTATTTTGATTAACTTAGGTCTTGGGTCTTAGATCTTAATAATTCATATGCTAACTAAAAAGATATTTCTTAAAATTGTAAAGGAGTTTTGATTAAAAAAAAGATTGATGATCAATCATCATGTTAATAGGCAAAAGTTGTACGATCTTTGTAAATTTGTAAATTTGTAATTTGAAATAACCAATCACAGTGCAGCGTTAGAACACATCAGGCATGACGTCACGCCCATATTTAAACATGGCATCTCGAATATTCTTCCCACTTCACAGCCACGGATCGTGATTATACCATTATTATCAGCGTATTGAGATTTTCTTTCCCACATAAATGAAGTTTACACTGAAATGCATGAAGTTCATGCGTCAAAATTTATCAGAGTTTGTAAAAACTCGGTTTTTAGATAATTTCGGCTGTGTAGCCACTTGGTCACTACTCAACAAGTAGGAGACAATGACGACGCACGTGTCGTCATTGTTGCCCAGACAGGATTATTGGTATTGGCTGTTGGACATTCGTTATTGTTATTGTTATTGTTGAAACTGGTAAATCAATTTTTTATTTTATTTTATTTTAACAAAATTTGGCTTAATCATTCAAATTATATGTGGGCTGTTGCGGAAGTCATGGCTTTTAAAAAATGAGCTTAGAACATCATTTTCATTCATGTGTTTTTCAAAAATTTCAGGGTATTTCAAAAATGTGGCATTAATACTGCCTCATTTTCGACGAGCCTATTCTTTCAGGGCAGCAGATTGCCATTATGTTTCATAATGAGAAACCGCAGCGCTGGCTACAACGAAAGTGGTAAATTATTTTTTTATTTTTTTTTATTTTAACAATATTATAATATTATTTTAACAAATAAGCCGATATTCAAATTACATATGGGCTGTTGTGGAAGTCATGGCTTCTAAAAAAATTAGCTTAGAACATCGTTTTTAATCTTGTGTTTTTCAAAAATGTGGAATTTGTTTTACTTCCGTGAATATTTTACGGGTCGCAACTAGTGTTGTAATTAAGTTTCAATCTACATTTAAAGCAGATAGAAGTGAAAAATTCCATTAGCAAATTTAAAGCTATTAAAAGAAACATACTTAGCCCCTAACAGAAATCGAGAGACCGGGCCACTATCAGTTTTGAGATCCCGCAAAAGGTTACCTCCCCCCATTTATACCTTAGTCTTTAATCAGGAGATGAAACTTTACTTTCTGACTTACAAGCCGCATAGTTGTTTTGTGAGATGTTGAACTCTCATGTGATGGTATTCTTCCTCCAGCTTCTTTTAATGTTATTAAACTGTTTTAATGGCCAGCAATGATGTATTTGTGGACTATTCATTGGGTGAAGCACGGTATACAGTATAGAGATCGTTTTACTGTACTCCAATTAACTCAGTCTCATGCAAATTCACCGTTGGATTGAATTTTTGTCAACAATCGAATAGGGAAAGAATGATCTTCAATATTATGTGGAGTCTTACTTGAATTTCAAAAGTCTTGTCAATAACTCCAATTCGAAGTACTGGGATTGTTAAATGCTTGTTGATTTTCCTGTTGCTGATGAGTTTCTAGCTCTCAAATGCGATCTTCTGATGTCTCTGTTGGTCTTATTGAGAGCATATCTTTTTTGAGACTAACAGCATTGTTATTATAGTATTCTCTGTTTCTTTTGAATTTGTCATTTGAATTACTTTCTTCTTCCAAATGAAACACAAAGTCTTGAGTATCAGTTTCTTGAACAATGTCTTTACATTCATTGAAATGTTTTTTGTTAAATTTGTACAGGTTTGAGTGTCCATTGAGTACAGCACTGTATATTGAGTAGGATGAGCTGAAATATGAGATACAGTAGAACCTCATTATAACGGACTAATAGGGGCTGAAGGTTGTCCGTTTTAATGAAAGTCCGGTTTATAACAAATAATTCTTATAGGGGTATAATGCAGCAGGTGTACATCAATGAAAGTACAATAGTTAGCTATAAAGTGTTTATTATATATCAAATAAAAAAACAGCCTTCAACATAATAGGTTGAATTGAAAAAGATGTGTACGTATATACTGCATTAATCTTTAGAACAAGAAGGTCCTGGTTCATGTTGAGTGCTTGCATTCATTTGTTTGAAAAAATAATTTATTTTCTGCTGGGCTTGTTTGCTGCTTATTTCTTCAGTTAATAACTGACGGAGGTGCCGCAAGTGTTCAAAATATGCAAACATATTTTCATTTGCCGATTGTTCAACATATTGAATAACAAAATTTAAATGGTCTTTCACTTCGCTCACCTTAATTGTAGGCTGACAATTTTTTTTAAAACTGTCCGTTATAAGCGATGTCCGTTATAATAGGGTCCGTTATAATGAGGTTCTACTGTAATTGAAGCTTCATTTGCTTTTCTTAATCCATCTCTTGCTTGCGCTTTTATCAAATCTCCCTCTTTATAGTGAATTAAAAAACCATTAATGCACGGGATTAAACCAAAAAATATACAATAAAAAAAATATTTTGTAACCAGAACACAAAATACTTAAGGTTTTGCAACACATTATATTTTGTGTCCTGTAAGCGGCTTGGCCTGTGTTATATGATGAACGTTGTCGTCTTTCAAACCTGTTTTGGCTATTATATTGTGTTTTTAATAGATAATCACAAGCTGATGTTTTTATGGTTCAGTAGGTCGGTTTGATCAGTTAATTTTCAGTATTGTGACGATGGAACTGAATGTTTATTCTTTCAGTTTCAATTCAAATGGAATTTGATATTTTATTAGGAAGTAGTATAACAGCATTTATATGTCATTTGTATTGCTATAAAAAGAATAGTATTAAAAAAGACAGCCTTTACTACGTATTGTTAAATTCTGACAATTATACTTACATACTGTATTTATGCGTTTGAATAAATTGCTCTGCTAATTATTGCAGATTTAATTTCAGTATTCTAGTTTAGTATTAAGTTAATTTAAATAGAAATTTGTTTTTGAAACATAGAGCAAGCGCCTCTCACTTGCTGATCAACTCATCATTCGCAGGTTTTGGTGGTTTTTATCTTTAAGGAAATAACATTAAAAGAAATGCAAAAAAAAAACTTTTCATAGGAAATTATTGTATCATAATAATTGTTATAAATAATGAAAATCCTCAACAAATGCTTTTAAGAATCAAGAAAAAAGAAAGACTTTCAGTAGTTTCTAGGCCAAGTGTATCGGGTTTTTTAGCATACAATCACTGTCAGCTTACTTTCATAGAAAAGACTTGTCAAATCATTCTATCAGTGTAAGGCTCCTGGCATTTCCTAACCAATGGGACTAAGTCGGATGGTCAGTCCAACGCCCGCCCGTCTTTAATCCCCGGGAAATAAGCCTTGGTTGGTTGACTCTAGAACCATCTGGAAGAAAATTCACCTTGACAAAACTGTCCGACCTTTGGGAATTGAACCTAGCTTCACTTAAAAATAAATCATATTTTAGGAAAAGTAGGTATTATATTGACGTAATATTGGACGTTCTGATATTGAAATGGAACTCAATTAATCATACAAATCCTCAAAATAGGCAATACTATCACAAAACAGATATTATAATTTTCGATTAGGTAATGCTTGTCACAGTAGATACTATTTTCAAGGATAACGAATAATTTTGCCTGATTAAGTGCTAGTAAACATTGACTTTTTAAAAGAAATAAATGTACGTTATTTTTACTTTTATTAAAATACCTCGTAAATTTGCAAAATAAGTTGTTTCAAATAAATCTTCCCACTTCCAGAAAGAACAAAAGTGATTTAGAACTCAGTCTTGCTTTTCTGTGTAACTTTCATTCAGTGAAAACTCCAAATGTTTTTACTTTTCCTTCGCATGTTGTATTGTAGCCAACAATTTGCTCACTTTCGCAATCTGATATTCAGTTAGGCTGCAGAAATTGGCTATTCATTGGTGGCCCAGACCCCAGCGAAACGAAGTTAACACCTGATTTCTGCCTTTCTACGAACTGCGGAGATTGGAATAAACAAGCTTAAATTGAAATCAAATGGAATTCAACAGCCCACTTCTATATGCAGGAAGTAAATAAAAATATACGGATTAAGTTAAGCAGAAAAAAACAAAAAACAAACACATTTTTTTTATATCCGAAAACTTAATATTACAGCTTCAGTAAAATAACATTTATCGAAGGTGTAACAATTGCATTGCTATCTAAAGTATGACATTTATTATTAAAGCCAACACTTTTATTTAAATTTCAAGTCAAAACGTAAGGTATCCTACAAACAATCTACAAATTTCGAAGACCATTCAACATAGGAAGCTGAAATTTTATTATTTTTTCAGGAAAAAAAGTTTCCTGAAATTAGAACTAAATAAGATATGATATTTTATTCAGTAAGTAAAATATTGTTATTTCAAATATTTAATCAATTCTTGATAGTCAAGTGATTTTAGGGGTTGCCAATGTCTTCTCTCCTGCGTTCGATATCAAATGCATTATTGGGAGAAATTTGATAAGAGACATCGGTCATTGTGCTTTTTTTATTATTTATTTACAGCATGATTCATCGTTCGTGATTTGAAACGCGTCTCATTGATTCTTCGTAATCATATTAAATATTTTTTGCCTTAAGAAAATATTTGTAATAGTTCTATGTGAAACATAGCAAATAGATACAATACAAATTACACTCTGTAAAAATTTCTTTCTTTTCTGATTAAATATTTGTAATAGTTTCAATAGTTAATTGATAAACTAATTAAATGTAGAACAAAATAAAAAAAAATATCTAAATTTGAGATTACAATTATAGAAACTTCAATTAAATGATAATGATGAAATTTTTTCTTTTTATATTGACAAGAAAGGAAAAATCAATTCATTACAAAGAATATCTGTGTGGAAAATACTTTCTCTATTTATGTATTGGTCTTTTCAGCAAATGATTTTTTTGCAGATTGTGTTACTGTTTTATCTGTTTTTGGCAATATATTTACGAAAGGTTTCACATGATCTCACGATTACGTTATCAAGAGATTCTCCATGTGGTCAGGTTGAAGCCTGCCTTTAAGCTTTGCCAATCCTTTTATGCTTTAGAAATTGAAGAACCAAGATGATAAAAGAAACATCCTTCTGTTTCTGGTGTTTCAACCTCGGCCGACCTCAGATTAGCGCAAGAGAATGGTCAGACGTGCTTTCCACTTGTCGAAATCTATTAATATTGGAAAAAAAAGAGAGTTCAGAAACTCTTCCTTCTTACGAGGACGGAACCTTTATTAAGCTTAATTTCTCTACTAAGTCGCTGTATTAAAGGACCTGGCACCTGGCCAGAGAACGCGGCAGATTCAATTTAACGATAGATGTCTTTTAGTGTCAGTATCTCCTAAGTATCAGAGGTCAGCATGTCTTGGCGTTCTGACCTATGACAGTCAATGCATTATTCCTGTAAATCTCCTTCATGACAAAGAGGCCAGCTTTTATCATCCTTACCTTTTTTGTCATCTCTCTCTCTTTTTTAAAGATGAAAAAAGTTTTGCTGTAGTTTTTATATATAAACGATTCTAAAGCTATTTCGAAATTTAAACAATATTTCTAAGGACATTGAAATACAAGACTTAAGTATTTATTTTACGATAAAGAAAAAAAAATCGTTCATGTTGGAAATTGTTTGCAAATACAGTATTTGATATTTTTATTTCGAAACATCATTACAACATAATGAGCTTTATATTTTGTAACTTTGTATTATTGAAAATATTTCCGATTGACAAAAAGATGTTTCACGCGAAAAATCGGAAAAAGATGATTTCAAGTTCCCGTTTTTGCGTTGTATGGTCTCATTACCTACAGATGGTTAATAAACTGACAGAGCAATGTTATGGGTTTCAGTTCCTTTCTTAAAGTTTGTTCATTTAATTTCTCATCATCTTTTTTCTCATTTAGGTGAGTGAAAACCATTTCGTTCCTTCGAACAATTCGATTGTTCTTCAAACAATAGTTCCTTCAAACAATTCAAACAAAACTAAAGAAAAATCAAAATTTCAAATTGTAACGGTAATAACTTTTTTTTTTTTAAATTCTTGTAAAATTTTCAATATAAAAATTGTTTAACTAAATTTTCAAATAAATCTTCATAGTTTCTTAAAATTTTCTCAATTCGCTGCTTTTATATCAGTATTCTTTAAATAATACATTTATTCTATAACAATACTGTAATAATAACAACGATTTTACATTTTTTTTTACTTCACCTTCTCACAAATTGGTCTTTTATTGGTTACCACTGTTACTGGCTTTGAACTATTTTTAAAAAGGCTTTTCTTTATTGTTATCCGATTGTAGATGGAAATTTTAGAGGAATACCGAATAATCGAAGTCTCCAAGCTAACCATTGAATTAAAACAATAAAACTACATTTTCAAATGATGCTAATTATACATGACAATCTTCTGTAAAAATTAAATAACATTCCTTTATTTTCCGTCTATATTTCATCCTGAAGAAAGACTTCTTCAGGACATTAATAGAGGAGAAGAAATTCTATTCTCCCTCCTCTAAATTCGTTATGAGTACATTTGAATACATTTTGAAAAATAACAATAAACAAAAATACTAATTCTTTAGATATCATCTATTACAATACTTTTGCTTCATTTTAAACCAACCATTAGATGTACTCTATTACAAATAACTAGATATCAATTATCCTAAATAATGATTCATCTATTACGAATAATTAGTTAACATTAAACAATTAAACTCATTAAAATAATCTTTTTTCTATGTTTTCCATATAATGTACAAAGTAACTAAAAGCAATTTTGTTAACCTTTAAGGTTCTTTCTTTATTTATTGCACGGCTTCCAATTTAAATATCGAGATTCTACCATTAATTATTATCATGGTAGAATCCGATTCAATTGGAAGCCGTGCATAAATAAAGAAAGAACCTTAAAGGTCAACAATATTGCTTTTAGTTACTTTGTACATTGTGTGGAAAAAAGAGAAAAAGCTTATTCTAATGATTTTAATTGTTTAATGTTATCTAATTATTCTTAACAGATGAATCATTATTTAGAATAATTCATATTATTATTATTTTTTAATAGATGATACCTAATGGTTGGTTTAAAATAAAGGTGTTTACTTTTTACAGAAGATTGTCGTGAATATATTTGAAATTTCCGCTGGCATTAAGATGAAGCTAATTATCTTTATAAATGTTAAATTGTATGAGTTCATTTTTATATTTTTTCATGCTAAAATAAAGGGGCAAACCAGTAGTATATCTTTTTCAGATTTTAAAGCTTTGTACTATTGACGACCCAGCATTCTATTCTTCCATCCATTATTCTGCAGCTTCTGAATATATACCAATTACGAAAGCTAGTAACTGGCATATTTTCTTAAGCACATTCGAATACTATCAGATACTTGATATCGGATACCAAAATTTTTGGTTCTAAAATCACTCTCGTAGAACTTTAATGATCTTGGAATATTCTGTAGGTCTGCTGGAAAGCTAACTTTGTAATGACTACTTCGTTACTGCAGTCAATCTAAGTTCCAGGATTTTCGAGATTTTGCTAAGACTCAACTCATCCTCAACGTTTTCAATAAAAAATTAATTAATGGAAAGTAGTTTAACATTTTTTCTTTACTTTGAACTTCATAAAAGTTCTAAAATCCTCTAAAAGCAAGTCGATCCCCCATTAGTAGCAATTACAAGTGCTCGATAGACATGTTTACAATGAATCTTAACATACAATCCATGCTTGTGTAGCAAGTCTTCTCTATCTAAATTGGAGAGGTTTAGAAATTACCTTTCTATAGATAATTTTTTTCTTTGAACTTTATAATCCAGAAAGTTCTTGTGATAGGGGAAAAAAAAAAAAGAGTTAAGCAAATCTGAATAGAATAAGAATCAGTATTAAGTTTATTTAGCTTTTGTCCTCAATTGACTCATTTTGTGACTGTAATACATGTTTTGTAAATTTTCAAAACACAACGAATAAATAAATTTGTTCACAAAGTAATTTTTCTATATTATATCTACAGTTTCTATATTAAGTTGTTGTAAATTGGTTGGTCCAAAATTACAGTGCTTGATGCTTCAAATGTTAAGCAATCATTCAGAGAATAGAATTTATACTAATTAAATGGTTAGAAAGTAAAGCATCATTCACCCAAGATAATTTCAACAGTTAGAATCTGAGAATGATTTTTGTTTTTATCTTTAGGAAACATATTTTCTTTTTTGATCATCCATTTAATGGCCTAACTGTAATCGATCTGAAGACAGGTACTTATGACATACTTAAGATCTTAAGACATAATTATGGACTATATTATCATGTTATCACTTCATCAGAATGTTCAGGGAATTTCGTTTTAAAATTTGTAATTTCAATTCCTGTAATTTGGCGAACTAAGCAATTTTATGGTTACTTCGATCCCTGTGGAATTCTTATTTAATTCTGCAAATGTATTAAGCTTATTATTATGAATGCTCTTAAATTTCATTCAATTAATAATTTTTAATAACTTTATAAATTTTTGTTATGATTTGTTTTTACACATTGATTTTTATGTTAATGAAATGCATTTTTAAGCTATCAGTTGTTTACTTCCATTGATATGGTAGATAAAGTTACTTTGGTGAAATTTCCATTTATGTTGACTGTTTAAAAATGCGATGTAGGGAATTAGAAAAGTTTAATGACTTCTATTTATGTTATTTATTCGTTTATATTTTCTATTCAGTTTGAAAATATTTCTTACTAAATTTTTACTTAATACTTGCCGTTCCAAATAGGTGGCGGTTTAGCATGAGGCCGATGTGTCGGAATTTGGGTTTGAATCCCGGCGCGGGGCTTGAATGTTTCTTCTTCATTATTTGTTTCTCTTCATAGGAGGCAGAAGTCTGACTGTCACCCCCTTAAGGTGCCTCCTGGATATTAATATCTAAACGACAATATATCAATAAAAATTCCCCCTATTGCCTCTTTGACCACTATTAGTTTTTCCCTTGGACCAATGATCCGAAAATGGATCCGGGGAACAGTAACAACTTAATATTTGAACTAAATGGAAATTTTGAAAAAATGTAATCAATGACACCTTTTAACAACACCTTTTAAATTGCTGTTATTTTATGAAAATAAACCACATTTGTTTTTTAAAACTTTTAGTAAAATCCGCAGTTAATAAATATAGCCTATATGTTTTTTAAAATTATCTCAAATTATACAATTGTCGCAATTTTTTTTTATGTTTCATTGTGTTTCCTAATTCTCAAAATTATATAAAACATTAAATAATTTATATTTGCATAATTGTGTAATAAACATTTCAGTAGCTTCTTTATTCGCAAAATTTTTTAAATAATAATAAATCAGCAATCGGTTTTTTCCTCGAATGACATTTAAGGTCAAAGAAATATTTGATACGAGAAAAATCAAGAGTATTTAAAGAAATAATCAAAATCACATGAAGAAATATAAAATTAATTTAAATGATAACTATTAAACTTTCTTACTGATTACGTTACTCAAAGAAACATAAATGTTAATTCTGTAATTTAACTATTGAAAACAAACAAACTGAAATTTAAATTTTATTAGAATAAAATGTATCTTTATTTTTAAAAAAACAAAACAAAACGAAGAGTAAATAGAAGCAGAGGAGGGCTTAGGAAATGAAGAGCTTAAACCGTTGCGTTGAGTTGATTTTGTAATTAATTATTACTTGCTAAGGGAGTTAGGAACTTGTCTGAGGGTCATTACGAAGTCGGAAAGGTTGAGAAAACAAACACCTGTCCAATTACCACACATCCCAGACATAAAAGTTTACAACAAAGCAAACACAATCTTGTTTTAGATAATTCAAAAGCTGTTACCATAAAACGGATGTTGGAAACGTAATTAAAAGGGAAGAGATAATCACGACAGCTTCAAACCAAACCAGTGTCACTCAAAAATTAAAGATATCCTGAAATGCAGTAGTTTTCTGCTTTATTTTGAGGATTCACCAATGAAGGACGCACTTTCATTGTCTTCCTTGTAAGAAACGTCCTTTTTTTTCTGAGTTGTAAGATTGATTTCTCTCTATATATTAAAGCTTTTATAGTATAAAAAAAAACTATAAAAATATGTTAAGACAATGCTCAAAGAAAAAGGAAAGCTTGCAACTGAATGCGAAGTATTAATGGAGTAATTATCATAAAAGAAAGTTTCTGAATTCTAAGAAAATTTACTGCTGAAAATTTGCTTGACTCATTGAGAATGCAGTTCATGTCGATTGACTTTTGAAACTCTTTTAATATTTTTGAAAATAAAAAAAAACATTTTTGAACCATTATTTTAATTTTTCATGTAACGTCTGAATAAAACATTTCACTTATTTTATTTTCACTTCACCTGACTTTATTTCAGTTACTTAACCAGTGTTTCGACTTCAATTGGAAGCATTGGTGGATTCCTTAAATCCAAAGAATACAAGAGGGTAGCGATCAATCAGTTACGAAATTGGATTTCTGTTCCTGCCTTCTTTCGTCAGTCGATCACAAGAGAAAAATCTAATTCAGTGCTGCCGGTTTCGAAACCCACTTTTTTTTTAACCCCAAAAAACTCTTACTTTTAATTAATGAGAAATATTGATTGGATAATCGATGGATGTTAATGCGAATCTAGACTAACTTATCATTATTGACTTCTCAATATCACATCTTGCAGATGCTTTGAGGAAGGTAGAGAGCCGCTCCCAATGTCTTTGAACTCGCGAACCCATTTCAACTCAATAGTTTTATCGAAAATATTTAACGTAATCCATCTATAAATAAATGAGTCACACCAGAAACCTAAAAAAGTAATAATCTCTAATTTGGCTGCTTTACACAATCCCGAAAACTTGCCTGAAACCGTCAAGTGGCTCGAAAATTTACCACTTGCCCGAAAATCATGCCTATTGCTCTAAATCAGGGGTGCCCAACCTTTCGTAATATGGGGGCCAAAATTGACTTTGCTGTGAATCTCGCGGGCCACAACCAAAAAAAAAAACGGAATCTCCTATTCAACAACCAAAAAAAAAAACCGGAATAAAATAGCGGGCCACATGTAACATCTTCGCGGGCCGTAGGTTGGGCACCACTGCTCTAAATAAAACAAGTTCGAAATTCAGGCAAATATTAGAAGCAAATCGACACTAGCGCTCTTGGCGGCGAGAAAATTTACTTAAAACTACGACAGTGTTAACTGCACGCTGAAATCTGGATATTCTTTGCTCGTGGTTTCAATCCATGGCTTCACTCATCACATTCTCTTCCTCCGGGATCTTTTTTTTTTTTTCCTTTTTCTTTATCTCTACTGTGAAATGAGATGAGAATTAATAGCAAATCAACTTTTTTGTCGCTTCGCCGACAAGTATTATTAATCACGATCTAAACGAGAGCAAAACGCGATTTGCCGCTCACATGTGTAAAGCGATCGCTTTTCAGTCAAGCTGCAACTGGCAAACGGCATATTTTCGAGCGTGTTTAAGGAAATTTTTCGAGAGCGTGTACAAGCAGCAAGTAAGTAAAATAGATTTGCAAGTATTGCAAGATCTAAATACAGTGTTACCTCCGAATAACGAACGGACAGTCACGGGACCGGAAGTTGTGTCCGTTATTGGGAGGTATCCACTATTCGGGAGGACTGTCTTTTTTTCATTTTTTAGCTTATAGCATGTCATTTAATGAAAAATTACGTACAATCTTAATTAAATTTCTACAATTATCATTGCGATATGAGAGAATATGAACAATTGCAAACTATTTACTATATTCCTTTTTAAATGAGTGCTAATCCGTTTGTCTTACTTAAAATAATGATAAAATTAATTACAGTATATAGAAAATTAATTTCTAGCCATCCATTTGATGCCTTGAATGTGTCCAATCTTAAAGTTTGACCGAATTCTCTGGCTTTTTCTTGAAGGAAAACACCGCTAATAACAATGTTCTTTGCAGGAGCAAAGCGGAACCATTTTATCACCATTTCGTCGATTTTGCTTGTTTCAGTTTTACCAAACTTCAAATTCTTCGAATTTTCGTTTGAATTTCATCCATATTTTTCTATTCTCATCTTTGTCCTTCAAAAGTTCACTTATCTGAGTTTTTCCAACTTTAAAACGTTCAGCAAGACAACGCACATCTTTTCTTTTTCAGCAACTTCAAGAACATTAATTTTTTCTTTCAGTGTCAATCTCTTCCTTTTTGACGTCATTTTAATTCGCACTAAATTTATCAACACGTTTATAGGATAGCTTTACGAGGGATTGATATTTACAAAGCAACTGCAGTGAAAAAAAGAGCCTCAGATTCGTGCATTGAATCATGGGACACCGATACAATGTATCAATGTAGGGAACACCGATGTAAATACAACCTTGATGTGTTTGTCGAAATGTTAATCGAAAAAAATTTTTTTTTTTTACAGTTAAAATAACTGTCCGCTATTCAGAGTGTCCGCTATTCGGAGTGGATAACATGGAATGACCTATTTTAAGGGACTGGGACCCGCAATAATGTCCGCTAATTAGAGGTGTCCGGTATTCGGAGTGTCCGTTAAAGGAGGTTACACTGTATTATGAAATTAGAAAAAAATTATACATTTTCTATTATAAAAAATAAAATAAAGTAAATATGTATAAAATAGTATAAAAATGAATACTAGAAACTTTTCCCTTGCTTTTGTCTCCAAGAAAGGATTCAATTACAATAGAACTTCACGGATTTGAAAATGGGCAGAAGTAACTTTAGATTATGTAAATAATTCTAACATTTTATATACTAAAATTCTGGATAGAATTCTGACTAAAGAAAATTAGTAACAGTGTTTAACCAAGTAATTTTCCAACAAAAAAGAAAATAAAATGTATAATTATTTTGGAAATTTGTGTAAGAATGAAGGTTTGGAAGTGAATAGTAGCATTGAAAATCTAATTTGGTGAAGGTTCTCACAAAACAATAGAGTTTGAAGAATTAAATTATTAACAGAAACGCTATAGTTATGACGATTGTAGTAGTTAATAATATGTTACATAATCTATATTCATGTCGTGCTTACCGATTTATTATATTCGGAATTGATGGGGCCACGCCCGTTTCGGATAATCCGGAATATATTGTATTAAACATGTACCGTACATTAAAACATTTCGATGAATATGACACAATAAACTATAATCCAGGAGTTCTTTTAAGTTTTCGGTGTGACCTCTTCTCAAGCAGCTGCAAACATGTAAATCACATTAGTGATGTTGGTTTCCTTTAAAATTGTCATGATATCTTGTTTGTCACTTTTGTCATTTTCCTCCACAATTTTGCTTAACAGTCCCCTTCGACACCTGCAATTTCAAAGGCACCATTGAGCCCTGGATAAGAGATGTGATATTTGGAGGAAAAAACTTGACAAAAATGTTTCCACTTCTTAATTCTTCCTCTCGCCGATGGGTGGGGGCTTTGGGGGCATTTTTCAGCAACATAATCGCTTCTGTACGCTATTAAATATTGATTACAGCGACGGAAAAATACTTTTGTGTATTTTAATACGTTCAACATCGTTTCCGATAAACCAGATTTTCGGGAAAACGAGTTGTTAGTGTAATTTGAAAATCAGCTTAAGAAAGGAAAAATAAATATTTTCATATTTATTTTAATGAAATTAAGCGAAAACTCCTCTGTCAAAAGTTTTCCTGATCTTAAGTAATGATCTGTAATTTTTTTCTTCTCCCGTAATTAAATGAATCACATAAAAAAATATTTTTTGGGTTTTTCTTCAATATTTTGAATTTTGAAGCAAAACTAACATTAATGCACAACTGGATTTAATTTTCAGAAAAGTTATCAAACTTAATTGAAATTATTAATAACAGTTATGTAAACCATTGTAATATTATTACATTGTTTTTTCTGTAAGATAGCTGATTATGTTAAGTAATAAAAAGTTGTCCATTTTCAACTTCCCGAATAATACGTTTTTCCTAGAATGTAGTTTAATTTTCTTAATTCGAATTTAAGTAAAATTCCGTAAATGTATTCAATTAAATAAATAAATATAAATAAATAATCTGTGTAATTAATGTTGTTTACAATAAATGAGATTGAAAACAAACAAGATTACATGTAAAATTTAAAGATATCTGAATGTTGAATGAGATTATTAATAATTTGTAGTGAATTGCGTGGTGAAAGTTCAGAACCTGAAATAAACCTGATTAGTGTTTCGAAAAAGGATGAAATTGTTGTTACGGACTTTCACCTCTAATCCGTAGCATCTTCTCTTCTCTTGTTCGACCCAATAATTGGAATCTCTTAGGAATTCCTTTTCCTTCTTTAATGGGAAGAGATTCTGTAGACCTTTGGGCTCTGTTGACTTAGTGAAGGAAAGCAAAATAATTCAAGAACGATAGGTTACTTAACAAGACTGTTTACGAAAGTTTCTTTGAATAAATCTTCATTACATTTCAAATGAATTGAACTGAAAATTGTTGGTACGATTTTTATCCCTTACTAATAATAGAAAGAATTTTGCAATTTCCAAACTCATCAAAATCTTGCTCATCAAAAGGAAACCATTGAATACAGAGATGATAAAATGGTGAAAGTTATCTAGCAAAATAGCCCGAGATCTCACAGGATTGTATAGTTTTCTGTTTTCAAGTTTGGGAAATATTTGTGTAAATATATGAGAAAATGCTTGGATGGATAGGGTACTCAGTAAGGCTCTCGTGCAGGTCTAAAAGTGTTGATTCAAGTTTTTCTCTTGAAAATATACAGGATGTATCAATTGGACCCGGTCAGTTTTACAAACAGTAGATTTAACGATCAAATGACCTGGTCACTTCGTTTCGACTTTATTGGACTTTTCATTGGCGATGATGTGTTGGTTCTCCTCGATGTGTAGTAATTGTAGTGTGTGATTCTTTCGCAGCATGTTTTGTTGCAAATGAAACAGTGTCTTAAGATTTCTTCTTGATTGCAGTTATTGTTTCAAGTTTCGGAGAAAATCATATTCCTTATCAAATAAATGTCGTGCTACAGAGATGTTACCCTTCGACTCATAAATAAACTTAATGAAAGAAATACGTTGCTTTGACGTCAATCGGAACTCACGGTCAGTAACGCGCGTTCAATATCGTAAGGTGCTAGCATTAACGTCAAGTGTACGCGCACTGTTGTACACAGATAAAGCATTCCAGTATCCACCTTGTGTTAGGATACTGTTATTCTTGTAAAAATGTATAAACTGCTCTCGAAAATGGCTCCCAAGAAGAAGTTACTACTCTAGAAAATGGCTCCCAAGCCGTAATAATGACTTGTATTAGTTTTCTATAACGATATGAAGGAATATGCAACGAGATTTTCCTTTGAAGAAGACACACTTCTTTGTTAGAGGCTCTGATTAAATGATGGTATACGAAGCCTATTTTAGTGTGGCAGTCAAAAGAATACTTACTAAAATGGAAGAGTATTGGATCCACCTTTTTGAAGCCCTTAAAGCCTTCTATTGAAGTTAAACAGTTTCTGAAGAGGTTGCTTTTATTTTCTTTTGTTCCTGGCGACAGTCCTACCTACGACTTCTTTGTACTTATTCTTCGTAACTGCTGCAAATTCATCCTTGATCTAAAGATTGAAAATGAAAACGGGAAAATCTAACCACTTTATTATGTGATCGTCTGATAACAAGAATTCTCAATGTTTTAAGTCAAAGGAAACTTTGGATCCTCCAGAAAGATAATGTCATTTCAGGTGAATTAGACAATTTTTACAGAAACCATTCTTTCTCTTAGATATTCGTTTCTTGACATAAGAATGCCTAAATTTCAAAATTTTTAATTTTAGTATTAAGTACTGTTTTCCAAACAAATGCATTTATTTATTCATTTCGTAGTGCTTTTAAATTGATTATTATTTTTTTAATTCATGTTTTGTAAATCAATGCTTAATTTTTGATGTCAAGTTCAGTTTATTGCTTAAAATTTAGCATTTTAAAATTATCATAATTAACAGCGAGAAAAGATAGAAATTTCATTATGTAAGAAAAACAAATATTGTATATTTTGTTTTCTATCATCATTAAACTTTTGTTTTACACTAGAAATGTGAAAAGTTAACTTGAAATAATCTAATATTTATTATATTTTTAAAGCAGTTGGTTTTGATTATCAGCTAATCATCTTTTGCTTGACGTAAATTATTTTATCCATATTTACCTTCGGTAAATTCTGTATTTGCTCATGTATAAAAGGTACTTGAAGTTTTGAATAATGTCGTATATTAGCTACATTAGAATTTATCCAATGGAAATGAAATATTTGAATTCATGGAATTGTATGTTGTCATCTGCAACATCTGTAACGTCCTAAAATGAACCTATTACAAACGAATGAAGCATCACAACATTTAGCTCTAATTTATTCCCCAGATCTAATTCTTCTAAAAATAAAAAAGCGTAATTAATAAAAAAACAAAAAAACACTTATTTTTTTCAAAGGGTTTTGTTTTGTTTATTTGTTTGTTTTTAACCATGACGTTACTTGCATTGCTGGCGTGTAGTATGCATTTATTATAATCATGTCTAAGCTTAACTTGCAATGCAAAGTTTTCAAGCAGTTAGATAAAAGTTTTCGGTAAATATCTCCTACTTACTTCACAATCTTGCCATTTTCGGTCTAGAATTAGGTCTACGTTGCATGAAGAGTTCACGGGAGAAATCCTCTGTTGGCCAGCTGCTGGTGGTTCTGCTTCCTTTATCCTATTCATTCCACGTGGCTAATTGAGTGCTGACCAAACGGCCCAATTATCTCCATGAAATTCCTTCCTCTTCAATATACAAAGGAAATGTTCATTTGCACATCTTAAGAGCATACGAAGGACTTGGATGGAGCTTCTGCACTGGTCTTAATGGTTTATGACTGTTTATAACAAGTATAGGTGAAACTTTTATATTTTTTTTGTCTCTAAAAATTAAGAACGAATTTATAAGCTTATAAGCTTATCTTCGTACCTTTTTAATTAAAGGAAATCAACATTATTTAATTCTTTTTTCTTAGCGTTTTCTTTTCTTAAGAGTTTCAGAAAATCATAGTTTCTCAACACTTCGTTCAACTTTCAATGTAGAAATTGAAAGATACAGGAAAAGAATGCTAAATGCAAACAATATTTACAAACTTTTATTGACATAAGGTTCATGTAAATTTTAAAAAATGCGAGAAAGTATTTTTTTTATTTATTAGCTCATAATAAGTACTAACTTAATGATAATAACTATTATAATTTTCCTAACTGGGCTTTCTTCTAGTTTTTTTCTCGTCTTTGCATTAATTTTTCCAATTAAATAAATTGATAGAATATAAATTAAAAATATTAATTAACTACTTATTAACAATGAATTTTAAATATTCTTAATAATATGAGGTTTCTTTTTCCCTTTTTGTTAGATTATAAGTAAAATAACTTATTTTCATTCCTTTTCTAAATGCAGATTTTTTTTTTTTTTTTGTCTTACAGTTTGACGCTTTTAAACTAATTTTCTTTCATATTTCTTTCTTAATATTCTAGGATTAAAAAAAAAAAAAAAACTCTTGCTAACAGTGATGTATGTAGGTTCAGATACATTGTTATCTTTATCGCAGTAATTTCCGATATTAACCTCTTTCTTGTGTCTTCTCTGCTACCGTTCCTTCCGGAAGCAACCCTTACAGATAAGTTATCAGATGACTGGAGCTCAGAAGAATACGGGATAAAGAAACGCCATGCAAAGGAAAATCGACTGGAAAGTGTTGGTCTTCCATTGTCAGTCTTGTAAGAGTCGTTGGTGATTTGTGAGAAGATTCTCGGCTTTGTGGAATTGTCCAAAGAATAGAGTCAAGATCATTACTTGTGTTACAGTGACTGAATCCCTTCCTCTTCTTCGAAAAGGAGCTTCCTTTTCTCTGATAAGATACTCGCTGGGCACCAGAAAAAGTTGTCTCAAACTCAAATCCACAATAGACTCTCCTATAAATAGATTGCTTTTATTGCTTGTTATTTACTTCTTTTTCAAAAGCCCATCTGCCGTTTGTTTGATCAGAGAACCATGGGAAATTTAATGGAAGATACCTTATGAATAAAAAAATACTTAGTAATGGACTATTGTTAAGAATTTCCTAGATAATTAATTAATCTAGAATTATTATACTATTATTAAGAATTGTTGATGCTGTTATTATGAATATTATAAATTTTGATATCAAATAACTAACTAATTAATTATTAGGATGGATACAGTCAAACCATTCTTCTGAAATGTAAAGCAAAGGGAACTAATGAATGTTGGACTTTCAATTACATAAATTATCCTCTATAACAGGACTTTAAACAGTTAGGTTGTTGTAGAGGAACTCAGTCAATCTCTTGGATTTGTACTGTAGTCATCGAAGGACAACAAGGATTTGCTAAAATCGTCATCAAGAACTATTACCAATTAGTTATCTCTGCAGAGGTTTTCTGTTGCTATTTACTTTCTAGGATATTCTACATGCAGGATAATCTCTTCACTTTAACAAATAGAACGAATGATCAGTATTTTTTTTTGGGAATAGCTATAGATTATTTTAATTTGAGCAACGGAAATTAAAGGAAGAAAGACGTAAATATTTAGTTCTTTAGATGCGTTTAAAATGGTAAGAGTTTGATAACATTAATAAATGAAGACAGCAATAAGATCGAATACATTTTTATGTAATTCTTAAAAAAGTTCTTCACTTCTGATTGGACGCTTTTTTTTACAAGACATAGTTAATGTTTCGACAAAGCTGCACTGTCTAAAATTAATGAGATTTTTTTACAAATCTTGTTTCTTGTATTTTTTAAAAATGGTTGTCTTGACATAAATATCAATAAACTAAGAGAATTTCAACCCGCCTTTATAACTTTGTTTTATCCCATTTGATTCTTATATTGGGCATTTGCTGTGAAAGTTATGAAAGAGAAATTTCTTTAAGATCTTGTGTAGTTTATTACTTTAGGATGTCTAGTATACTTATATGTAGTTTTTCACAATTAGA
Organism: Thereuonema tuberculata; assembly: GCA_023159025.1. Classification (NCBI taxonomy): domain Eukaryota; kingdom Metazoa; phylum Arthropoda; class Chilopoda; order Scutigeromorpha; family Scutigeridae; genus Thereuonema; species Thereuonema tuberculata. The sequence goes on from JAFIDM010000003.1 coordinate 59,202,442, forward strand.
TAAGACACAATATATATTTCATGTCAATTATCGATATTTCATATCTTATATGCTATTTGTGATTGCATAAAAAACAGTTATGGAAGCCTCCTCGGAATTAAAGCCTTCTCGTTAACTGGTTTTGAAGTAAATTTTGATTTGAAACTTGTAACTCTTTCATCTTTTGCATTACTTAAAAAAAAAGCCGACCTTTTCGATCATTAGGGACAAAGTTAAGGTTGCATCCACTTCCTCTACTTTCCTGCTCTAATATAATATTCTTTTTAGTTAGTCTAGGCACTAGCTTAAGTGACGTGTGCACTTTTATGTGCCCTAAGTTGGATTGCAGAATCTTGTAACACATCTATAAGAGCATTTAAAATAATTGGTCAAGTGGTCCAGATCATGGTCGTTTAGCCGCTATTTTGGATAGTGCGCTCAAATATTGGATATTTGTTTCTCCGTAACCGCTGCGCTGGTCCGATTTTAATTTGTTAAAAGATTCTCTCAGGACCTCAGAATCAGCAATTTCTTCGGGCTTCATGTTTTTGACTATTCCTCTGATAATTCAAAACATATCTTTTTATGCAGTTTTTGTGAAGGTCTGCAGCAAAAAACACTGTTTAGATATTCCAATGTACTTTTTCGATGAAAAACTTCAGCCAGGTAAAACCGAGAGGCTTTCAGTAGCTGATCAGCTCACACAAGCGATACACTTCTGTATCTTTTGTTAATTTTGGTTGATTGCAGACTAACATATTTGAAATTGTTGTCCGGTGGGTCGAGGTCTATTTCTTTTCTATTGCTGATGTTGGGTTCTGGCATTCTCCTCTTCTTCAGTGCTTGATTCTGCAGAGTTTTCTTCTTATTTCTCTTCAGCGCGCATTCCCTTCAATATGTAAGGCCTGAAGCAAGTCATGTGATATTTTATACAGCTTTCTTCAACAAAACTTTCCAAAACCCTGTCTCCGATTTTCTGAGAACCAACTTTAATGTTCTTTATCTCATTTTCGCTTAAACATAGTTTCTTCTTTTGACAGAAAACGCACAATTTAATGTCCTTTTCACTATCCTAACGCATCTTCCTGGGATTAATAAGTTTCATTAGTAAGAATCACCTACACTGTTCATTCCATTACCTGAAAAAGAAAAAGAAAAAACTTACTGATCTGTTAAGCAAAGATCCTATAATGATATGAGAACATGCTAAAGTTACTTTGGAAATTTAAAAGAAAGTTAAAATATCTCAAACTGGATTAAAATAAAATCTGTATATACAAAATGTGTTTGTCTTTTAAAAAGTATAAAATGAGCTTTAAAAAATTAAAATCGGACCAGCGATTACAGATACATGTATCCGAAATTTGTGTTATATTTTTTTGAAATACTCATTTTATCTCAAAAAACCACTGGATTTAACAAAAAAAAATGCGTATTTACAGAATGTGTTAGTTTTTTAAAAAGGAGTAAAATGACCTATAAAAAAAAACGGACCAGCGGTTATGGAGATATATAAATATCCAATATTTGAGCACATTATCAAAAATGGCGGCTAAACGACCATGATCTGGACCACGTGACCTGATTTTTTTTTTTTAATGTACACTTCTAGAGATGTTACAAGATCCTGCAATCAAACTTAGAACATATAAAAGTGCGCATGTGACTTCAGCTAGTGCATAGACTAAGTCGCAGTTCTACTGTATTGAGAATCGAACAATCACTAAAGCAGTCACACAAAGATCCTCAGTGAAATTTATTAACTTTAATACCAAAAAGATATAAGAAGAGTTAAAATTAAAAAAAAAAAATTAGCATTTACTATTAAGATGAACTGTTCATTCATGAAAATAAATTCCTTATCTAGGAACTTGGAAGTTTAGTGGTAAATAATTAAAAGGAAAATTCTTCTAATTAGGTAGGTAATGAGAAATTATAAATCAAAATCCATCAAATTACATTAATGCGAGAAAATCACGCTGTCTCAAAGCTTCTTATCCTGAGAAGCTGAAATTTTAGTGTTAGAGGAATTTTTACTTACCGTTTGGATATTCTAAATTTCGCAAACCAACTTTATATTGTAATTTGAACAAGTTTTCTGTTCAACACAATGTAACTTATGACTGTTCATGTATTTATTTAAAGTTGGTGTTTGTGGTATCAGCAGCATTTAAAAATTAACTACATTTTTAATTTATCTATCTGGTGTCGTCCTCATGTGAGGGTGTGAACAAGAGATCTCCATTTATTGCGGTCCTCTGCTCTTCTTTTCACTTCACTATAACAGCCAATTGTGGTCCACTTTTTTATGTTGTCCATATACACTAGACGCCTCCGTCCTCTCGGTCGTTTCCCCTGGATTTTGCCTTCAAGTGAGGTTAAGAGATTGGTGCCTGCCGATCCTCTCAGTATATGCCCGGTCATCTTCATTTTGCGCATCTTAATTGATTTGAGCAGCTTTCTGTCTGTTCCCATGCGTTGCAAGACCTCCCTGTTTGTGATGTGATCAGTCCAGGGAATCTTGAGTGCTCTTCGATAAAAATACATCTCCAAAGCTTCCACCTTTGCCTCATGTGTCTTGGTTAGCGTCCATGTTTCACAAGCATAAGTAAAAACGGGCCATATTAATGTCTGTATCAGTCGCAGTTTTGTTCGGGTGTTTGTTGTTCCTTTCAAAATGTGTTTATTTTTCCAGAAGGCCTGTTTAGCCATTGCTATCCTGCATTTTAATTCCATATCTAGTTTTCCATTATCTTGGATCTTCGCGCCGAGATAGGTGTAACATTTTTCATATTTAATCGTTTTTCCGCCTATTATAATTTGGCTAGTGTCTTGCGTGTTGTTTCTGGAAATACACATCCATTTGGTTTTTCCACTGTTAATTTCTAAGCCATATTTTTTGCCCTTTTCAATAAGGGTTTTTAGAAGTCGTTTAAGGCCCTTCTTTGATCCTGCAACTAAGCTTGTGTCATCTGCATATCGAATGTTGTTAATCTTCATTCCATTTACCCATATGCCTGCTTGAACTTTTTCTACTTCTCGCATAAGTCTCTCACTATAAATATTATAGAGTAATGGTGATAGTACACAGCCTTGTCTCACCCCTCTCTTAATAGGAAATTGATGTTCTCCGTTCTTAGTGACAAGTATTCCATTTTGGTTCCAGTAGAGTTTTGAAATAATTTCAACGTCTCTGCTGTCTATCGATGTGGATTTTAAGGTCTCCATCAGCAATTTGTGCTTTACTCTATCAAAAGCTTTATGAAAATCCACGAAGCACAAATAAAGTGGTCGGTTCATATCGATACATTTTTCTTTCAGTAGGTTCAAGGTGAGTATGGCGTTGGATGTCCCTTTATTCTGTACAAAGCCATTTTGTTGCTCGCTTATTTCAGGGGTCAGCTTTGGAGATATTCTATTTTGAATGGTTTTTAGCAGTACTTTGGATGCATGAGAAATCATGCAGAGTGTACGGTGTTCCTCGCATGTCATCGTTCCAGCCTTCTTTGGTAACAAAATACATCTGGATTTTGTGAATTCTTTTGGTAGCTGTGCCTTGTCATACATGTCTATGAATGTATTTACTATTTTTTCTTTTGTCTCCGTCGGTGGCTTTTAGAAGCTCTGCTGTGACCCTATCCATTCCTGCTGCTTTGTTATTTGGCAGCGAGTGTAACACTTTGGTGATTTCTTCTGGTAACAGTCCCTTCACACACTCTTTTAGGGATACCTCGGGCATGTGTGGTCTTTCTGGATCGTCATAAAGCTCAGTCAGATATTCGACCCATCTTTTTGCCGTCGAATGTTCATCGGTTGTGAGGGTTCCACTTTTGTCCCGTATTGCTCGTGTTGTTGTGTGCTTCCTCTTCCCGTTCAGCAAATTGATTCGATTGTACATTTCCCTTATCCTATGACTCTCATCGAGACTGCTAATTTTGTCGCATTCGCTGTTAAGCCATCTCTCTCGTTCTTCACGACATTTCTTCTTAATAATCTTATCAATTTCTTTATACTTCAACCTCTCATCAGCTGTTTGTTGATTTTTCCATTTACGTCGGCGATCTATCAGTTCGATGATTTCATTTGTCATCCATGGCTGCCTTTTGGTTGTTTGAAGAGGGGGAATAATTTTTTCAGCCGCTTGCACCATGGCATTTGCCAGTTTTTCCCAGTTCCGACTCTCGTAATCGTTTGATTTTAATATTCGTGTTATTTCCTCATTATAGCTATTCCGTATGTTTAAATCTGTAAGTTGTTCAAAATTCAGCCTTTTCTTATTAGCCAGTTTATCTAATTTTTTTAGTCGAACACGAATTACCATTCTTAGTAATCTGTGGTCGCTTCCACAGTCAGCGCTTGGCATAACTTTTATCGACCGTATCGCATTACGGTAGCGTGTGTTAACCAAGATGTAATCTATCTGGTTCTTGTAATCGCCATTCGGTGATTCCCAGGTAACTTTAACATTAAAAATTAACTACATTCAAAACTTCAGTTTGGACATTTTCAGAAAATTAAATTAAATAAAACATTATTTTAATAAATCGAGAATTACGCTATACATAAAATTGAGAAAACAAGTAGTTGCTTAGAACGAAATCACTCGGTTCTCTTTTCCCCTAATATATTCTATTCCTTGTATGGCGTTTTTTCATTTTAGTTTCAATGATTTTTGCTGAGTTCGAATCCAATTACTTAAAATCCTGCAAATCAGAATCGTAAAATAATAATAATAATAATCTGCTACAATGTTTGGAAATTACAAATATCATTTTCTTAATTTACATCCTTAAGCTGATTTCCTGAAGATGTGTTTAATTATGGAGAGTGTTGTTTTAATCCGATGATGTTTCTTAGTTCTAATTCTATTTGATCGTTGTTTAAGCTTGTTCTGGTGACTGAGTTTCTATTTGTAAGCATTCATTGAATAGACAACACTGCAATGAAAGGAAATTAACAAATACGCATCGGAGCATGAGGGAACCAAGCCAAGCATTAGCAAAAGCGACACTACGAAACTAATTAAACATTTTTAGGACCCCACATTCAGTCCTAAACGATTTAATAAGTTCCCTCGAATGGCAATGAGTGGAATAAATTCGTCGTTTTTGAAACCCGTGTGGAATATTGATCGGTTTTCTGAACATTGATAGAATTTCTTCAAAACATGAACTTCCTAAAAGAATTTAAAGCTTCCTTTATGTAAATGTTATAGATCAAAATAAATGTTTTTTTTTTCTTTTTGTTTAAAGTTGTGGAAATAATAAAAAGAAAAAGTTTCCATATTTGGAAGTGATAAGAAAGTACGGAATGCAATCATCAATTGATGAAAAATTAAAGAAATATTTAATTAGGTTTCTTAAATCCAATTAATTTTTAATCAAGTATGAGCTCACAAATTTAGACTGAGAAACAGAATGTATTAAAATGTAATGTTTAGTTCACTATTTGAGTTAATAATTAAATCTTTAATTTCACTGCTAATTTTCCCACAGGATTTTACATGGATAATGTTTCATACATAAAAGTTATTATCGTTTTTTATTCTTAAAACTGTTTGTCACTTTGAAGACGATCTGATTCAAGAGAGGGACCAAACATATTTATGACCAAAGAGACAATGATTTTATGAGTCTTATCAACTTTCCTTAGGAACTTTATAAAGAAAAAAACTTTAAAAAGAGAATGAGCAAAAAAAAAGTGATGTTACACAGCTTATTTAAGTTTCATGGTTTTTGAGAAAATGTTCAACAGGAGTGAAGTTTCCAATGTACGAAATTGAATAACTGTACACAAACAGTAACTATTGATATGAGATCTTTAACGAAATCCAACCAGTATAAAAAAGAGAATTGTACAAAGTGAACTGTGGGTCTTTGTTACCTAGACTACTCTTTTAAGTGTAATATATGTAGTTACAGTGCTTTTTTTTTTGCTTTTTTTATTTGAGTAAAACTTGATCAACCTCTGCTGTATATCAGACTGTTAGTCGAATTCTTCACGAAAGTTCTGTTCAGTCTTCGACTGAACTGATACATTTCTAAGTTCTCGGACTTAAAGTTAAAGGTTGATAGACCTCTGGTTGCAGTGCTTGGCTTCTCTGCCACCCACATTCACTACATAAAATAACATAACATAACATAGAGCTGAAGGTTTGTTATTTCAAAATTACAGAAAATTAAAATAAAATTTCCATTTTTAAAAAATAAAACTAAAAAAAAAAGTCCACAAAAACAAATAAGCTTAAGATTGATGTTTTTTTATTCCTCATTTCTTTTTGAAAATTAAAATAATAAGTGGATGGGATCTAAACGCACTTTTCAATGTTTACTGGTGGCGCCACTCGTATCCGGAGTCGTCGGCGAATTCTATCCATAGAAACCTATGATAAAACACGAACTTCTCAGTCCAATTTTACCTTTATTTTTTAAATATCATCAATAAATAAAATATACGCATTTATTCTATAAATATCCTACCTATTTCAACGATTTTTTCTTTTCAAAAAAGTAATAGTTTAACAAAAAAAAAAAAAAAAAAAATATTTTTAGGCGTGAAAACGCCGATCAGATTTAAGCAATGATTTATTGAACACAATAAAATCTAAAGAAAAATGTTTTTTTTTTTTGCAATTAAATATTTCTTTTTTTATAAATCTGAAGTCTTATTTTTTTTTTATTTGTAAGGACAGAATTTGCCGACGACTCCGGATACGAGTGGCGTCCCCGTACACAAATTTGGGCATCCACCTATTCCAAGGAGTGTGTGTTTATTTTTTTTTTTTTTAGTTACATTGTGTCAAAGTAACTTTTTTTTTGGAGATTAAAAGGATAATCCTCTTCGGCAGATGTTTCTAACCAAATAGTTTTTTTTTTTTTTTTAATGCGATAATAAACAAGTTAGTTAAATCTAAAAATCAATATTTTCTAGAATAAAATGTCTTCTCATTTCTTCTCTTCCTTTAAATCAAAAATTCCTAAAATTTAAACTAATTGCTGGAATGGAAGCCTGTTCTTTGTAACTGATTTAAGCTATTGAAAAATAACATTAACTAATTCTAATTTAATTCACTTTGACTGATCCTGTATCATCACTGAATTTTCTTACTCGATGGGACAGTGCTAAGGATTCCTCGTAATCCTCAAATAAGGATGTATAACATAGGACGTGGAGACTAGTCCGATCTCTAGTTTAACGGCGCGAAGCGATGGCCGGAGAACTGTGAAGTCCAACGCCCGCTTAACTCTTTGGAAGAAACCCTACTCCCTTTGGCAGAGGATGGGATGACTGGAGAGGAAGTAATCAGTGACAAAATCTCGCCCAATATAAAGAATCAAATCCGCTTCTTGCAGCTCATCAATGAAGGGACAATGAAATCGATAAAAAAACTACAAAACAAATGAAATGTTCAACATGCATACAGAGAAATACGTTTTTGTTATTTTCTGTGCTGTAATAATAGTTACAGAAAAAATTACAATAATTTAAAACTTCTTATTGTAGTATGAAGTTGTCTTACTCACACGAGCATCTTATCGATATTTGTTAGTTCTGAAAGAATGGAAGGACTGGCAAATTGAAGTTTTCCATGAATTTTTGTTCAATTTGGAAAAAGGATTACAGATGTTATTGAGTAAGATCTGCGATTGGCTTTTTCTAGGAACCAATGATGCTTTTACATGACACTGACTTATAGAAGCCCCAGAGAATAATGTAATATGCAAATAACACGTGGTACTGACACGGAAAAATGAAAAAAACACACAAAACACACACAAAAAAAAAACCTCATCGCTCTTAAGTTGAATATTAAAAAAATTGAATATTTTAAAATATTATATATAGTTGTAGCTACAAGTTTGAAGGTCGTAGTGTAATCAGTAATTAATATTGCATTCGAATATTTTTCACAAACCATAGAAATTTGAACTAAAGTTAAAGGTGAAAGAAATTTGTTAAAATTCAAGGATTTTTGCTGAAGAAATAAAAGACAAATTCACAAATAAGTAGGGCTAATTTGATAATCATCCTTTCAGTTCTCCTGTTTTGTGGATCTATCGATTAATCGATGGTTTCTTGTTTGGCTTCATTCGCTCTTTTACCCTTTTTTTCTCCACTACTAAAAGAAAGCCGTCATGAGAATTGAATCTGTAGGAAATCGATTATCTTCTGATCAATAGCTTCCTGTAAAAACAATAAACCAAATTCTATTAGGACTATTTCTTTTAGATTAAAAACAAAATACCTATTGAGTATTCAACTCATGAAATTGTGATGATTTTATGAAATCAAGTTTTATTAAATGATGATGAAACAGATCTTCACTCACTTTCAGGCAAGGTTAAATGTGGAATTTCCTTGAAATTAAAAATAAAAATTCTTGATTTTTATTAACAACATCGTTAGCGATATTTTGAGTTCCAGTCTTTTCAGTTAAGTATTCGCAAACTAATTTTTTAATACAACCATAACAAAAAAGTTATTAAAAATAAGAAAGATATTATTAAAAATAAAATTTATGAAAAATAAATTTCAAGTAATAAACTCGAAAGAAAATTTTCCTTGTCTTTCGAGTTTATTAATTGAAATTATTGAACTTTTCGAGTAATTACAAGGTTTTAAGAAATCGAAATATGATAATCGAAGAAAATTTTGTCCCTTGCAATTCAGCAACTTTAAATTTAAATTAAGACTAATTTTCTGTCTTTACTTCAAACTATCTTCAGTCATTTACTTTAAACTATCTTCAGTCATTTACTTTAAAATATCTCATCTTTATTTTAAGACAAAGTCGCATAGAAATATTTAAAATTAATTAAAAATTAAACCTATGCATTAATAATTTTCAAAAAGAAGCCTGAGGAAGTCCAGAAATTCTCTGGATGAAATATAGCATATAATGAATAAAAAAGATAAGATAAAATTATGCCAAAATTTTTACGTGGGAGAAACCAAAAGAACCCTAGCGGAGCGAGTGTCCGAGCACTGTAGGGCCTTGAAAAATAAAAACAAAGACATCTCAGACGTAGCGTATCATTGTATAACGAAAAGCCACGTTATGGACACAAAGTCCAAATTTTATATAAAGAAACCCAATTAGGTTTAAGAAAAATATTGGAAAGTTGTGTTATTAGAAACTCTAAAGAAAAAAATTTTAATAGGTATAAAGGAGCTATAGTAAATTTTAATACCATTGTACTTATTAGAGATTACTTACAATTTAATAACCGAAAAACAGCCAATATTAAGGAATTAAATTATTAACAATATTTTGAAAAATTATAGATTACAATTAATAAGTCAGATTGTAAACAACAATTAAATTTGTTGTATCACCATGCTTTTATTTATTTATTTTTTGTAACAATAAAATTAGTTAATAGTCACTTTGAGATGTTTAAGCATATTGTAACAACAATTAATTTTATTAATAGTTCATGTTTTTAAACCAATGCTGCCAAGCTTATTCTTAATTCTGTTATACCTATATTATTGACTTGAAAAAAGGAATATGTACAGTTCCTGAAAATTTGTCTCCCTTATTAGTATTTTAATAAATATTTTAATACTAATGCAATGTATGGAAGAGTGTGTTTCTATCTAATATTTTTGATATGGAAAGAAAGAAGATTGTGGAAGAATTTGGTTTATAAAGATAAGATAGTTTTAAGAGTAATTTTCTTCAATTTTATTTGATTTTGTTTTCACAAGTATAGAGTATATGAAGTATAATATACATTCTGAATTTTGTTGCTTTGATATTTTTTGAAACTAGAAACCAACAACTTATTTTAATTCTGGAAGACAGAAATTTATTTGTTTCTTGATTCCTTTTAAATTTTATTTATTTGGAATCAAAATATTTAGGAATGGCATTATTTTTCAATTCGCATCGCAGTTTTTTGTCCCCTTCTTTTTTTCTTTTTTAGAAGAGAACTGAAATCGTGTTGGTGGTGGTCGTGTTCCGTTGGGTTTCCCTCGTCGGCGATTAGTCGACGCAGCTGCAAATTCCCGATTCACCCCAACGCTTTTCGCTAGGAGGATATAAGATGTAGGACGAGGCTGCGTTCGTCTTCTTTTCCCCCCACCCCACAACTATTACTCCCACGAATTTACATCGTAATTGGAACAGTTTTATGACCGATCGAAGGAAATATTTCGTCCCGTTGCAAATAATTCCTTTTTCTCTGAAACGAAAGGAGAACGCAGTTACAGAAACAGAAAATGGCTACTGAACAAACAATTTGGACTACGAATTGAAATTTCAAGATTCCAGGTCGAAATTATTTTGCTACTACGTTTAGAATGTTAAAATAACAACTTTTTTTCTCCCCTAACGTCCTTTAAAAAATAACAGGCAAGAATATGGAAATGGGGTTAAGGAAAGAAACGAATTAAAAATTTTATTACCGTTAGGATATTACGAAAAGCATTTTAGAATGAGTTTTTGATCACAGTTTCTTTCTACGGTTCAAATAAAAAAAAAAGAAGAACGAAGCTGTCTTATTAAAACAAATCTGTAGTTTATGAATACATATACATATGTTACGTCTTCTCAAATCAGTGACTGACAAATAAACCCATATCCTAGCTCAATTCATATCGATTGATGGCATCTACAGATTTGGATTTCGTTGGTCCATCAACCACAGAAGACGACATCTGTCCCTGACAAACTCTCTGCAATCAACACAACGATGAGTTCATAATAATCATAGAAAAAAAAAATTACAAAAGAAATTCTTCAATAATCTTCCTCCGTTTCATCTTTAAATGTATTAGAAAAGATATAAATAACTTCACCTTTCTTCCATGAGTATTTAAAAATATTTTTTTTAAATATATGATGCAGATTTTCGGGAAATATCCGCTTTCCCTTTATCAAGCCATAAATAAATGCGAATAGAAGCTACTTTACAAACAACAAACAAAAATGGTTGAAAACCCAACGAATGTTAAGACATGATAAGGCAACAACTTATTTGTTGTTATATGTCGATACATGAAACATGTCAGCATTATAACAAAGGGATCTCTATTACTAAATAATCAATATAAAAGGCATTATTAATAATTAAATACATCAAAGAAAGCAGTTTTTTTAACATTAATTTTGATAAATTCCTTAATTAATAAAATAGTATTAGGGTCTACACTAGTTAAAGTTTTGCTCTTTAGTATTTTTAATGATAATATTTTTCTATTACAAAAGAATATTCACAATGAAAAGTTTAATTTTTCTTTCTTCTTTACCTAGTCATCTAACTTGAGTTATTTTGAAATTTAAAGAATTCGATTCAATTACGTTCTGCTAATTGAACTTTCACTAAACTTTCTAATGTTCAAGATGAAATCCTCGACAATTTAATGAAATAAGTGACTATGTCTATCACAGATAATATTGCTATTGCCTTCATTAGCAGTCCCGTGTTACAGTTAACATAGGGAACCGCTCTTGCTTTTGTGTTGTCTGTATGTCACACTACAGGTCACACTCTGTAGCGGCCAAACGGTTAGAGATATTAGAATGAAACCTTCACCATTGTCTTTAGCATCCAAAAATAGGTGACAACATAAAAAAAATCAGATCTGTAGGAAAATCAGACCCTGCCCCCCCCCCCCCCCAAATAAACGTTTTCCATAGCAGTATTAGTAATAATGATAACAATTAACACAGTAATAATTCTGATGTTTCATACTTAACAATACTAACAATTGCCAACAGGACGTCATTGTTAATATTTACAAACGTATTGTTTCATAAATTCTTTAACATATCCAAATGATGCAGTAATAGTATTCGCGGCCCCTAGGTTACAGTTTTTCTGTAAAACATAAACGAACGGTCTTATATTTATACGCTCTTGCTTTTAATTATTTTGTTTATACAATTGTACATATTATGGGGCCGCTTTGTTTTTGACTAAAAGCATTAGTTACCTTATTTTATTTTAATTTACACTCTGTGACCAAAAAAAAAAAAAACCACTGCAAAGGAAATTCCCAATTTAAATGCAGTAACCTTCTCATTAAATATGCAAATGAAGAAAGTTTACTTGTTAAGAAACCCCCCCCCCCCCCTCCCGCTAGATCAGTGGAAATGTCTATCTTGTGGTCCATATAAGGACCCTCAGAATGTGATTCGTGGGAATGTTGCTTTAACAAATGTTACGTGAATTATACTTTGACAATGCGCTCGAAGATCTTTCGCGAAATTGCATGACTCTAGAAAAGCCGTATCCTGGGACTGCGAAAAGCCTGCTGGTCGTGCAGACGAATCGCTCGCCATCTGATGCAGCGGGAACCACTGATGCTTCTGTGGGAAGGTGTTGAATCAGTGGTTGCGTGAGAGCACTCATTCACGCCGCCAAAGATCCATCTACTGCTAGAGCATTCGGTTTGTTATGAGGCAAGCCCTAACTGTACCGACAGCTTCACTTTCCATCATTCAGAGAGATGTTTCATCCTGCTTACAGCAACTGAAATCTACCCGCACCATTGCTAGAGGAATTGTAGAGGTTGGGTTTCATTCCCGGCGACCCTTACATGTCCTGCCTTTAACAACCCAGCACCAGTCTAGAGTGCTGCCTTGCCCTAGAGACATTGCCCAATCTCAAATAGTCTCGTTTAGTGAAGAGTTCCGCTTATGCCTTGCAGCAGATGATCATCGCATGTATGTATAGAAGAGGAATGGACAGCGCTCAAATCCTGCCAGTATTGTCGAGAGGTACACAACCCGTTCCAGATGGTATGACGGTGTGGGAAGCCATTTCTTAAGACAGCAGATTCTCTCTCAAGGTGATTCGAGGAACAAAGAATGTTCAGCGATACGTGGAGAAGATCCTACAACTCGTTGTTTTGCCCTTTTTGTCTTGCGTGCCAGGGGCACTTTTCCAATAGGATAGCCCAAGCCCATGCACTGCATACATTTCCCAGAAGTGCCTTCAAGCAATTGAAACCCTTCCTTGCCCATCCAGGTCCCCTGACTTATCTCCTATTGAGCATGTATCATCAATACTGCATCCATCATCAATGGACCCAACTATGTGCTCTAAGTGGCTAAATGGCTAGGTGCCGACCCTCTTACCTTACCTTGCATCCATCATCAAACATCCGACATTTCGAGAAGCAGTTGAAGCAAGCTTGGCGTGATCCGCCGCAAGACAACAGTAGGACTTGGTTTCATTCCACGCTATGCCGTGCTCAGCTAGCATAGTAGCCACAGGCGGTTCAACACAGTACTATTAATATAACAACAATGCTATTATTTATTTTTTTCACAGTGAAATTTGAATCAATTGTAATTCTCTTCATTCAAATTGAACACTTCCTTCATGGAACTTCGATTTTTTTTGTCACAGAGTATAGATGTTAACTTTCTACATTTAATCTTTCCTTTTCTTCATGTATACTTTCCATTTTTATTTTATCTTCCATTCTTTATTAGCATTCAAGAGTAACAAAACAATACAAAATTATTTACATCATTCATAGCAAAATAATTCCATTCAATCTCTTCATTTTCTGTTGTGATTGTTTTCTAATAACAGAGTGACGATAGCCTCACTTGCTCAAAGAAAACAATAACGATGTGCCCTGATTTTAAATTAAGCAATTACAAAAAAAAGCAATTACTCTTAAAGCTCCTGAATATTTTTACTTGATACTATTTTACTGTACATAGCTGTGGGATTATAATTGTAAATCCATTTTTGTGGAATCCGAATTAATGAATCTCGGTTTGGAATATGTGAATTTGAATTCCAATAATTACAGATCTTTAAAACTGATTTTCTTTATAAATTTTATATAATATATTTATGGACATTTTCTTTAGATGACTTTAATTTGGTAGAAATGAAGAATATGGAATTTTTCATATATATTTTTTAAAAAAGAATTTGAAAATTACTGAAAGTAATTTGAAGAGTTCTTTTCCTAGGAACCCCCCCCACCACCACCACCACCAAAAAAAAAAAAGAATGTAGAAGTACGTTGAAGAAGAAAAGGAAGAAAGGAAACGGAATAGGAAAAAAAGAGAGAGCGGAAATGAAGGAACAGGAACGAGATAATGATGTTGAAAGTAAAAACGGGATAGAAATGAAAAAGAAAAAACATCGCTTATTATATTTTTTTTCCACCCGAAAACAATTGCATCAGTGAAATTTGAACATTCCTGAAAAAGAACAGAAGTGAAGTTATTGTTCATTATTATAATAAATGAAATTAGAAATTAGGATTACAAACGAAACATTTTGTGGGGAAAAAAATGTACTTTAAGAGTAGAAAAAGGTTAAGACTTCTAGAGCAGCAAATTTCAAAAATTTAAGTTTCAAAATTTAAAAAAAAAAGGAAATTATAGCTAACATTTGGATAGATTTACCTTTCACAATATATGCAAGTAACAGTTAAACAATACAATTAATAATGCAGTAGCAATACTTAACTATCAGTTGAACTGCAATTAAACTATCTCCAGAACCAACATTAGAATCTATTAATTCCGCACTTGTTTGTGCTTTGCAGACGATCACCAAAAGAGCATAAAAATTCTTTTTCTTTGTGAACATATCGGCTCAACTTATTATTACTTATTAAAATCATATTCTACGATTTTTCATATTTTCACATATTTCTCTAAACTTTAATAAAAGCTATTTCTTGTAGAAGTTATAGAAGGAAAACGAAACAAATTATTAGGAGAGTCTTTGTCAAAAGGAATAAATATATATATCATTGAAGTCATTTCAATTTTATCTTTTATTAAACCAAGTTCCTCTTTTTATACTGCTCTTTACATGGTAATCTCGATACGTGTATGTAGATAGAAAAACTATTGACTGTTGATCCTACAGCAATAAAGTAAAACATCATTTCATTCTGCTGTAGAGAATAATAAAAATAGCAGTTTATTGGTGTTGAATAATGCATTTATATAAATATAAACCATACCTTCTTCTCTGAAAATCTCTTCTTGTCATAATAATAAAAAACAAATCTTCTATTTCTTAGAAATTTTAAGTTTAATAACTTAAAAATAAACATTTGTTTGGCGAATTTTCGGAAGTTTACTTTCTTTCGTTTTCAAGCCTGTTTACCAAAAAAAAAAAAAGAAAAAGTAAGAAAGTAAACTTCCGAAAACTCACCAGCCAAATGTTATTAAACATAAAATTTCTAAGAAGTAGAAGATGTGTTTTTCATTTCTATGACAAAAAGCAGTTTATGTTTCTCTATCTGCTGTCTCAAGAGATACAGTGGTGGTCAGAATTATAAGGACAACTGAAAATTTCAAATTAGCATCAAACCATGCTTTCGAAGTTTGAGAAACATGTACTGAGGCATTGTCCTGCTGGAACAAAAAGTCTCCACTTGTAATTGACGGTGCTTCTGATAAAAGATTATTGCCCAATATGTAAATATTCATTTACAGACTTCATTTTGCCCTGCACAAAAACTATTGCAGTGGTTCCGCCAGTTGCGAAACCTCTTCAGACCAGCCACTGAGCCACCTCTAAATCTATGGTTTGCGAAAATTTCTTTTTCTTTACGGAAATCATACCAGAAGTAGCGAAAACCATCTGGTCCATCCAAATTAAACTTTTTCTCATCAGAAAAGATAATATCATCGCACTTCTTTTTCCATAGTAATGCATTTTTTGACAAACTCCATCCTCAGTCTCTTATGAACAAAAGTTCATAATGTAAGAGGTGGTCGTGACCTAAGTTTTCCTAACGAACCTTTTTTTCTTTTTGTAAAACATGTCGAACAGTTCGAACACTGCATCGTAAGTTTAATTCCCGTTTTGATGTTTGTTTTTTGGAGCAAGCTCGCCTTATTATCATTCTTTTCACAGGCACAGAAACAGAATATGGCCTACCTATACGTCTTTGCCGTCCATATTTTTCGGGATTTTTAAGAAAATTATAAATAACCGTTCTCGATCTATTCAGCTTTGTCGAAATTTGATATACAGTAAGTCCTGAACTTTTAAAAGCAACCACTTTCCCTTTCTAAAACTCCGAAAGTTTCGTATCTAGTGGCATGACTGAAAAAATAGAATATGACGTTCGCAATCTCTTACTATGCATTTATATCGTCTGGGAGTGCCGTGTGCTGAACAAAAAACATGCAAATTTTGCTTTTTAGAACACACAAATAGCATTGTCCTTATAATTTTGTCCATATCACAGTACTGTCTAAATCCAAAATACATTTTATGAATGTGAATTTCCCATATATTTCCATAAAAACTAATAAAAAATGCTGCATTTATCGTTGGTTTCCAGCCATAAAATTTGCATAATTTTCCAGCCAACTGTAACCAAGTTTGGCGATTTTTTCCCTTGTCCTTATAATTTTGACCACCACTGTATTACAGAAATTAAATGTTGTGATGTTATAGAACAGAGATATTTGTTTCCTTCGCTTAAAGCAATACAAAAGTTTTCGGATTATCTGTCTATTCTTTTTGCTCTATATCTAAAGAATTACAACTGAACTCTTATAACTATTGGCATAGTTCTTCTTGCACTCACATCTTATGCTGCAATGTTAATATAATTCGAAACATTAGACAGAAGCGAACAAACAATTGGGATCTTGATTAGTCTTCGACCAATGTTCTGCTTTACGTTACTGTTTGTGAAAATTGCAACTTCATCAACTACGAAGGATTGATGATATTAGCTTGAAACTTACAGGATCTTACTTACAGGAAACTTACTTAGCTTGAAACTTAGGGCTCGAACGGTTTCAGACCAGCGTCCTTGAACTTTCCTGTCTTGAGTATAAGAAATATTGCAATCAGTGAAGAGCCGACATTATGTCGAATGGGTGTGTCTAGTATCTCACTATTACTTGTCACAAAAGAAAGTCGCATTACGAATACCTAGCAGATTTTGAGCGAGAAGGATTCGTGGGGATGAGAGAAGCTGGATTTCTTTACCGCGAAATTGCCACTCGTACAGGAGGGAACGCCAGAACAGGCGTTCAATGGACAAATGAGATCTGAAAGCACAGAAATCCCCTAAATGGACCGAAAAAATCGCATGACTGCATGGGATGACAGGCATCTCTACCGTATGTCAGTGACCGATCGCATAGCTACATCCACGGTGTTAGCACAGCAGTGGAGCACTGTCACAGGTCAGACTTTGTCCTTCCTTCAGCACAATTCGACGTCGTTTGATTATAATAGAGGACTGAGCCCTGTGTTGTGAATTCCTTGTACCCTCAGGACTGCCATGTCAAAAACCTCTTCCATTCAATGCTGTACCGTACAGAATCTATTATTGCTGCTCGAGGTGGCTTCATACCATACTGAATTTTGAATCGACACAATTTTGTATAGCTCTGCAATTGTAATAATTAGTAACAAGAGTAATCTGAGACGTAAATTTCACTTGAATTGCGTGATTCTTTGCAATTTTTACAAACAGTAGTGTATATTTAAGATAAGTTAGACCATTAGTCCACGACTTGGATCTTCATGAGGCTGTGGACCTCTTAACTCTGTCATTCATTTAAGCTATAATCGTTCCATTTTTTTCTGAATCCGATAACGACTCCTCTTTTTTGTTATTATCGCCTTCATACCTTCGTTCTTGTTCAAATTGTTAGTAAAATCACATCTTTCAACTACTTTTTAATAGGAACTAGATGGTACCTTAGTTAGAAGTAAAAGAAATTCCACATTTTTGAAATATCGTGAAATGTTTCAAAAACACACGATTGAAAACGATGTTTTAAGCTCATTTTGGAAAAGCCATGACTTCCATAACAGCCCACATAAAATAAAACAAAATACAAAATTGATTTACCAGTTTCGCAGTAGCTAGCGTTACGCATTCTCTTTATGAAACATAATGGCTCAATAGATGAAATACACAACAATGAACCCTCAAACAAGAGAGTCGGAGAGAGAAGTGTATTTTTAATTTTGTTAGTGTATTTTTAATTTTAACAATACACTAACACATGTAACAATAACGAATGTCCAACAGCCAATAACAATCCATTCTACGTCGTCCCTTATTACGTCTTCACTTCGTTCAGTAGCGAGCGAGCGGCTATCCCAGAATTCCATGGGACCACAGCCGACACTGTGAAATTATATAAAAACCGAGGTTTTACAAACTCTCTGATAAATTCTGATGCATGAACTTCATGCATTTCAGTATAAACTTTATTAATGTGTGAAAGAAAATCTTAATATGCTGATAATATTTGTGTAATCGCGCTCCGTCGAGCTGCAGTGGGGCGAATAGTAGAGCCGCCATGTCTACAAATGGGCGTGATGTCACGACTGACGTGTTCCAACGCTGTACTGTGATTGGTTATTTCTCCGACTCTGATTACAAACAACCATTTTTTGCCTATTAATAATATGACTTCCTCACTTTCCCTAGGGTCTTAACCTTAAAATTAAGAGGTAATCATTTTCTCCGTTGTTCCTAGTCGTGTCTTTTAATTTTTGCCACTCCTGTCAGGTCTTACAATTTTCATTTCGTACAAAACGTACATTGGAAGTTACATAATTTCTGTATGATGGAACTTACAACTGTCATTCTGTTAAAAAACAAAAAAAAAAAGCAATAATGCTAGATTGCATCAGCCAATAACTTTATGAATAGAACATTGTTGTATCATTCCACATTTAAAAGATTGAAGCTTAATAGAGTACTGACACTGTTAATTTTACTTTGAATTAAATAAGAATTAAGCAATATTATGTCAGTTAGCTTTTTCATTTTTTTCGATGATTTTTACGGAAAAATGAAAGCTTCCTGCCATTTCCTGCTCAGTTGATTTAAAGCTTTCTTTCTTTTTTTTTTCCAATAAAACTCAGCGTTGAAGTTGTAATGAGTTTCTTCT
Source organism: Thereuonema tuberculata (assembly GCA_023159025.1). Classification (NCBI taxonomy): domain Eukaryota; kingdom Metazoa; phylum Arthropoda; class Chilopoda; order Scutigeromorpha; family Scutigeridae; genus Thereuonema; species Thereuonema tuberculata. Next base: position 59,221,295 of record JAFIDM010000003.1, read on the forward strand.
CATTCAATCACAGTATTCAGGTTGGCATAGATTTGCTTTGTTCATTCAAATAAAATTCAACTTCGTTTTCTGTTTATCACCATTTAAGGATTACTTTGATGCAATTTGATCAATTTAAATACATAATTTGTTGGAATATTGAATGCATCGTAATGTATAAACTACCGTTTTTCGTTAGAAATTCATTGCAATGTGTTGACTTTACTTTGACTTCCTTCAAACAGAATGATATTTCTAAAATACCTTTTAGAAATAGTAAAATTCATTGATTTTCTGCATGAATTCCTTTATTTAGCTCAAATGTTTACTAATGAAGATTTTTACATTTAATTCCTCGCTGTATAAAGATAACATGAATCAACACAGATTCGCGATCTCTCTGTGAAGTTAAAGCTTTGATATTCCATGCTGAAAGATAATGTTTGCCTGATGGTGTATTGAAAGCATTTGCCATTTAAATATCAATGTCTGCCACATGAAAGTTTCTGTTTACTCTGCAACTAAACTAGTAGCTAAAACAAAAAAAACAAAAACAAACAAACAACTAAACTCTGTAGCTCTTCAAAGATGGAATATACACAAGCCCTATGAAGATTATCTAGAACCATTTTCAACGCAGATTTGATATAAACCATATAATATAAACCGTATCTAAACATATATATCAATTTTTCTTTTTGATGTCTTGGTAAGACATGTTAGTTATCTATGAATGATAGATAAATAACGATTACGTTTATTCATGTTGCAAAGGTTAAAGTATAAAGATTTTGTATTAAAAGGCGAATTTTTATTTTTCTACCATAACAATGAGAGACAGACACAAACTGATCTATTGATTCATTGTGATCTGTAATAGTGTTTCACCGCAACCTTTGATCCTTGGAGATGTTGTTAATAAACTAACTGTCAGTTCCCTCATTTACATAATATAATAATATTAGGACATTTCCATTCTATTTATTTGGAATTTGAAATGAACTTGAATCAAATTTATTCAACCGGAACTTACGTTGTGTTCCATTCATGTTATTAATTTGTAGCAGGATTTGCGTGTAATCTGCTAATTCTTTATACTTAATTAACTGTTTTGTATTGTGAATTCCCAGTTATCATTACAATGATAATAGTGAAGCCAAACTGAAACTGCTTGGAAGATAATAGATGTTAAAGAAAGGCATTTGGATGGTTTAATGAAAACTATTGTTTATAAAGTTAACTGAATCAACGATTTTATAAAAGTCATAAACTAATGAAGTTCATCTCAGATTCTTTAATACTTTTTTGGCTAAGATTTAAGTAGTAAATGTGTCCGATTTATTGTTTTGTCAAAAGGTTCTTAAGGGGAATTCTGAATTCATCCTTTCATTCTTCTATAATATAAAGGAATTTTATATTTTTGAGAATTTATCTTCCCGTAAAGGAATTCCAACTTTTGTACATTGGTCAGTGTCATTGATGAACTTCTGTTCAGTGCCGTCTTGGGTCGAATTCTCTTGTTCAACTTGACGACGCTTTTGAATCGCGATCTTCTTGACAACGTTGTTGGTGCAATGTGTTTAAGACAGAACTTGCTTTTTTTTCTTCCAATTTGACCAAGGTTCTGCTACTGAACTTGCATGGTATTAAAACCGGGCATTAAAAGATCAGCGACTGATAGATAGGGGAAGTCCGGGCAAAGCGAATTAACCGGGCAAAGTGAAAAACTCTTCCAAAAACACATCAGATAGCGCTACACGACTAATGCAGTCACTATCGATATGTGTTCTGCTTCCGGGGAAAATATATTCTCATTTGTGAAGTCTTTGTATTACGACATTTTGAAAAATCCTCAGTTTTGTTAAAATTTTCCAATGTGAGGACATACATATTCATTTAAAGTGTTGGATATTTTCAGGAAATGTTTTTTTTTCTTATTATATTTCCCGTGTTTCGCTATAGTGACTGTCGTATGTCGGTGCATTTGATTTCGACCAATGTAACCTCTTTGAAGCTAATGGCAAAGCATCGGGCAAAGCGAATAATTATTCGCTTTGCCCGGCTTGATATTAATTATTTTAAATTTTTATTTTAATTAAGTATTAATCTAATTCACTACTCTTTATTACAAACTTTGTTTATTACTAAAAAAATTCCATACTTTTACCAGTGATATTTTGCAGGGTAATAACCTGATTTAAAATTTTTCAAAATCTAGCCTGAAGAAGCTGGTAAAAGTTTGGAGTTTTTTAAGTATTAATATTATTAATATTGTTTCAGATAGTATATGATTATAAAAGAAAAACACATTAAGCAAGCTAGAATGAATAGGATATGGATAAAGCCATGCAAGAAGCTGCGTTGGGATCCTTAAATTTTGTTAAAGGGTCTGTTGCATATAGTATCTATTTCATTCTGTTGGATATGGGATGTAAGATCCCATACGCAACTTTATATAAGACATGAAAAAGGGAACTGCTGAAAAGAAATTAGAGAAATTCGTGACTGTTCAATTTTCGACCTTGTCCAATTGTCCAAAGTGCTTCATCAAGTGGGCGGAAAAGAAAATTTCAACAAGCTGAAATACTAACTAGTTCTTCAATCAGACATCAGAACAAAAGAAATTTGACAAAAAGGATAAACAACATTTGAAATTGATTGCTAGAAACTAGCAAAATGTCTCAGTCAGACAAAAAAGTATTTGCTAAGGAGAAGTACTTTTGCCTGCTGTATGGAGAACTCTACAGCGACCCAAGGAAGAAGATTGGATACAATGTTCGTAGTGTATATTGTGGAGTCACGAAATATGCACAAATTACATTGATCGCGGTTCCTACTTTTGTGAGGATTGCTTTGATTAAAATGACTATTCACTTAGGCCCTGAAAAAAGCAATACGGGAATGATTAGTTAAGGATTCATGAACTTCTTATTACTATCTGACATAGTGGTTATGATAGCAGTTGCATGCCGTTCAGATGCATTGATTTATGGCATGAATTTATTTTTTGTAAAGAATTAATTATAAATTTAACTGTGACTACTGACTTAAAAATAAGAAGCATAGAAATTTACTGCTAATTTTAGTACTTTGTATTCATACTGAAAAGCTGTATAAATTTATTCATTATCTTCAGAAAACAAAACCACAGGTTTAAAGAGAAAGAAACTAATCTAACGAAGAACTGAGTTTGTTTTTTTGATTTTGATTGTACCTTTCATTTGAAACTGAACCGTGATGATGGGTTAACCAGATTTATTCTTCCAAAGACCTTTCAACAAAAATTAAGACATGAAGCCAAAATGGAAGTGGCGTTTTGTGTATTCCTATTTCGAATTATTACAACCTCTTCTTCAAGAATGACATGAGGTGGATCAAGCAGATTACAAAGCAGCATCCTGCAGTTACTTAATCCGTACTTAATAACATTTGCGTTCCATAAAACCGGTTGACAGTCGATTAATTTTAATGACGAACCTTTCATGTTTGTTAAAATGGCTCCATTCTCTTGAGGAATGAAAGCTTAAGTTGGATTACTTCCCACTGCTGTCACATCAACAGCGGTGGAGATTTAAATTTAATGAAGTCGGTCTATTGGAGAGACTGTCTGTTGTGTCGTTTCTTTTTCTTCTAAATATGCTTTAATAAAACTTTCACCAGTGGCTTACGTCCAATATAAATGTAAAATACGAAGCATTGTCCTTTTTCTTTTTATTTATATAAAGAACTTCATGATATCATTTTACCTATCGATGTTCTATCCTCAATAAAATATTATTTATTTTATTTAAAATAAATAAACTATTTCTTTTCACACTTAAGTCTTCAAAAAGAATAATGCTAGAGAGAATAGACAAATGCAATAATAAGTATTATTTTACTTATTAATAAGTAAAATTGACTTACCTATTAATAAAATTTACGAATTTTAAATTATTAAGAATCTTAGGCGCTTAAAAAATATGGAATTGGAATAAAACAAGAATAAATTACACATTTTACTTTTATTCAGTGAAAAAGAACTAAAAATAATTCTTGTTCCTCCTTTTTTAATAATTCAAATGGATTCGTATTTAATTGGTATTTCTATTACCAGTAAATCTCACTTTACTTAGTGGGCCCGATGGCAGAGTTACACAGTAAAACACTTGACTGTGGTATGGAAGAGCCGGGTTCGCTTCCCGGAGAAGGTTCTGGATTTTTCCAAATTGAATTCTCCCCCAGATGGCTGCTAGGGTTCACTCATCTTTCCTGGAGTTAAAAGTTGGTAGGCTCTGACCTCAAATTACTCCCATTAATCGGCAGCCTTACCTCCTACGACTTCAAGGGCCACATAGATCTAAGTGAAAAATAAAAAGTGAAGAGCTGAGTTAAATCACTTTAATATTTTTTTGTTTACATTAAGAAATTAGAAAAGGTGAAATGTACTTCGGTAAAAGAAATTTTTTTTAAATCTATTTTTACACAAGACATCACGGAAAAATTAAAGCTGAATTTTTATAATTTTAAGATGAGTTTAGAAAGACAATTTTAACTCATTGATATTTATTTAAAGCTGATCATTTTCCGAAACTTTCATCGTAATTAAAATAAGATTTTATGTGTTTAACTAGGGTTTATTTCTGTCAGTGACTATCCTTTGATATAATAATTTGAGAATTTTATAAGCAAGAGCTTTTTGCAATTCAAACTCCAACGATGGTCCATACCTATCGAGAATTTCATTATACGTTCATTTTCTCTATTTATTTCCGCTTCAATTTTGTTTTTCTCTGCTGCGCTCAATATATTCACTGCGCAATCGATTGCTCAACCATTGATAGATATTGTCGAGGTATTCAAAGAAAGCGTTACGCACGGATAGTCATCATTGTTTTGTAATAAGCTCTCTTTATAGTCTGACTATTTGAGGAATTCCCTAATGAAAGGATAATGCCATAAGGAATTTTTAATTATAGCAACACGAGAAATCGAGTGGAACCACACATACAGATATTTCGGTCATGAAATCTTGAAATAATTAAATTTGCTTTCTTCAATATTGGAAGTTATTGTTGCATTACAAATGCAAATCATTGTGAAATCAACTGTGCGCAATTGTTATTCGCAGAATTAGGCTTCAAATCCCAATTGTACATTTTCAGAATTTTTAATCTGAGTAAGAAAAGCCAGGTTGTTATTAAGCTTTCTTCTAACATTTCAACTTCAGTAGCTAATCTCTCATTCTTCTAAAGGAAAAATTGAAAAATGTTGAGTCTTACTATTTTAATAACTCTCTTTTTAAATACTCTCTTTTTAAATAAATTAGAACATCATACCTATAAATATCTTCGTTACTACTCATTTAGTTTCTTTTTAATAAGAAACTTCTTCAGGTTGAGGAGAAGAAAACTTTCTTTTTCCTCTAAATTTCATAATTCGCTTTGAATACACGCATTTTTTTTAAATTACAATAATACAATACATATTAACCCTTTACTGCCCACACTAAGATGCCGATTTGCAAACATTATACAACTTTGCACATTTACTATTCTAAGCTTTGTACATTTACTGACAACACAAAATAAATCGAATTTTTAATTTTTTTATAATTTTCGGAGAAAAAATATGTACATTGAAATTGCCATTGGCCGTTTACGACTTACTGTTTAAAAAATGGCTAATCAGATTGCCACTGGGCAGTAAAGGGTAAATTACTCTCTTTTATTTATTTTTTTATGATTTCCACATATTTACAATAGAAATAAATAGAAAAGAAATGAAAAGAAAAACAATTAACTTAAAAAAAAATTAAACAAGGAAAATCTGTAACTTGGTTTTCTAGAAAGTTCCTGATTTGCTTTTGACAAGTTTCTAAAGAAAAAAGTTCTTTTTTTGTTTTTTCCGGAAACATTTCGAAAAGGAGAATTTTTAGTGTTTTTCAATTTTTACTTTTCTTTCTTTCTTTCTTTTTTTTTAATAAAATTTTACCCAAATTTTCTTTACAAAACTAATTTTACTTAATATGTATTTGTAATGTGATTTTTATTTACTAAAGATTAAAAGATGATAAGATTCTTACACTTACGAATAAATCTAACAACCAAAAAAAAAGCTGGGTTTTTTTATGTATTTCTTTTCTTTATTTTACTTGAAAGAAGTTTTGGAATCTTGGTAATGAAGCAGTAACATTCTGTTTTACCTTTGCTGAATTAAGAAATAAGGAAAAAAAAAGTATAAAATGCTAACGAAAGAAAGTCATCGTTTTTTCCTTGAGCTTCAGCCAAGCTGAAAACAGTCACGACACCTGTCTTCGAAAATTTGCTGAAATATTTTGAAACTCTTATAAAATAACAAATTCAAAAGAAAGAAAAAAATTACTTCGGTGTCAACTTCCCGAATAAGCTACGAAAAAAAAACCACACAATCTAAAATCTCTTAAATAACACCATTTTCTGTTATTTCCTATGTGATCTTACGACGTTAATTAAATACAAAATAAATAATTTTACAATTGACTTGTAAAACTGCATCATTGGATTGAATTTTGCTTCAGATTCATTGTATGTTTTACCCTTTGCTATCATGATTTAAAGTTTTATAATCTGATCTGTTCTTTTATTGTGTGAAAATCAAAACAATTTAAAAAAAAAATCATTTTAATATTTCTTTTTGTTATATATAAAATTAGTTCGTTCTTACCTGGAGTTTTTTAAAAGCTCGAAGTTTTTAACCTCTTCGTTATGTAAACTTCCTCAAACTAAGGTAGAATGAACAGTTGTTAGTCTACTATTTGATCAAAAACTGACTTTTTTTTTCAATTGAATTAATTAGAAACTAGTTGTGATTTTGATTTTTTTTTAACTAAAAAATAACTTTTTTTTGGCCTAAATGTAACTAATTTTGTTATTCTTTTCTTTTCTTAGGTAAGTGGCATTTTCTTGATGTAAGAATGTTAAGCTAAGTTGTGGTAAGTATTTCCACATTTTTTTTTACTGTGACGTTACTACAGAAGAAATAGTGTAATGAAATGGATTGTAATACGTACGTGAATAGATATTTTAGAATAGGAAGATTCAAAATTTTAAATATTCAAATTTATTCAAATAAATTTATAAAGGTGGTAAAAAACAACAACTATTATTTAGTAATGGTTAAAATGGTGTTAGAACAAGAAACCCTTGATCTGCTTTTTCTTCTCACAGTTAATGCGGTCCTCCTTAAAAAATGAATAAATGTGTGTTCGATACTGTTTATTTATCATTACAAAACAGTATTTTCAATTCATTTCTTTTTTTTCTTCCTATTATAAAACATTTTGTTTGCATCAATTCTGACTCTTAGTTCACATCACTAGGAAATATATCACTAAGATACATGAATATAAAAATGAGTTAATTGGAAACAAGGAAATTTACAAATCATTGTTCAAAAATAACCTCACAATCAATCTAGATGATCCCATTCACTACTATTAGTTACTTATTAGCATTCAGGTAAGAACATGTACTTTCAAACTGTAAGCTTACTTTCACTTACTGTGCTTTTTTCAAATGAATCTTTTATTTATAAAAAACCTTGGCCGCGCGGTTGGCGTTGTCGCTAAGACACTGGCCTCTCACCTGTGAGTACCAAGGTTCGGTTCTCATGTGGGTTTCGTTGATGGTGGCGATCCGCGCTGGGCAGATTTTCCCGGGGTTCTCCCGTTTCCCCTGCATTTTTCACACCATCCTTTTTCAGTCTTTCTCTCCGTCTGTCCTTCTTTCCGTGGGATAGCACAATAGATCTTTCAGATCGCGGTGCTCTGCTGTCCCGCCACCCATGCTCACCATATGACATTACATTACATTGCATAAATAACCTTGACTGCAGCAAAGCTTCTCAGGCTTCTACACTACAGTTCAATTTAACGTGATTTCCATGATTGATTGGGATGGCATTTGGCTTTTATTTGGAGGAGACAAAACTGGTTGTCATTAAGAAGAAATTTCTCAATTTCTCAATTTCTCTGCCCTTCACAAAAAAAGCTTTTTTTTTTTCTATTTTATTTTATTTTTTTTTTTGAATTTATTTAAGGTCTGAATTTATCTTCTGCGAAGCTTTTGATAGTTGATAGAGAAGGATCGCGGATGTTTTCATTCAGTAAGATTCAAAATTGATGTGTTTATCAGGAATAATCAATAATTTAAAGGATCGCAATTTCGCTTCTTATGAAAGCAGAGGACAATCTTTGCCATCTAAATCTTCCAAAACTATTCTGTTGTTGGTTAATAACTTAAAAATCGATTTTGCCCATGAGGAATAGCAAACAAATGAGGAGAAAAACAACGCATCTCTTAGGTTGACAATATTGTAATGGTACCGAGTAGGAGCGAAGAAGCAACGAGTCAAGTTTGGAACTGAACTGAATTCATTTATTAAACAGAAAGAATGGGTTTTTATAGATTTTTACAAAGTTGGATTTCATTGGAAGATATTAATTAAAAATATACATAGTATCATAAATACAAGAAACATAACGAACTTAAATTAATTAACTAATTAAACGGCTGTAAAGGAAAATAATTTAAAAATAAACAGAACAGTAATAATTAGGAAATAGAAAACGAATGATTTAAAATAAATAACGGTAAAAATTAAAATGAATAAAATATAGAAATATATATACAAATAAATACAAATAAATGATTTCTAATAAGATTTACATACAAACTGTAATATGGTGTTCTTATTGATAGTAATTGTAGTTTAATTTAAGATTTATTTGTTGTGAATATTTACTGTATTTGGCATCTAAGACTTAATTTCTTAAAAGTAAATTTTAATATTACTAAATTTACAACAGAAAGTATAAATGGAATCTGAAAATATCCGATCCTTTGTCTTTATTGTTCGATGAATCTCTTTCCACCCACTTTCCTTCTCTAATGACACCCTTTCCCCCTCATTAGAAGCAACTGATTCGAAACTCAATCAAGGGATGTTCAGCGCAATTCGGAATCTGTTCTTTGCTCTGTTTAATTGCTCACTTGCCCAACAAATTTCCATTCAAGTTTTACTACTCAAATGTTAGATTTGAAATTACTTCAATAAGGTAGATTTAGAAAAAAAGAAAGAAAGAAGAAAAACAGGTCTTAACAAAAACAAAAAACAAAGTCTATTTTTTTATATTAAATAGTTTGTTCGGAATTGCTATAAACGATTCAATTGTCATATTTTGGTTTCTGTGTCTCTTGTAAAGATTTGATATTTTTCAGATCTGAAAATGCTTTTTGTAATATCTGCAAGTTAAATTTATCATGTAAGATATTTATTAAGTAAATAGCTTTAACGTGCAGATATACGATGTAGTGAAGAAAATACAAAACTGCACATAAATAAACAAAAGGTTCTCGTATCCTGAGCTACCAAGTCGAGAATCTGGGACAGCTGTTTCGGCCTTATTAGGCTTCTTCAGCCCGATGTACCCGAGATGGTAGCTCAGAGTGCGAGACAAATATGAGAAAACCATTTCAGATTCCCCAAATGGTCCTAATAAGGCTGAAATAGTTGTCCCAGATTCCCGACATGATAGCTTTTGTATACTTATCTGCAGTTTTGTATTTTCTTCACGATATTTATTAAGCACAATCAACTTTATAATATTTATTAAGCACAATAAAAGAAAAATTCTCTTTCTTTTTGATCTATTGACTTAGTACTACTTATTAATAATCGTTGGAGGAAAATCAGTTGAATCGGGGTTTTATTTAAAATTCTTGCAAATTTCCAAACTCTTAGTATCAATAAAAAATAATTAGAAGGATTCCTAAAAAATTATTTCACCAATAACGTATTATAAGTCCTTACTTTATATACAGATATGAAAGAACTGAAGAGAAGTATCCTGTTTTCTAGTGAATTTTAGATTAATTAGTAAATTCATATCTATATAAAAATGTAAGAGTTCTTCTTTAGAGAAATTAAGCAGCTGCTGATCTTGATTAAAATAAAAACTAGGATAAAAACAAATGGCCGTGGAAGGTCTATGAAAACTTTGAAAGAATCCATTATAGACACTGTTTCTGTATTTACAAAATGAAATACTACATCACTGCATATATTTAACAAGTACATATTTTAAAGATTGAAAAAAAAAAAAACGAAACCAAAATGGAACCATAAAATTGAGGACTTTTCGTCTAATAAACAGCGGAGTGTTGTTTCCTAGAAGAAAAACAGTAAAAAAAAATGGAAACGAAAGAAAGTACAAAGAAATATAGCAACAGATGGAATGTAGAAAGCGGAAAGTGGATAATAGGATCAGAAGAGAAAGAACAATAAACAGAGGAAACTGTGTTCGGTGAATTCAAGGGATTTCTCAATTGTTTGCGAATACTTTTCCTAATGTAGTTGCCTTTGTTTAATAATGCCTTTGTTTTGAGTGATTAAATAATTTTTTTGATTATCTGCAAAGATTGAATATTTTTAAGGAATTTCTCAATTTAAAGAGTTTTTTTTCGATTTTGCGACTTTGCAACGAAGCAAACTGACTCACTTTCTAAAATCATCTATAAAATATATAAGTATTACTAAAAAACAATTGTGTGTGTACCTGCCATTGAATGGTATGTCCACCAACCATTGAATTTCCCAACAATTCGCACGCGCCTTGCCGGGCAACAGTTTTTTTTGGTCGACGCTATCCACAATAATAGAATTTCGCACGCGTGTTGCTAGGCAACAAATTTCCGAATGGATTCCACTACTATGCAGGGTTTTTTTTTTTAGAATTTAAATTTTAGTTTATTTTTAGTTTTAGTATTAAGCTTTAGATTTTATTTTACTTGATGTAACTTATTTTTGTGAATAAATAAAATGTTTTTTTTGTTTTTTTTCCGTTCCATTGCGAGGCTTCGGAAAAAAACGACGGGCAGTCGTTTAGTTATTCATAATAAAACATTAAATTCTAAAGTAGCAATAGAAATTAATTCTTTAACTTGCTAAAATTAAAATTCAAGTAAGGTCGTGTTTAAAAATTCCAAATCGGGTTTAAAAAAATCAACTGGAAATATGCTAAGAATTCTTTAATTGTGAATAAAAAAACGGGGATTTTTTTTTTTGTTACTATTTTACATCAATTGATGCAGCATCAACGAAATCCTCCTCTTGAATGACAGAAGAAAGTTCAATTACCAATAGATGGGAGATAGACCAGATGTCTACTAGTTGATACGCTTTTAAGTTTCATCAGAAATCAGGAGGGATACTTTTGATAGGATTTTTTAATGGTTTTCAAGGAACCGATAAGCGTATTAGTTGGTGGCATCAGCTTCGTCCTTCCCCTCATAAATCGCCAGCGGATTTCTCCCAAAAAATATCGATTTAGGAGGCGGGAGATCAAAATGCTGGAATATGAAGACTTTCGAATGGCATTAGTTACAATCTTTGAACTGATATGATAAAATATTGGAGTACTTCTGGGAAATGTTTCTACTCAACAATCATTTTTTTTTTTTTTTTTTTAGTAAATTGCTCAAAATTAATAAAAAATTGCTTTACAAATTACCTGAAGGAGAAAAGAAGAAAACGATTGGAAGAGAAAGTCAGATGGGACAAGGTCCGGGGAATAGGGTGGGTGAGACAATATTTCCCATCCAAGCTCCTGTGTCTGTAAAGCAATATGTGAACGTGTGTTACCCTAATGGAACACTATCCCATGTAAGTAATGCTGAGCGCTTTTCTTCCAGTGCAGCATGGGGAAGTTCCAACTGGTGGATGTGATATGTATCAGCTATGATGGTAACAGTATATCACACAGCGACAATCTCACCAACAAATTCAGAATCAACTTCCGTCCCTGCAGGGGTGCCTTGGCGATCTTGTGTGGAAGTTCTCCCTGCTTCATCCAGGACCTTTTGTGAGTAACATTCCGTACATTATCATTTTTCATCATCCGTGATCAATCAATGCAAAAAAAAAAATCCTGTGTTTCCCGTTCATGCAGGGCAACGGCAATGGAGTAGCGTTGCAGCCATCGTATCGTCAGCATGTGTATCACACAACTATGTGTCTCAAGCACAGCACTCTGGGAAGTTTACGTCACCGATTACTAGCAGTGTCTTACGTTCCTAAATGCTACGTAAAAACTTTTCGGTAACTTTTTTTACAACCTAATACTTAAATCCATCTCTGCTGAATTCGTGCTATTCAATTTAAGAGGAAGGCAAATGTTCTATTTCTTTCTTGCATGAAATGTACAAAATTTAAATCAATATGTATTTCATTGTATCATAAATTGAATATATAATTATAAATTAAAAATTGCATTATACAAAACAATTATAATTTTATTTATTTTTGTAAGTACGGTAGGTGCCGCTTAATGTGATCACTTTGGGACCGATGCTATTTGATAACAATAACCGATTGATAACAACAAACGAAAAGTATCAGGAAACACAAAATTTTAATTTTACTTTAAATTTTACAAATTTTTAAATGATAATGATTTATTCAAATGCTATTTTAAACAAATCGCTAATTCTTTGTTGATAATGATTTATTCAAACGCTATTTTAAACAATCGTTAATTCTTTGTCCCAACTTAGAAGCCATTCGCTGAATAGAGCAACTGTCATCCACGCTGTTTTATTCGCAGCATAATCAAAAGGCATTTCTTAACATCCTTAAAGCATCTTGGCTTTTTGTTTTTTCCGATAACAAAAAGTATCTTCTTCTTTCAAGTCATGCTCGCACAACAGAGTACAGTTATACGTTCTTTTGAAACCTTGCATCCCTTAGAGCTCTCGTTTTTGAACAGATACGTGTGTTCTGGCAAGGCACGGAAATAAAGTCCGGTTTCATCAGCATTGTAAGATGTTGTAAGATCAACTTTTCTTTGACTCATCTTGAGTAAATTATCAAAGCATTTCAAAATGTCAATTTTGTCCTTAACAGTTAAATCATTGCGGTTTTTTTTTTCCATTGTTAAAATGCTTGACCGGAAGTCAAGGAAGACCGGAAATCACCACCTGTCACATGCCCAACGTGCAGGCGAAATTCCTGCACGTGCTAACAAAAGGCGCCCTCTTTTGGGGATTTTCTTTGCTTTTATAGTTTAAAATTTTTGTTGACTGAATGAAAAAAAAAAATAAATTCGAAAATGGTATGCGAAAGTGATAACAATAACGAAGGCGCTGATTACAAAAACCGATTTTTTTAACATGTGTTAATATACAAGCGTCGGGACTTCGCGATTCCAATAACATTAAACGAATGATAACATTATCCGCGATCACATTAATCGGAACCTACTGTACTGTATATTACGTAAAACTATTTAATTTTACAGAACTAAAGGGGTGTCCCACTCGAAGTAAGCCCCGAACATTGTCAGTTTGTCCCACTCGAAGTAAGCCCTAAACATTGTCAGTTAACTGGAGATCATCGAGTGGCACACCCTTTACAAAATTTCAGTACTGTATTGTAAGTGAGAAAAAATCAAGAAACCTGAACCTATAAAATGCAAGAAATTTTACAGATTATAAAGGACACACTACTCAATTAGACAAGGTCAGATATGTCTGTTTCAGAAATGCCTCATTATCAAGCAAGCAAATATGATAGAGTTTGATTTTTGTTTATAAGAAAATGTCACTCTTTGAGATTTTCCAAATGATACATCAAAAAAAAAAAAAAAAAAAGGTATACATCTGTAAGTATCAAAAAGAATGATATTAATTATATATTTGTAAAATTCGAGTATTTTTTTAATTACAGAGAAAACAGTGGGACCTCTCTCATTTACAGTTTTTTAATTATGCTTTTTTGTTTTCAAACAAAATTTATGAAGCAATTTATTTGAAGTTAGTAACTTTTAACATTTTTGATTTGAAATTTTATTTCTACACTAACTTGTTGTTTCCGATTATTTTAGCAGATTCCTTTTTAATAATCATTCTATATTCTTCTGTATAGTATTTTTTTTGTTGTTGTTACGGTATTAAAGCAACAAATAAGAGATAGCGAGCGTAGAATATATCCTTTCCATCGTCTCGCGCTCGAGATTTCCCCTAAGTCATTAATAAAAGTCCGTCTACCCTTCAACGAAGGCCACAGACTGATGGGAGTTTGTAGTGATAGCCGCTGAATTCATCACTGAAGGACATTGGATAACTGTACGATAACAGCCCATAGTTTATTGTTGTCTTGGGATTCATTTCTTCTAAGCTTTCTTTCTCTTCCGTTTAGGTTTGACACCGGCGGAGTTTTATGCTCTACAAAATTTATTTTGTTTTCATATTTATTTCATGTCTCTTAAAGTTCCATGTAAATCTCTCCCATGCATTGAATGCTAATTGACCATTGTTGCTCTGGAAAATTCCAATGGACAGAAGCAACTTCTGTGTTCTTCTTGCCTGCCTATCGTCAGTCAGCATTTTTATATTTCTTAATTCTGATAAAACGTAAATTTTAATTTTTGTGTAATAATTTTTCAACAGAAAGGAAGCTTGACTAATTATTTCTGTCAAAATACATTAACGCTGCTTCAAATAAATTGAGGAATTTTGTGAATTTTTAAATGGAATTGAACATTACTTTGGAAGCGCTTTGCTTTTGTCTTCCCCCCCCCTCCCCAACTTTATTTTTCCTACTACTGTCCTCCAAATGAGAGATGGTCGCCCTGTTTTTGTGAGATCTGCGCATGTATGATCGATTAGTCTGGTCAGGCACTTCCGTCTGATTTTAAGACAGGACGCCGCCATTACGGTAAATCGCTTGTTACTTTGCAAAAGAGCATTGTATTTATAAATAATATATATTTATTTATTTATATAAATACTTATTGTTAGCAACTGGTATTGAAATAACGCTAAATAGTCGAGAGAAGTTCTAATTTGGCGTTATCAACATGTCTTTCTCAGTGAAAACAGACGACGGCGTCCATTGTGACAGGAAAACAATTGATCAGCTACCGGAAGGGCTGCGCAGTTCAAACTTCCGCTGGCCATCTCTCATTTGGAGGACAATAGAGGCTTGTCTGCTTATATGTAAAAATAATTATCACCTACTTAATATCGTCTTAGGCTGAATAGTCCTATTGAAGTTCACTTCATGCATTGGGATGTATTTCGTATTAAATTTAATAGATAATTACAAAGAATAAAAAAAAAATACTTTATATGTCAATGACAGGAAGTGTCTCTAAATCTGAATTAACAATTCTTCAATCATCTATGGTTTTATAATCTTCCTGTGAAGCAACACTGTTAGATGGTTAGCAATGCTATTGACTTATCCCCTCTTCTGTTAATCATCGCTACAATGAATAGCTGGAAGTAACATTCATTAATCGAATAGAAATAAAACTTTCCTCATTGTCAACCTCCTAACAATGGTATAGAAAAATCTGAAACGGATTTTACGTATGTGTTTCGCAAAAATCTCAAAAACACTGTGGGATTATATATATGAATATAATTGTCATTGAGGTTCCACACAATAAATTTTCTAAACGGCATTTTAATTTATTTACTTGCCTGTACTGGTTTAGCAGAGCATATTAAGTCTTTAAGAGTAAGGAGAAAATGAAAAGCAAAACTGATAAAAACTTAACTTGTTTTATACTCATTAAACAAATACAAGATGTGAAACAGTTGTTTCAAATAGTCTATAAATCTATCATGTAGATTTCAATTAATCAAAGTTCTTTACTTTAAAGCTTAAAGTTCCTTTAAATCTTTCTTAACATCAACTGTTCGATTAACAACGTTGATAAATGGCTATTTTCATCTAGTGTGATAATTACTAAAGTTTATCTTAATGTATAAACTCATTAACACATAGAACTTTCTTATATCTCATTTGTCTTTTAACTTGTATGAGATGGCTTTAAATAAAGTTCACCGAATGTGCTATAACAGTCTTTAATAATATGAATGTTTAAGTAAACTTGATTTCTCCAATCCTTTCTTGACTAAACATTCTAGTATTATTGTCTTTACCAAAACACTCTAAACTGTTTATAATCATAACTTGACTACTTCAATCGAATAATCTTTGACCTCGTTGAAATAATCTTTAAAATAAACCTCTTGCTAATAAACACAAATGTTCCTGTATAAATACTTAAATCCTTTTCAACTTTACAGTTCTTTAACTTTAGTTGATTCAGTCCAACATTTGTAATAAGTCGATTTCCCTTGACTTCAATAAATCCTAGCAGTAATGGTTTTACTTGAAATAAATAACTTTACTATTTCTTTAATCAAC
This sequence comes from Thereuonema tuberculata, assembly GCA_023159025.1. NCBI lineage: Eukaryota > Metazoa > Arthropoda > Chilopoda > Scutigeromorpha > Scutigeridae > Thereuonema > Thereuonema tuberculata. The sequence continues at coordinate 59,237,510 of JAFIDM010000003.1, forward strand.
GAACAAATGTTTATGTGTTGGTAATGTTTAATCTTTAATGTTCATTAGTATACGTTCCGCTTTGTCCTAAACTCCATTTTCTTGTGTTCGAAATTCTAACGATGGCTCCTTTACAAATTCTCGATGGGTGAAGTAAAATAGAAATCCTACTTACAAAAGTTCAGCAGCAATCCATCGATTTCTTGTCAATTCCAGTCAAACGTTGAAGATAATACCTTGGCAAAAATTCCACTTGGGTCCGCCAGTCCTCATTTGCGAGATTCATCTTTGGGCCTAACCGTTTATTAAGAATTAATTTAACTTTACCATTAATCCTTACTTATTTAATTCTCAAGGCCGTCCGCCTTTTACTGAACACAATATGAGTTTAAAATCAAAACTAATCTATAGCACAATCGGAAGGAACTCATCCGATTCCCATTTTCAAAACCTTAGCATCATTGCTATTTCGGTTTTCATCGTAACGCCATTTTTCGATCCTCTAGAATTCACGATTAACAATTGAAAGTCCGCGTTCATGCTGTGTTCAACACATCCATTGTTCTCACGTGCTTACACACAACAAAAGAACATACTCTTAACTTTCGGTTTTAATGAAAATAAAAAAAAATATAAATATTTCAAAGCCTTGATGTTAGTTTTAATTTAATTTTATCAGGGATTAAAAATTGAATTTCTCACAAACACGAATACCTAATGTTAAAACGAAAAAAAATATTTAAATGTTTAAAAAGAAAATAATGGAATCATTAGAAAACTTTTTTTTCCATTGTTTATTGTTACTGCTCAACAAAATCTATTAAAAACCAGATAATTAAATGAAAAGAACGATTTAAACTTAAAAAATATGCTAAGAAAAAGAATTATTTGCTTTTTTTTTTTAAACTAATAAATCAATAATATTATAATAAAATCAATCGGACGAATCTTAGCTCTGGCCGATCCAATTACTCAGACTTATCAATCATTGACTTAATCTCTATAGAATTCAGACGATTCAATTCCAAGCATAAGATCCGACTAGTATTGACTGTTATTTTGGTAACATTTTCGGAATTTCAGTTTGCGCAAAACATCTTTTCTTCATGTTTATTTGTCTTTCAGTTCACCCGATGAAAGTTTGTATTCAAGCGTTTTACAAAAGTTCAATGGATATAATCTATACTTGCTTAAAACTAATGTAATTAGTTTTATCAGTTCAATGGAAACATCTTCGCATTTTGACTCTAAGCTTCGTCGCAAAATTCAAAACAATGCAAAACGTTCGCTTGATTATAGGGCATCAAAAATTGAAAGCTTTTTTTTTTTTTGTTAAATAATTATATTTCTGAGATCAACTAGGAAATGTTGTGAAACAGTTTATGTTTATTGTCATGTTATGAAGCCCTTTCAGAATTTCTCATTGAGGCCAAGTCAGTAATCCTAAAACCTGTAGATCTTGCAAAACTTATTCATTCACTTATTTGTATTTTACTTGCGGAGGAAAAAGACAAAATGATAAAGAATATCTTAATTTTATTATTGCCTGACATGTATTACAAGTCGATGAATGTATATATTATTTTGAAACCTTATTGGCAATTAATATTTGTTAGAAATAGTCAGACCGCGCGGTTGGTGTTGTCGCTATGATATCGGCCTCTCACCTCTGAGTACCGGGGTTCGGATCTCATGTGGGTTTCGTGATGGTGGATGATCCGCGTTGTGCAGGTTTTCTCGGGGTTCTCCCGTTTCCCCTGCACTTCTCCCACCATACTTTCTCAGTCTTTCTCTCCATCTGTCCTTATTTTCGTGGGTTAGTATAATAGACCTCCAGTCGCAGTGCTTGGCTTCTCAGCCACCCACATTCACTACATAACATAAAATAGAAATAGTCACATTAAAGTTTATAATCTTACACATTTACCTCTCTTCCAGAGGATACGTCGTGGAGCTGTGGGAAGATTTAGATTCCGCTCATTTGTATTTCAGCTTGTTTAGTGTATCTTCCATTCGTATTCTGCTGATTAGTCGAAAACAACCAAAATTCAATGTCTTTGTTAAATTAAAAGTCTAAATTTAAGTACGCCTAAGTGGTTATTTTTTTATAAGACTAAATTACTAAACATTTATAAGTTTAATTGTGGTATCGTGTAATTAAGTAGAAAAGGTTGTGTATCACTTTAGCTGTTACTGGTTTTTATGTTGCTATTAGAAGGTGTCTCGCAATGAACCTTTGCCGCCGTTTCGTCACGTTTGGCTGAAAGAACAAAGAAATTTCCCATAAAAAAAAGAAAGGGAAAAGAGAGGAAAAAAAAAACGAACCAACCATAAAAGAACCGTTTTCCTTGTTGCTGCCATTTGTTTTCACTCAAGGAAAATCTTCTGTCATCGACTGCTTTACTGTTATCGGTTTTTACGAGCCCATGTTGAGAACGAAAGATCGTAGCTTTATATTGAAAGGGAAACGGGAGAATAAAAGATTATCAATCAAACTACTTTTGTTTAACCAATTATTTTGGTTTTGTTTGTTTTTTATTCTTTTTTATTATAGCATAAATTGTTACATCAAATTATGTATTCTCTAATCTTTATCTCATTATTTGATAACTGAATTTTTCCTTCAGTTGTCGTATTCTTCATCACTGTTCTAAATGAAAGCTTTGTCATTCCATATCTTCGTTTTTGTCTTGATTAAAAAGCACTGTATCCTATTTATTAACCTTAGCCACATAAATTAACATGAATAAATTAAAATTGCCTTTCTGTTTCAATTATAGGGAGGAGTTGGGAACAGCTGTTTCGTCCTGCTACGGACTCATCAGCTCAACCCCGCCTCCCCGATAAAAGAACAAGAACAAGAAAGGCAAGATATGAAGGTCACAGCCACACCTGGCAGTGACCCCCGAAAACAAAGGCAACAAAATAAATGTTGTGTTGTTTAACACAAACAAAAGAGCCTTTTCCTACAACTAGTAGGCAAAAAGGCATTAAAATACAAGAACTAAAGGTTCAAAAAAGCTAATTAAGCTAAATAAAGGATTTAACTTGCCGTATAAAATTGATTAAAAAAGGGGACACAAGAACAAAATCAGCACATGAAATAATTAAAATTGCCTTTCTGTTTCAATTATAGGGATTTCTATCAGATAAATTCATTAAAAAAAACAAAGAAAATAGAAAAAAAATTCTAATTGGATGGAAAATGGCAGAATAGACAAAAGAGTTCCTTCTATTTATTTTATCTTACCCTGTTTATCCTCTCTTATTCTTTGAAAATGGTTCTGTGGTATCAGCCGAAACATTGGAATTTTATTCTTTGCATTTTAATTGATTTTTATTTTCTAATCAAATAAGAGAAAATTCGCAATAATATCTCCGGAAAATCAAGGAGAAAAATGTCTACGAGACAAAATCAATTCTGCCATTCTAAAAAAAAATTGAAATCGGCCACTTAATGGAACAAAGAAAAAAGATAAATGGTTTAGAACTTAAACAAGAAAAAAAGACTTCATTAGCTTGAATATTTTTCATAGTTAAATATCTAAATTCAACTTAATTTTATTACGAGATTTCTTAATACGAGAATTTAATATGAAAGAAAATCTCTTAAATTTCCTTTTTTTTTCTTACATTGTTCAGAGCAGTGTTTTTTTTTTTTCTTTACGTGCGTTTCTTTTCTGCAGTTTTGCATCAATTGATTTTTCCTACAAAGTCAGAATTCATTGGAATTTCAATTTGAAAACACTTTGAAAGTATTAATAAGTAGCAGAATTCGTTCAGACGTTTTTGGCAAAAATCAGATTTGGCTAATAAACCAGTTGTTTTGACCATTTAAGAGGAACAAGCTTACATTTTATTTTAAAATTACGATACAAATTGGATAGAGTTATTAATTTTGAAGCGGTTTTCTTCCTAGAAGCATATAAAATTGTTTCAGCATCTTAAAAGATGATAGTGCAAGGCCATGGCTGTGTTGAAAATGCTCCTTCAATAACGTTTGTTGTACGCGTATTTTCTTTTTTTTTTTCTTCAGTACTTATATAAGCTGATAATATGCAAACGTAAGCCTTAAATTAAATTCAGATTCTTTCTTTTTTATGAAACGAAGCGACTTTCTTAATTAAGTTAATTAGGAAGCAAAAAAAGAAGATGATTAAAAGAGGAAAATTGGAGGCAGAGGATGTTCGCATATTAATTAAGATAGGGAGGCGTTCGTTCTGAAATAAGGTTATCCCCTTCCTCAGTTTTGAAATCTTTCAAAAAAATGTATCATGTCTCTGGTAGACCAGTGTGGTCTTGAAACTTTAAATAATTAATCTACCATCAATGCCCTTACATCTAAGTTCTACGTTTAAATAAACCAAACATAAAAGAAAAGAAAAATTCGTAAAAAATATTTTCACCTAAATTGAAACATCTAAACTCCGCTTCGAGTAAGCGAAGATACTGAAGATGTTACAATTTTATCTTATGCTTCTATTATATAAGATAAAAAATTGACGCATGTATTTGAACGATAAAGTTTCTTTCATTATTGACTTAATAATATTCGTGAATATTTAAGGTATTTTTTTTAATATCTTTGAGATTAGTATTTTTTTATTTTTCAATTGACTTTACAATGTCGTTTGAAGCTCGAAACTTCTTTAATCCAAATTAGATCCCGAGGTCTTCTTGTTACCCCAATACCTCTTTCGTGTTCATATTTGACAGTTGACATTCCTGAGAAAAATAATATAATATACATTTTGATTTTTTTAAAATGATTAAAAACGCTGTGGATTCTTTTTTATTGTATCTGTAATAATATCTTAAAGACAAGTGGTTTTTATCGCTATCTCTTTTTTTAAATGACGACTTCAGTTTTCAGGTAGATAATAAATGCATTTTTCTGAATGCCGAGTACTTTCATGAGCTTTATTGAAAGTAAAAAAGGCACGGTAAATAAAACTTTGAGAATATTCTATTTTCTTAATATAATATATAATACCAGAACATCATTACCTTGAAAAACATCTTCTTTATTATTCTTAACAATATTTCATTTCTTTTAACAAGAACCTTCTTCAGACTGTACATGAGGAAAAGAAAACCTTTCTCCTTCTTCTAAGACTCATAATATCCTTATGAATGCAAATTTGAAACTTAAATTTACAATAATAAGTTTCAAATTTGTATTCATAAGGAATTATGGAGGCTTAGAGGACGGAGAAAGCTTTTCTTTTCTTTATGTATAACCTGAGGAAGTTTCTTGTTAAAAGAAATAAAATATCTTCTTATTATTCTTAACAATGTTATTCAAGGTAATGATATTCCAGTATAATATTGAAACATATGTATAGATTTTGAGAATATATATAATAGTTGTATTTATTTTTGTAAAGGAAAAATCATTGGTCTAAAGGGAATCGTTTTCCTAGCAACTCTTAAAAGATTTTCCGGAATCTGTAAGTTTGCCAATCTATTTTTCTGTGAATCAAAGAAACTGAAATACCTACAGTCCTCCAGCAATTCACATGTCTTTTAACATTAAACAGATAAAAGCGAAAGCACATATTAAAATATGTAACTATATAAGCTATCTTTCCTATAAAACAAAATCTCTAAAATTAGAAACTATATTATTACTAAAAGAAACAGCAAATATAAACAATTTGCTATCGCTGGCAGCAAACTTTTTCGTTATAAAATTCAATGTGTTTTTTCATTCTAGGTATGAATAATAAATAAAGGTTTTTAATTAATAAAGTTGTTTTTTTTTTTCAGTTTGTCTTCTTTATCATTGTGTACTGTTCTCAATTAATTTGCATACTTATAATCTATATATCTCATTTATGTCCTGTAATATAATAATATTCTGTAATATCTCATTTATATTCTGATAATGCTTTGTATTTCAACTCCAAATAGTGTACGATAATTATTAAATATTTCCTTTCCTTCAAATGAAATGTTCGCTATTATCAGTAGTCACTGAAATGTCACCGAAGGGTTAAGTGTTCTTGATTGCAGAAGAAGAGATAAGGTAGGCACATGGGACTTGGCCTTTTACAATGGGATTGTCAAGGGAGGATGATCTATGTCAAACGGGCAGCTGCTGCCCATTTAATAACGTCTTGCGTTCCACTGGCTTTTCTAGTAACCACGTAAATCACCGTTTCGGATTCACAGAATTAATTCCATCCAGTTAATCTAGGCCATCAAAATTAGTTTCTTTAGCTTCAAGTAATCGAAATAATGCTTTTTATTTATTTACTTGAGGGCAAACAAAATGTTCTTTCTTTAGTTAGAAATTTAGCCTAGTTAGAAATTTAAACTTTGTTTTTGTCCAGATACTTACAGGACATGGTTCTGTTTACAACTTAATGTTTACAGGCGAAATATAAAACTTGCCTTCAAATATCATAGTGATGAAGTTGAAACACTAGATCATGTTATCCTGAATGGGAATCCCAAAAGTAATAAAATTGAATCAAATTACTAATCTAATTTTTAATGTAAAAAGATTAAAGGTGAAGTTGAATCACAGTTGAAAATAGCCTCTAGCTGACTGAAACATTTTGTTTTAACCTTTTTTAATATGACGAAAAATTACATTCGTAATATGATTCAATTTTATTACTTTTGGGATTCTCACTCAGGATAATTTAATTCCAATCTCCCCATTTTTGACTAGATCGTGTTATTTTCAAATATTTAAAAATGTGATTGAAGCTGAACCTGAACTTTCTTGATATTTCTTGGCGTTGCTATAATATATAACTTTTTGCAATTTGTCACAAAAGTGACGAAACTTTCTTTAGTTAGTCTGAAAGAAGAAGGAAATTTAATTTACAACCCAGACAACTATGAATCAAAAACGATAAAGGAGAAATAATAATCTACAAAATTTAACATAAAAAGTGGACTTCAATTTTAATAGTTTTTTTTTTTTTTTTGGCTAACATGTTAGTCTTGTACACTTTCTTGGGGATAGAACATAAATACAGGACTATTGAAAGGAATATTTTTTGCAAAGCTCCTACATTCACAATATTATATCTCAACATCGAAGAAAGTGATTACAGTAGAACCTCGATTATCCGAAACTCTTATAACCGACGTCGGTTTCCTTAAGTTTTTTTTTTTTTTGGTAAATAAACAATATCACTTCAAGATCATCTTCGGCGGCAGCTATTCCTACTGCAGGCAGTACCGACATGCCGATATCTTATCTCTTTCTTCCCCCCCCCCATCCCCCCTACTGAGGGAAATTCCATTCGTCTCCAAGACCATCTACCTTCTGCCTTTCTATTGGCTACTTTCTGTCCGACTCAGAAGCGTTGGCTTTACCGAAATGTAGAACATTCATTTATGCCGTGGATCCCACTAAACTAAACAATAGCGATGACGATAACAGCGACGAAGATGAGGTGATCGAAACTTCTAAAATAAGCAACTCCGATTGTTTGCTAAAGGACTGATGTGGTTGGAGCAACAGATTGACTCTGATTCTACAGAACTTGTGCTACTGAAACAACTTCGGGACAGAGCGGCTAAACGACGTCAGTAACGCTTACGGCAAACTTCTGTTTAAGCCAATGTAAAGTATGTATCGTGTGTCATATAAACATTTACATTGCATTTTCTGACTTGTGTGGCATCTATTGAACAAATTTATTGTTTATAATTGTAGTAATATATTTAAAAATATCACATTTGGTTATTTTGTACATTTTTAAAATCCAGTGTTAAAATTTTTGCGGTCTCCTGACAGCCATTTTTAAGTTCTCTTTTTTATCCGGAATTTTCGATTTACCGACGGAGGTCCGGTCCCGACCACTTCGGTTATTCGAGGTTCTACCGTATTCATATAAATAAATGTATCTTGAGATATCTTAGTAACATATATATCGTTAAGAAACCATCTCCATTCTTGAATTAAGTTGTTTATTGTCTTACTAATTTTTCCCGGCAAAGGAACAGAAATGGTCAACAACAAAAAAAAAAAAAAAAAGAAAAAGAAAAAGTAAAATCAAATTACAAATAAAGTAAGAAAGAAAAAAAAAAACTAGTCTTTACTGACTGGTCAGGATTTTTTTAAGATTGTAGGAAATGGGATTTTTCATTCTGTTTCAACTGCTTCAGGATTAGTAATTTCAAGCCAAGAATCGAGTGAGAGAAAAGGAAGTATACTGAGGGAAAGAGAGTTCCAATTGTGGTTCTGTGCCTTGTTAAGCTATGGTCAGTTTAACATCCGCTTCAACGAAGCAGCGAATGATAGGTGTTCTTTTAAACCATTCTTTCTTACTTCTGTTAACAGTAGAAAAAAGTGAGCTTCAAAGAGACAACTCCATTTTTCTTTTTCTGCACTAAATTGAATTTCCTAAATAGATGTTTGTATTCGAACAAATCCAAATTAAGAATAGGCTACAAATTTACGTAGAAAGAACCAATAAAACAGTCTAAGGCAGAAGTTGTATAACCAACTTTTCTGAGCTAACTTGAAAAGACATGTCTAAAATAGCATTTTTTATTTTATGTAATAAATAATGGTTACTTGTTTCTGCTCAGTCGCTAAACGAAATTCCCTGATGTTAGTCATAAATTACAAAAGATTTATAAAAGTTAAAATTTAGATATAGTTAGATTTGGACTTCTTATATCAATTAATTGGTTTTAATCAAAGTGGACTTCCCCGTGAATTGCTTAAATAAATAAGAAATTTCATCACAATGCAGCCAGTATCTAGACTGACATGACGAACTGGTAAACAATTTGTCAAGATTACTTCGGAACGTGCTCCAATAAGTATAAGAAATCAATAAATACTATTTTCGAAGGCGATGTTTCTTCCTTTTTTTATTTTTTCCAGTGACATTTCCAATAAAGAAAACAAGAAAGGTTATAATTAAAGAAATTTTACTTGCATTGGAAAAACGCAAGCACATTGAAATTTAGCTGAATTTATTTTCAAATGTTGCTGTGCAGGAACCAATCTTGATTAAAACTCCTAGTAAATCGACAATGTAGTTATGAAGAGTTCAGCGATCAGTTATGGTAAACTCATTTACCGTTTCCTTTGTAAAAAGAAAAAGAAAGAAAAAAGATAAGAATAGAAGGTAGGGATCAAATGGTGAGAAAAGTGACCTTAAATGCGGGGTGACCTTATATGCGAGTGACCTTATATCGAGGTCCGACTGTATTTTTATCTCTAAAAGTGCTTACTAATAAAATAAAAAATGGTAAAAATCATCTTTTTTAAATTAAATCTTTCTATTTTTAGCATTCTTTTGCATTTTCTGCTCAAGGTAATTTTGTGATCAGTTGAAAATAAACATTTGTGAAACATTCGCAGAACAGAACCTTAAGACTCTATAGTTTCTTTAAAGTATTCCTTATTTTTGCGAAAGAAATATTTATTTTCAGAATACACTCAGAAATCTTGTCAGAATTATTTTCAGAATTTTAAGAAGGTAAAAATTGTAATGATTCAGTTCAAACTATTGTGACTTGATTACATTTCGATGTATTCTTACTTGACAAATAAATTTTGTGAAAGTATTTTTTTTTTTACTTAATAGTCGACTTGAATCCTTGGATAATACACAGCAAGGAAAAACTTGTTTTTCTCAAAAAGAAGTTCTTTATTCATTTTTTAATAGAACTACGGAATTGTTTTGTTGGGCTTCTTCTTGTAACTTACGTATCTTACAGAGAAGTAGTAACTATAAAAATGTGAATTTGGAGAACAAATCATACAATTAGTTTTCTCATGTTTTTTTTTTTAAACTCTATTCATTTAATTTATTTTCCTTCGGATTCCGTCGTAGTTTGAGAGTTTTTTCCTGCCGTATTCATAAATCGTATTTATTAAGTCTTCTTTCCTAACCTCTATAATTTTCTTCTCTCCACATTTGCGAATTATTCCTCTTTACGATTCTAAAAAAAGAAATGATTTCATGATTATTATTTTTTTTTAGAAAAAAGAAAATAGTTGTTTGAGACAAGTCAAAACAATATTCGCCTAAAAATTTTCAAATCTCATAAAATTTTGGAAAATAGTGGAGCTTCTAAGTCACAACAGCTTTCTTTAGAATATTTATAGATTCATGTAGATTCAGAGAAGTTGGTTTATCTTCCAGAGATGTAGTCCTCTGTGTTGGCGCAACCCCAGCACGGTCGAAGTGCCAGGGATTCAAGAAGGATTC
>JAFIDM010000003.1:59247691-59263904 GCA_023159025.1 Thereuonema tuberculata
GACCACGGAACTGTCATTTTCCGATGACATTTCGTGACAGGTTTCGCGACTTACAATTTGAAAGGAACTGGCAACAGATAATACCTACCAGGCGTATGGGAAATTACAGTTTTCATTGCGAGCTTATCTCCTACATTGCGTTTATCTCGCACATTAACCTATATGTAAGCCCGTCTTTAATGTGTTGCCTTAAACAGAACTGGAACGAACAGATTATCATTGTGATGAATCTTGTTATTTTCTTGAACAACACAACGGTAGATAACAGGTTCGCTCCATTTAAAAGAAAGGGATGCCACCAACATGAGCACAACAGAGGCCCGCTAGCTGGTGTGATGGTGTGAGTGCAATTAGTCGGACATCTCTGTCAGAGATGGACATCTTAAGGGGCTCTGTAACTGTCCAATGTAAATCTGTAAATGTTCCGTGTTACCGATATTTTGCAGTAAATGGCTGTCCTACTTCTTTACCAGCACAGAGTTTCAGGATACAAAATTTCATTTCTTTATCAACAACACAGCCCACAAAGCCCTCGTTAATCTGTAGTATCTATACGAACAGAGAGTATGGATACTGCCACGGCCAGCACGTTCACCCTATCTTTCATCTATTGAATACTTTTGGGACATGTTGGACGAACAAAAAACACCCAGGAGGTGCGCCAATTCTCGAGTGCTCAATTAGAACAGAGAATTCGTGCTAATTCACAAACATTACACAACTCAAGAAGACATTATACAGCTGTATGATATCCTCCCCCTATGTATTGATGCATGCTGCACTGCAGGGGGAAAGTTAAACATTACTAATTATACCTCTTCACCTGATTGGTACAATGGTAATTTTCCATATTTGTTTTTGCTAATTTTATGAATAGCATATTTTGGTGTATGTTGACAGCTGGTTGAATTTCAATGAAATGGCACAATCCTTGTAGGTGTTGAATTTGTTTCTTTTAGTGTATTGTCTAACATCTCTTTCCCATCGTTCCCTTAAAAGCTTTCTTTCTACACTTCATAATCTTGAAATTTAACTGAAAAAAAAAAATAAACTACATTTGTTGATGAAGAATTGCACTCAGCAAAATGTGCGAAATATAAAGCGTTACTTTTAAGGACATTGGACTCTTAGATTAAACCATTCAAAAGCAGCTTCGCTTTACCTTTCTTTTCCATTCTCTCTGATGGAAAAGTTTTACATTGAAATGTAATTAAAAGCAAGATAAAATTGATTAATACTATTTTCAACGTTCTATTTATTTTGTTCGTTTTTAAGTTAACATTCTACCATTTTTTTAATGTTTGATTTATGAATTCCACTTAATTGCAGTTGGTTAAACATAAGATCAGTTTTTAAATCAGAACATTATGATACAAATAACAAGTCTGGACTACCCTGGAAGTTTCTTTCCTCAGAATATACAATAAAATGTTATTTCCCAAAATCCCAACATTTCCAACAACAAAAATTTAAGTGAAACAGAAATTACCTCAAATCTTAAAATCTTTGCAAAACAAATTTTTAATTTATTAATTAATTTGTAAATATATGGATTTCACTAATACGAAACATTTATGGCTTTACTAGAAGTTTGATAGAAATTTAATCTTTCGAATTTACGTTAAAACCTTAAGCAAATTGGAAGCTATTCTCTAATCTAACTTTCGAGAAGACCGCGAGAACATTAACATTTGAAGAAAATATTTCAGCAAAAGTTTCAGATTGTATATGTAAAGTTCCCATACTTTTTTAGTAGATCTTTCCTTTTAAAGCCTCTACTATTAAATATTTCAAACATCACACCAAATTTAAATGTAAAATAACAATATTTTAGGCTTGAAAACGAAAAGACGTAATCTTTTCGAAAATTTGCTTTTTCGTATTAAATGTAGTTTTTTACATTTAAATTTGGTGTGATGCTTGAAAAAGTTTCAGATTTACAAGTTTTTCCGAAGAAGTTTCAAAATGTCCGTTAATTGTTTCAAAAGTTTGTAATGGAAACCGATGCAGTTGCTTCACAATAATCCTATGCATTCTTTCACTGAACAAATAAATGTAGAGGTAGGACGATTTTAATTTACCATTACTTCTCAAAATTCTAAATTTTGAAGAAAATGCTTTAAACAAAATTAATTTTAAAGATCTACCAGTAGATAGAATTCCTGAGCTCATCCAAGTTATGGTAGAAACAAACATATGTATTCATGTATAAACTAAGTCGGAAATTAAGGTAAAATGATGTGTATGTCATACCTTGATCCCTGGATCACTAGTTATAGAGATTACAAAATCATGATGGGTGACGAACGCTGCTGTCGTTGAAATATCCCAGAGGCACCGCTAAGTGACAGTCAGGCTTTGCTTTCCTTTTTTTTTATTATGTAAAGGAAGAGAAACAAGGACAGACAACGAGAATGAAGAAGAAAGAATAGTGTAAATAGTGTAGGGGAGACGAGAGAATCTCAAGAAAACCTGTCCAAGCGGATCGCCCACCAGATACCCACATGAGAACACGAACTCCGATACTAAGAGATGAGAGACCGATGTCTTAACAAACACAACCACGTGACCATGCAAAATCCTAAGGATAAACAGATAAGAAATGTTTAAGCATAATAAATCCTACTGCAAATATGGGATTATCTTCTTACGTTTTGTAAGCGATTTATCAGCAAGGTTTTTTTTTATGCTTAATTTTCCTAATATTGTAATTTACACTTTAATATGAAACTTTGTTCTGTAGGTATTCTTCAGAGCATCATTATTATTAAGGAAAATTGATGAACAATTATGACTTTCTATCATTTATTTAGTCTTTTCCTCCAAATACATATTATTTGAATTATGTGAGACCAATACTTGCACAATTACAAATAAAACATATTTACAATAAAACTACATGTGGCGGAGATTGTAATAAGAAGAATTTCCGCCACATATAGTTTTATTGTAAATATGTTTTATTTTTAATTGTGCAAGTGTTGGTCTCATGGAATTATATTTTTTCCGCACCTTAATAGGAAGATGGAAATATTATTTTAATTAAAGATTAAAATGTGTTTTTCTTTACAAAATAAATTTATTTTGTAAGTGCTGTTTTCGTTTTTTGAAAGAAGCAACTTATGATCAAATATATTCCTGACAAACCTCTATTTATTATGAGTAATTAATAGTGCAGTTTATGCTCATTTATTTAGATTTCAAATTGAAATTTTTTATTAAAAAGTTATAAGAATGCAAAAAAAAAAAAATATGACCCATTCCTTTTAATTAAACTCTTAATTTCATCATTAACAAAATTTAGATTTTAAATAAATTAAAGAAAATTCTTTAATAAAACAAAGCTTAAGATTTTATAAAATTGAAATGCTTACAAGATTTTTAAGACGGTTAAATTTTTTTTTAAGAGTTTGTACCTCAGTCCTGTCTGGCGAAAGTCTTTATTTTCTCAAGAGAGAACTAGTTTTTATGACAGTTTAGATATTCATCTTTATTGAGATTTAAGCTTACGAAGAAATAATATTAGAATTTCTCGGTTTAAAGTGCGTCTATACCGATATTGGTAAATAAAGACATGTTTATGTCAGCTCTAAATATTCCATTTATTATTCACAAACCAGTTTCTGTCTTTCCATAGACATATTAATTCCATTTTCTTGGCGAGTATTTTTACGATTGCAGATGTAGTGTTGTTGGCTTTTGGCATTTTTCCACACTGGATTAGAAGTTAATTCTGAATGGTTCTGTTTTTGGCCAATAGCCAGAATATAATTCAACCCTTTTTCTCTATGGGAGACCAACACATCCAATTTATGGCGTTCCAACAATAGCTTTGGATGAGTTCCTGATTGACCAAGAAATTTGACTTCTTCGCCTCATCAAAAGACAAGTCATTGACCCTAGGCTTGAATCCCTTCTCAGCATTTTCATTAGCTTAATTCCTTTTTAACGAAATTACGACAAACTTTAAAAGAAATTATTTTGCTTTCCATAATTAGGCTTTCTTTAATGTGATTTGTCAGTCTAGTAAATTAAGTAAATTTGCATATTATTAATTTTGTTACACAACAAGTAAATATTTCAAACAAGTGTTCGTGAATTATTTTTTTTCCTTAAAAAATGCTTGTATTGTGAAAAATAAGAAAATGTTATTTTTCATAACACAAACAGTCACGAAATTTAAGTGTCATTTTTAAGTTATTTAAATTCTTTCTCCTTTTTTAATGTTTTTGTTTCATTCTTGTTTTTTATTCTTATTTACATTTTTTATTGTAGATTGTTTCATCTGCAAAATAGGTGCGATTGCCATGGAATTATCTTACTCATATTAATTTAAAAGACCCAGTTCTTGCAGTAAAAAACAATCCCCAGATCCTATTCTAACAATGAAAATTCAATGAAAATACAAATTTTATCTTTTATTCTCTTTTTATTCTTTTATTTTCGCAGATGGATTGAAATCTGTAACTAACGAAATTCTCTTAGAATCATTCTGAATACAATAGAGTCTAATTGCACTGTACGCGTGGGGAATAGTTATTGTAAAAGATAATATTTTAAAGTATAAGTTATTTTTTTTCCCAAAAGTAACTATAAAGCTATTTGGTATGTTACGTTGGAGAAAAATGCAGTTGCAGAAAAAACAATCAACAAAAACTTTGCGTTCGTATGCCTTCTCTAATCTGTCTTGGACTATAGTTTCTTAATTCTGTGTAAACAGTGATTAAACATTATTCATGAGAAAAAAACATAGGAAACTATATTGCAGAAAGCTTCAATATTTAATCATTTACTAATTATTATTTTTTTAAAATAAACTCACTCAGTGATAACCGATACCTTTTTATCGATATCTTTTACCGACAATCTTTTTGCAATCTTTGTATAATCTTGTGGCATTAATATTGTCTTTATTTATAGGCAATTAATTTTGACTTAAGAACTAAATTCTTATTTTTGCTGATTTCCTGATTCTCTTGATCTTGGCTGACATTGGTTTGACTTCTGATTTTTATCAATTATTTGGCAGACCGACAAATTGAATCGTGTTCTAATTAACCTTGAACGTTCCTTAATCCGTTTCTGGTATCGGTTATGTTCTTAGAAGACGAAAGCATTTCTATTTCCAAGAGAACGTAATTAGGAACTTTCACTCTGCAACTGCTTTGTGTTCGGATGAAAGAAGTAACTAAAGAGATACGACAGATTTCTATCTTTTTTTCCTTCCATTTTCGTTTTCCCCTCACTACTTCTTCTAATTGGAATGATAAATATTTTCACCTCATTGGTTAAAAGTAAGCATCAATATGTAGATGCGAAGCATTTTAAACAAAAGCACAGTCAGATCTAAATATTTTTTTGAAATTAGAAAGGAATCTCACATGGAATCCAGTTCTTCATGCAAATCCCGAATGATTTACGATTAACTTTTTTAGCCTACCCATTTAAAAATTACGGGAATATTCTCAACCTAGCAATAAAGTGTAAACATTTCGTGTGAACATATGTAATGAAACCACAGAAAGAATCTATAATTCTCACTATCAACCTTTCTTTGATAAACTGAGAACTTTTTATGTTTAAACCTTAGCTTCTTTATTTTCTTTAAAATCCTCAATCAGTCTGATACTTCTTTATTTAGTGGAAGAAGGGAACTCAGGATAAAAATTCGATATTACAAAAATTACTAATAATTTATTTTTTCTAGATTGTTACTGTTATATTGTTAATAATGCTCGACCATTATCAATAACAATTGTTAACACAAATATTTCAGCTCTACGTCCTGTCTCAAATAAAAAAATAAATCGTGATTTCTTAAAAAAATAATATAGGATTTGATTTTTTACTTCAGAAACCGCAAATTTCCTACTGTTTTTTATTCAGCAGATATTATAATCTGAAAAAAAAAAAAAAAAAAATAAAGAATAACTAAACGGAAGATTTTTTTCTTTTTGTAGTTCTTCATGACTTTAAAAAAAAAATAAAATAAATAAGTACGCATATTTAAAACTTATTTAACTTACTTAACTTATTTCTTAAATAAGTTTCAAGAAGCTCGATCCATTGTTCAAAAATTATTAAGCAGAGCTCACGCAAAGGTTGAGTGATATAAAAAGCTCTTTTTCCAAGGAAAAGTAAACTGAAAGGACAAATTTGTTATCAATTAATATCAGACCTGTATATAAATGGTCTCATAGCAAAAGTGCATCATCTAAAATTCAAGATGAGATTCTGAGAATCATGAAGACTAAATACATAATTCGATATTAAGATTTAAAATCTTCATTCATCAGTTATTCTGTTTAGTAGACTGCGTCAAAGCTAACTGTTGCATTGCGTTGCTTAATAATTCGATTAGGCTTTTGAAATATCGCAACAATATTTTTCCTAAAAATGTTTCAGAAGGATCTACGAAGTAGAAGGAGTTACAATAGTTTTTGCCTGTCCTTTCTTAAACAGCAAAGCATTGGTTTGGAGAAAGAATGATTATATCCAGAAGGGTAACACTTCTGTATGCGGTAATGCTTTTACTATCAACATGACCCACGAGACCATCAGGGAAAAACATCTATAAACAAGTATTCAGCAAAATCAGTTGGGCTAGTTTCTCCTAGTGTTTTAAAATAGTATTGACATGTTGCGAATCCTATTTTTCAGTGAAATATTTCTCTATCTTAATTTTTCTTCCTTATAAAAACCTACTCCATTTAGGACTCAACAACAATCTAGGATTGAATTGAACCGACCCCTGACTACATAATACTTAAGGAAATTTATATTAAATTTATGCAAACATTGAAACATAATTTGATTTGATCTTTTTATTCTATCTTCCATCCTTTAGGGGAAGATAAATTTCCGTATTTATACTACTTTGTATTCACATCACGATTTGGGAAATAGGAAACAACTTGGATGCTTACCATAGAGATCTGACTTTGCGATGACAAAGGAGTTTTTGTGCAGAATATTTATGCTTAATTTCCGACTTTGCCAAAAAAAATTCTGTTTTTTAATATCTCGTTGCTTTTCCTTTCCATAAAGCATCACATTGTGATTTAAAGAGAAACTAGAGATGTTTTTCTGTACAAACCTTTTTACTTATTTCGTAGACATTTCATTTTACGAAAATACAAAATAAATTTAAGTTAAATATTCATTTTTTTATTCTTATTACTTTTATCTTTTATTATTGTTTTTATTATTTTCCTTTTTGAAAAATTTTGCCGAAACAAATTTTAGTTCAAGATATTATTCCAAGGGAAAAATAACATAGATTTAAGAAGTGAAACGATAGTCTTTTTCCTTACTTATGAAACCTTGCTTCATAATTGTTGAGATATATTTTCCCCTTTATTTGTTATCATTAAAGCTTTCTATGAATCGAAATATTTTCCAGATTGGCTTCAGTGCTGGTGATAATGATGCTGATATTTTGATGCCATCGTGCTCAGCTGTTACATTCTTATCTTGTGAATCTTGTTTATATTTAGCCATAAATATATTTAATTTCGAATAATTATTCCATTTGCCAAGAAATTTCGTCATTCTATTTCCAGAATTGAAGTCTGTTTTAATCTGTAATACTATGTTTACTTCTCTATAGGAATTAGTTTTCCTAATTGTTATTCGAATGCGTTTGTGTTCAATTAAACATTTAACCTCAATGGAATACGAATGAATTGTTTATGCTTTCATTACGGTTCGTTATAAAACTTTCTGTTAAGAGATGTAAAGTATATTCTACTGCTTATGTATATTCATAGGATTACTTAACCCTTAGAGTATGGCTTTCTCAGAAGACTTGCAAACTTTATTCTTACAAAATTTTCAATTATAGATCAAGTTAAATCTAACCTTTTGAAGAAGAGCATTAGTTCTAAGCCACCTTTGTGTAAGCTCTCATAGTGTATTACGGTCCTATCTTTGTAAATAAAATGCACAGCGGAAGAAAAGCGCTTCACCCGCTAGCTTTAAGTACAATTTAAGTCAAAGGAAAGAGCAGTCACCAGTCCAAAAAATATAATACTTATTCTATGAGGTCAAATGTTATCAAAAACAATAGTAAAAACGGCAAACAAGCTATTATCTGAGACCTTTTTTTTCAATTGCCCATTAATATTAAATGACATTTGATCTTTGAAACACAAATTTTATTTATTTGCTTTGACAAATAATAGTGATAATGATACAACAGCTTTAGATCCTCATAAGATAAGTATAAATATATTTTCTAATACTACATATTAAAAGATGTATTAATTATTATTAATTATTAATATTAAATAGCAATATATTAAATTTAAAAACTAAGTTTACAGAATTACAACGTAATTACGGAGGGTTTGACCATGTTTATCACAACGAAATTTCTAATATGAGAAGTCTAAGAAAAGCCGCGATTCCACCATCTGTTGTGTTCTATTTGTCTGCCCTGCATTCGATGGATGGCCCTACATCGTAGTTTCCATTGGAGGAGGCAGCGCTGCAGTATGGCAAAGGGAATCTTGTTCCACTCCTCCTGACAGACTTTCCATAAACTAGCCACAGTCGTCGGTTTCCTAATGCCCGTTTCAACAGACCAAAGCCACAGTAGTCCCTAAGAGAAGCGTCAGGTGATTTCACTGGGATTGAATTCCTGTTTCGTTGGCCATTCCTGACATGTAGGACAGCATTGATCGGGCGGTATGACTCGACGCTTTGTCCTGATGGATCCATACTTCAGACGACCCAAAACCGTACAGTGCTGGAATGTCGCTGAGGTATAATGGTTGTAAGATGTTTTCCTGATAATACGTAGCATTAACCTTTGCCTTTCGATCAATTTTTCGCAAAGGCAACTTCCACTGATAGCTGAAACCAGTCACGATCATGAAGCCCTTCGAAAACTTTTCCTTGCATTGGCGGAACCATTCTGAACGACTTTTAGCAGCACGATGATGATAAAAAAAATTGCACATGGTTTGTTACAGTCGTTGAGATAAACGCATCCTTCGTCCAACGTCACAACATACTTCCATTTTTCGCCCGACAAATGCTCTTCATACAACTTTCGACTGTATGTCTTACGTTCGGCGATGTATCGAGGCAACAGCCTATGAACATTTTTGTATTGCTTCTTTAGATGCAGGTCCCTATGAATTATACCTGTTATGGTTGTTTTGGAAACTCCCGTTCGTTGTGCAAGACTTCTATGGGTGCTGGGATTTTCTTTCATAATGTTGTCTTACAGACAACAGCTTGAGTGGCAGCGCTTGTTGGATGTGGTTTTCGGCCCTCGGGTTTCTTCCTCACTTCACTAACAGCCTTCAAACGTGACTGAGCAATAACTCGACTAATAATTGGACTTGGAAGTGCTTCCACATTTCTATTAAATTTCGTTGCATTTCTATTATTCTGGAATAAGAATATTTCGCATCGGAAAGGGCTACAACGTACTCTTCCCCACCAAATCGGTACTCGTGGAGCCATTCGAACACAGAAGACTATGTAAATATGTTAATAGTGATTGCACTCGCTCAGCAACAAAACCAAACAACAGGATTTCCGGTTCAATTCACGTGCGCATAACAATGCGCTGTTGAAAACGTTGTTATAAACGTGGTCCAACCATCCGTATAACTAGCATGTTACAAAACCACAGATAGTTTTCATTTCTATAAATAACATACACAAACTAAAGATAGTAAAATAGCAATTTTTTTTTTGTTTGATTCCCTTTTCAGCGAAAGATTTTTTTTTTTTAATTCTTATATGAACTGATATCTTTTTCTTAATTAAAGATATTATAGAAATAAAACGAAGTAAAACCAATTGTTTTACATTATTTAAAAAAAAAATATATAATTGCATAACTTACAAAAAAAAATCCATATCACATGATATTATTTATGCAGACATCAAGTTTCTTATTTCTTAATTTACGATCTGATACTTTTTTTTGTTTCTTATTTGAAAGATAGATTTTATTTCCCTGAATAAAATTGTTTATCTTTTGTCTATCTCTAATTAATGAAGACTATAAAAAAAAAAGCTTAGTATATTCTTAAATTCCTAATTTTGGGTTACTTATTTCAAATACTAAATTGAAAGAATCTGAGAAAAAGAAATTTCAGGCCGATTTTTCTTATAAAAATGTAAATAGTTTTACCAAATTTCTTTTAAAATTTAAAATTTAAATTCATTGTTTTTGAAAATGTCATTTTAGTATCTTAAATGACTCTGAATTGTTATATCTTCTTTTTTTATTAAACAAAATAAAAAAAATAAGTAACCTTTTCAATGTCCTTAATTGTCGGAACTATCCTCTTCCTTCCCCGACCTCAAAGCAATGACTGAAATTCGATTAGGAACAACCAAACCCCAAGCCCTTTTGCGTCCGAATCAATCTGGTTCTCCGTCGAAAGCAATCACTGAAAGAATTCTAGAGGATTATTGGAAGACGCACACCCACACATTAATTGTGACTGACAGACCCACTATCGTCCAAATCGTCTCCAAATGGGATGTTGCTCATCAGTTCCATTACCTCTTCGCTTTATAATCGTTAGTTTTTGGCTGGAAATTTATTTAGCGACGTCATTTCTTATTAAGACACACAAAAAATATTAATAATGAATGTAGATCAAATAGATCTAACTTTAAAAAACTGTGGTTCCGATTAAAATGAAAACATATTCCAGACATCCTAGAAATTTGAAGGGGAATTAGAAGAAACACTTTGAAAAGTCTAGTTTCTCGGTTACAGGTAATCTATTACATTTTTAAGCAATTTTATACCAATAACCACCGGAGATCAACTGAAGAAAATGAGCCTAAATTTAAGTTAAAAGTTAAATTAACTTTTGGCACCTACTCCCAACACTTTTGGCCCAGAACTTAGTAGCTTTTATTTTCTTAAATTCTCTTATTCCAAAGAAGTAATAGCGTTCAGAATTTTTTATCTTTTAATTCTTAGTAAGGTTCTTAGCTTCTATGTGAAATTATTTTCGTTTTTGAACTAGAGCATGGTTCTTATACCAACAGAAATCTCAAAATGAGGCGGTGCTTCAGTAGAACAAATACTAACAAATACAAAATTGAATGATTATATTAATTAGACAAAACAACAGTGTCTTAAGTGTTAAGGTCATTAAAATTAATTGAACAAGGACCAGATAATTAAAGGGCAATGCTAAAACTAATTTTATTGTTATTATGAGGCAAGAAACACTTGAAAGTAGCATTATAGTTTTGCTAAATAATCATGCAATACTATGTATGTACGATACTTCACTATAATACTGATGCCCTCCCCTCACCTCTCAGCAAGTCTCCTGTCACTTTACCTTATTTCCCTGATAGAAAATGGAATTGATGTAATTGATCTATATTCTTTTATTTTATGCAGTCAGTTCCTTTAGTTTTTAATATGTTATCTACAATTAACTACAGTTAAAATTTTACTAACAAATGATTTTAGATATATATATATATATATATACTTGGACATTCTAAAAGTATACTGTACACCCTTTATCTCTGATTAGTATCCATCTAGTTGTCCTTCAGAGAGTGCTTTCTGCTTCAGTATTTCCGACACCACAATTTATACTTCTTATGGTGAAGATAGGTTGTACTAGTATCGAGAAGGTATGATCTTGATGTTCTGGTCGACTAGTTTCTTAACTTTCCTGACGTTCTTCTCAGGATGCAGATCTGTTTTATCAGGCCTATTGCATTTTCTCGTTAAGGCTACGACTTCTTTCTTTTCGGAATTTGAACTGCTGCTTAGCTATTTTGGAACTGCAGCGTACGCCGCTTCCTTGTCTTCTCAGAAATAGGATGTTGTAATTTTTTTTTGAGCTCCTCTGTTGTATTTAAGCCTGCATTTTATGTTATTGGAACGTGCGACCTAACTTTCCTGCTTAGCGGTGATTGATTGGAATTCATAGAAGAATAAAATTTAAAAATGAACAAAATTTCTTTTCCTTTTTCTTTCTAAACTTAAAAGAAAATATTTGATATATATCTAAAACTTATATTACATTGTTTCAGAATAATAATTCCAGTAAGAATTCTTACAAAGAAGCAAATCCAAGATTTAAAGATTAACTATAATTTCAATAAAGATTGTTAAGAAATAGAAGCACAAAAATAAGATTCAAAGTAACCATTAGAAAGAACAGATTTAATTACTTAATTAAATTTCTTAGTGATGCGTTGTTAGGTGGTAAATTTTTCAACATCCACCCTCTTATGTGAATCCTTTCCTCCACCATCGACTGCTCTCCAGATATTCGCACTATAGCGCTGCACTCTAATTTCCACTGTAGCAGTGACCCTGCGTAAAACGGAGGGGGTCAATTCTGGTTCATTCCTGCTTACAAACTTTCCAGGAAGAGTTGTTACAAGATAGCTTTTTAATGCCCTTTGAGCAATGCAAATCCGTGGGACTAGCGTCGGGGGATTTTACAGGCATACGAATGACGCGGATAACACCTATTTCTGTTTCATAAAATTGTAAGTGGTATGACTTAATGCCTTGTCTTGATGAAAACTGACCTTTAGAATGTCATTGCCGTACAATGCTGGGATTTACTTCCTGAAAATGTCCTCTAAAACGTTGTTTTGACAACAGGCGGCATTAATTTTGTTATTTGAGTCCACCTTCTTAATATCAAATTTAGCGGCGTAACAGTAACCTACGACAATCATAAATCCCTTCGGGAAGCTCCCTGCATTCACGAACAGTCAGACCGTCTATTTGCATCACGTTGACGATACGCAATAGCTCTTGATTTATCACAGTCTGAGAGATAAATTCACGCCTCATCACGACATAACCATCTTTCACCTTCTAAGAACTTTCCGTAGAGCTTACTTTAGTTTCTTCACCTTTCCACTTTATCCCTGCGAAGTAGCGCCTATACCCGTGCTTTGTGGAACGGAGGTGCAGTTGTTTACGGAGAGAATGCAGAATAGTTGACTAGTTCTCCCTAAGTTTGTTTGCCATGATATACAGCGTGGGTGGATGACATCCTCTTCAGCCTGGTCAACAAGGCAGTTGGTTGTCATTTCTTCTGTTTGCCTGGCCAAAATAATCAATATTAATATCATTTACATACCAATTGAATAACGTTATTAATTCCGGCCCGAGATATTTGAAATCTATCCTTTACGCACCGTCTCTTAATACATTCTTGAATGTAACCAATTCTGGAAAGAGGAGATATGCACCCTTCCCAAAAGGAGATTATATTTTAGCATTCGAAAGTGTTTTCCAGTTACTATGTTATTCCACGTGCCTAGGAAACAGCGACACATCAAAGCAAGCGGAAATAATTTGCACAATGATTAGATAGGCACGTTCGCAGATGATCACATAATAACGCATCAGCCCTCCATATCTTAATATATTAACGAACTTTTCATGTAACTAGTCTTAAAAAGTAACGTCAGTAATGCAAATTCATACGATGTGGTCAAGATAGAGTAGTTAATTTAGTTTACATAAATTTCCTTAATACAATTTCCTGAAATTCCTGTTTTGAAAGTTGAATCATTATTAATGTAATTAGTGATTCTCTTAGCTCTTTGTCTTGTTTTAAAACTAAATACTTTAAGGCACTTTCTGCTATTAACAGACAGTTTAGAAATTGAGAATTTTTCATATTTACTTCCTTATTCGGCCATAATAAGTTTACAAACATTGTTAATTAAAAAGGTGCTGCGGTATTTTTTTTTTTAAATTACTCGTTGAAAATTGACTTCATCTTGGTTTAAAGACTGTTTGATATCATTATTTCCTTAAAGTCAGTTATCTTTTTTTCCATTCTTCACATTCTTTTTTCGGTGTCAAAGAAGGCCACTTTCTGTCAGTCACTGGCGAAAACGAGTTGAATTATGATTTTCAGTCATCCAGTCTTCAACTACTCCGTCGCCGATGGGCAAATCTCCAAACCTCAGCAGCTTCTGAGAACAAATCAGTCTTGACATTCTCTCAGTCAAAATAGTTAGTGCTGCTTCACAAGCATACAAAGATTACTATCATTTTTTAAAAAAAAAATCTATTCGATTGTTTTCATGGTGGAATATCTATCAACTTATATCGCATTTGCTCTTTATTTACTAATATTGCTTATTTTACTTTTAAAATCCTTTCTCATTCGGAATTTTACTGCAGTCTGTATTTCATTTAGATTAAAATTTTACCCGGTAATTTGTATTTTTTATTCATTAATATTTTTATAAGGAATAAATTCTATTCTTTCCTTTCTGCAAATTTTGTGAATTTTCTTAATTCTGAGTTAGGTATATATTATGATATGCTAAAATAGTAATATTTCAAATAAGATTTAGTCAATGAAAAAAATGTATTCTATATTTATAGAATATAAATTTAAGTTGTTAGTGCTGATATTATTATTTTTAAAATTCAGTTACAATCGTACTTAATATTTTTTTTCCAATCGTATTTAGTTTCTTACCTTTTTTGTTTAGATGTTTAAAAGTAAAATTCTACATCAAACGAAATTGTAAATATCAATTATGAATTAAAATTCATATATTCACACATCTTTGAATTATTTCATTAAAAAAAAGACAGTTTCGATCTATTAGATTACACGGTCATCTTCAGCTGAGGACGAATCAACCTAAAACCGGGAAAATATAGAAGAAAACGAAATAATAATGAAATAATTCAAAGATGTGTGAATATATGATTTTTTTTTCGTAATCGATATTTTAACCTATTAGATTTTCACTCGTTAAATTTAATTTAATTTAACTTTTGAATAAAATTTGAAAAATTTCGTTTTAATTTAAATTAAATTTAAGTGTGAAAATTTAGTATAAATTTAAATTCAAACTTTTAATATAAACGTTAAAATATAAATTGTTATCTTTAGAATGTACCTGTTTTAATCAAACTTGGATTATTTTGATAAAAAAGGATTTAAATAAAAAAATTTTCAAAATCAAACCAATTTCAATAAGCTGCATATTACAAGCAAAAAAAAACTAAGGACTTGAAGGAAATTATTATTTTTAGTAGAATAATTTATCATATTTTTGGTTATTTTACCATTTTTAAAAGCAAATCTCCAATGAAATAGATGATATTTTATAGTGACAGTAATTGATTGTACGAATAAATTACAGTTATCGTAAATACAAATTATTTGCAGCGAATTTCCGGTAAAGATAGTGAATTAATTAAGCAGACGAGATGAGAATGCGTCATTAAGTATGTAGTTACGCGTGAAACAAATTCCACGATACAGACTCAGTCGGCTTCATTTAATCAACCCCTCTTGAAATCGTGAACCACTGGAAACATTCTTATTTTAAAGTTATCTCCTGAGAAATTACGTGGCTTCAAAAGAACGGGTTCTTCTTTTTTCCGTCCGTAAAATTCCGAATTTAATAAAATAATATTATCTCGTGCACGAGATAATAATAAAAGATAATATAAACTACTCTTTCAAATACGTGCTATTGATTAATTACGTTTCGTTCATCATCAAAAAAAAAAAAGCTGTTGTAATATTAACTAAAAAGTATAATAAAATATTGACTTTAAACCGTGTTTTTAAATAAATGAGTTTAAATTTATAAACGTTCATTTTATAAAAAAAAAAAAAAAAGATGAAAGAATGATATAAATACTTACTAATGTTTTGTTGATTTTATATATTTTTATATTAAAATGAGAATATTTATATATTAAGTCTTTGGAGATTTATATAATGTTTGTTATTACTTACCAGTTTTAGTATTTCGCAATATGAAGTCGTGAATTCTCTTTGCGAAGTAAAGTTTTTCATAAACGAGGGAAAACATTACAAGTCTTTCACTATTTTTCTTTTTATTTGTGATGTTTTTTAAGAATATTTTTCTTTTTCTTGAAATCAGGTAAATAATGATTCGGATGCAATTTTAGTATTTCTTTCATTGATGTAGTTACAGAATTGATATTATTTGCGTAAAAATCTATTTTTAATCGTATTTTTACGGTTTTATATTCATTTGATACAATGATCTAGGGAATTGTTAAAGAATTACAGCGAAAATTCATCTTGAACTAAAATTAAGATTGAAGTTTGAAAACAATCTGGATTTAAAATAAACTTTGTATCACTTTTCAGTTATCTCAAAAACCAGCCAATAGGACCGTAATAATGGATAAAAATACAGCCTGCACACAAGCACAAAAAGGGTGGATATC
>JAFIDM010000003.1:59273904-59346315 GCA_023159025.1 Thereuonema tuberculata
AAATTTCAATTCTATTAAGTAATTCAGTTTCAGTTTCACTAAGTTTAATTCAGTTGATTTGAAATTGGAGATGGAAAGTTTCTGATGTTTATTCATTTTGCATAAAGAGAAGCCAACGTTAATTCCATTATTAATTTGTCTGATAATTTGCATGTAATAATCCCATAATTAGATTAGTTGAGTTCTAATGATCGATATTGACTTACTGTTTTGATATGTGTGCGTCAATTCTAAATAATTACAAATAACTTAAAGCATTTACCTTTCCGGAAAATTGGAACTCTCATTAAAAAAATCCCGGAAGATTATTACAGTTTTATAAGGTGATAATAAAAATAAACTTAGAAAAATGTGAAAACAAATTAAACGCGCAGAGAAATCATTAATGAGATTTAAAAAAACAAAACAAAGAAAAAACAAGGTAAGACAGTGCCAAAAGCAAAGCGGCCCCATAATATGCACAATTTTGAGCGAGACCATTCTTTATGCAAGCGTGAAGCTTCTCGCTTCGCATCAGCATTTCGTTTTTCCGCACGTCGCCACACTCACATTTACAATGCAGCTCTACAACCATCACAACAATGACACTACACGCAACAATTGCGCCTTTTGCATTAGCAACATTCACATTCATAATAATAAGGAAATTAAAACAATACCAGGTTTCTTGGTTTTTAGCCACCAATTATTAGCAAAACACTTATTACAGCTTTCCTGTAAAACCGCTAGAGGACAGCTCTTGCTTTTATGCTGACTGGATAGAACACTAATGTAGCGGCCAACGGTTAGAGATATTCGAATGAAACCTTCACCATTGTGCTCAGCATCAAAAAAATAGGTGACCACGTATAAAAAATCAGACGTCTATGACCACTCCCTGATCCCACTAAGGCGTAGTCTTTCTTTGAAAAACGCCTTTAAAAGACAGAAAACTCCTTGAGGGTCAGGGAGTGGTCCTAGAGGTCTGATTTTTTTACATGTGGTCACCTACATTTTGATGCTGAACACAATGGTGAAGATTTCATTCGAATATCTTTAACCGTTTGGCCGCTACAGAGTGTAACAGATAGACAGGAGAAAAACCAAGAGCGGTCCCTTAGCGGTTTTACAGGCAAGCTGTAACCATGGGGCCGCTAACCAGGTCTTCACGACTTTGAATTTATCATCAGACAGAATCGGGAATTGCCTTTTCGTCCTTATTGATACTTATCAGCCCGATTCACCCTCCTCGATGATAAACCCAGAAAGGCGTGAAAGGATATGGAAATCCCTTCGCTCGCGAAAGTGACTCCCAAACAAAATAAACAACAATAAAAAAAAGTGCAGCAAGTGCATAGTCAGTAGGTACAAAAGGCTTTTAAATTAAAAAAAAAAAAGCCAACAAAAAAGTCATAACAATCGTATGAAAACAAATTTAACGTAGTCATTAAAGAAATATAAAAAACCCAGTCCTGCACACAAATAAACACTTTTTTTTTGTTTATTTTATTCAGAGGTCACTTTCAGGGAACAAATGTGATCTCCATATCTTTTCACACCTTTCTGGGTGCATCATCGAGGAGGAGGGATCAGGCTGATGATTCTCAATAAGGACGAAACGGCCGTTCCCGATTCCCTCTGATGATAAAATCAAAGGCAAAAAACATATTCATATATACGCCTATTTTTTTTTTTGATTCTTTAGAAAATAGATTTTAAATTAAAAATTAATTGAAAATTAATAGTTTTATTTTTAAATTAAGGAATTATCTAGTATAAGTAATCATTATAACATCATTTCTGCAGTGATTGACTCTTTCAACAGTCACAATTTCTCCGAAAGAATTGACAGAAAGTGAAAAAGAAAATAATTCTTAAATATTCTTTCATTATTCATTAATTTAGATTAACAAATTTATTTTTAATTTTATTTGTTTTTGTTTTTGTTTTTACAAACGCCATTTATTAATATATACAATAAAAAATGAGTTCCACATTACTTACTTATTTTGCCTAAATCCAATTAATTTTAATTAGTGGCGAGTGGGGCATTGGGACGCATCGGGGAATGGGACGATATCAGTATTTCCGTATCCTTGGCACTTGAACGCTCCTTTGACGTAGTGTGTGCTAGCAGAGGCTTCATTAAACTCACTCCAGATGAGGGGAAGTATTTATGAAGCGTGATTTGAAGATGAGTTATTACTTTTTCCACATTTCGTTGTTATATCGACTTCAGATTATTTTTGACGCGATACGGAAAACTTTCTATTATTGTTCACTCTGTGTGTTTTTGAAGCATTACATGTTTTGTTTCGTAAATACCATGATAATGAGTTCCTGTAGAGGTCTTTTTTTCAGCATGACTTGTGCTAGGGTAACGGGATGCATCTGATATTTAAATGAAAATTAATATTTTGTGTTTGTAGATGGTACGTACACATACCCGAACTACAAATAAAGCTTCTTGGACAGAAGAGAGTTTAAAAGTGGGATCGCCTGTGTTTAGGCACCTGTTGTTAGGCTATGCATTTTTCTGTGTAGTGCTATGTTGTTAACTGTATTTATATACATTTTTTAACATTTTAGTTTAACGAATGAGTTTAGTAATAAAGAGCAATCATTTATAACGATTTTCATTATAATTTACGATCAAAGGACAGATCACAATATAATGTTAAGCGTGTTTAAAAATTGATGTTTTCCATCCTATTCCTTTTCTGTATACATTTTTCTAATCTTCATGCATAAATACAACAAGATACATCGTGTACTGCCTTCGAAGTTATCAGGACACTTACAGACTCATTAATTTTAATTTTCCTCATTTTCCTCATGTAAAACAGAGCAAGCAACTGTGGCTCTCGTCTTGGACTTGTGCAGTACTTGATTACACCCGAACAAATCTTAATGAATTGAAAATAATAAGAAACATTAAGTCACTCTGATTGATTTAATCACTAGAAAAGAAGAGATTAATTTCTCAATTGTAACTTAAAATTATTGAATGCAAATATTTTATTATTTAGTGGAAAGGCATTATAATACAGTGAAAATACTGTATTATAATTAAAATTAAGACATAATTAAAATTATTTAAAATTTGTTATAAATACCAAAAAGTCCTAACACTTTTGGGGTTAAATTGCAGCCAAAAATAAATGCACGCAATAATCCCACGGGTAATCCGCTGATGAAGACAGTTATATTTCTAATCACCAGAATGGTCCGAGCTATTTTCATGCATTTTTGATAATTTTTTACTAATTTTAATTGTGTTTTTTCTATTTAGGAAAAACTTAAAGGCAAATAATTCTTTTCTGTTAGATACGTCAGTGCCACGCAGAGAAGCTGAGCACTTCCGTTTGTACGTAGGATCATTTGATCTGCATTTAAAATTTTCATTTGGAAATTCTCTTCGAATGTAAAAGAAAGTAATGCCGGAAATGACCATCACAAAATTTTGAAGTTTTCAGAATAAGGTTTCAAAAATGTATAGGTAAATTCAAAAGACATTAATTACTTGTCCTAATTGATTTTGGAATTCAGCGTTGCTTGCGGAAAACAACAGTAAATTAAAGCAATTTCCTGATTCGCGGCAATAAATTGGCTTATGGTTATTAGAAATCGTTAAAAGGAATGGGAAGTGAATTGATGAATTTTGTTCGCTTGTGGTTACCCTAAAAGACAATAAATCCGTAATTTCTCTTACAATTGGTCTCTAGATGATTAGGCGTAATTACGAAAGTTGACCCTTGACCTGCTCTAATTTTGTTAGATCTATAGTAACATAATCTATTTTTTTTTTTATTACGGTAAGACTCAGTTAAGAAATATTTGAAAGCATTTTCAATTCCTTTTAATTGACAATATTTTTCCATTCTAATTTATATAACACATTTTCTGTAATAAATGTCTCATTGAAGTCTAGGTGTAATGGTTCATGATAACATTGAGAAGATCAGCCATAACAAGTTTTAACATTTCTCTTCCACGACAGATGAATGTTATTCATTGTACAGGTGATTTGCCAGAAAAGCCGCCTGTCTCCTTATGTCTTATACTTTAAATTTCTAATTTATAAAAAAGAATGTTTATATTGTTCTCTATTTACTCCAAAATTTGACTTACCAAAACTATTGATTGATTCCAGATAAAGGGGAAAAATACTTCCCCTTCCCCCCTTCCTTCCCATACTTTCCAAAAAAACTTTCGGATTTTTGCATCCATATAACTAAATGCAGAGGAAGATCAAAAAAATTAGGAAAACCGAGACGGAATATGGAAAAGTCTGTCTCTCTCTCTCTTTAGTTTTATAAAGGTATCGAAAAAAAGTCAGATTTATAAAACTTGATAAGTCATAGTTAGAATGGACAAAACATTTGATTTTCCCGGCTAACATCACTTGTAAATTTGATAGAAAATTGGCTAAAAGTAAATTGAAAATTTTTAGCCAAACAAAATGAAAAACTAAGAGCAGCACCAGAATAAATAAATTGCCTTTCTGATTCGATTATCGGGAAGGAATCGGGAACGGCCGTTTTGTCCTACAGGGTAAATCATAAGCCCGATCTCCGCCTTCCCCGATAAAAGACTCAGAAAGGCAAGATCTTATATGAAGGCCACCGTCACACCTGACAGTGACCCCCGCAGAACAAAAAACAACAACAATAAATGTTGTGCTTACTTTGCACAACTAAGACCTTTTCCTAAAATTAGATAGGACAGAAGGCCAAATAATAAAAGGAAATTAAGTTTACAAAATGGTGAATTAACCTTGGAAAAATTAACGTGCTGTGAAAATTTCTAACAAAACAAAATGAAAAAATTTGGAGGTCACTGCCAGGTGTGACGGTGGCCTTCATATAAGATCTTGCCTTTCTGAGTCTTTTATCGGGGAAGGCGGAGTCCCCTGTAGGGCGAAACGGCCGTTTCCGATTCCTTCCCGGTAATCGAATCTGAAAGGCAATTTATTTATTTTGGTGCTGCTCTTGGTTTTTCATTTTGTTTTGTTAGAAATTTTTCACAGCACGTTAATTTTTCCAAGGTTAAATTGAAATTTTGTTACGCAATAATAATAATAATAATAATAATAAAAACAATAACATAATTTGTTTTTGTTGAAAATTTATTTATTGTATTAGACAAAGATTTATGAAAAATTACTATTGAAATTATTTGTCTGATACAATTTGTAGTTGTTTTTTCCAAACTAACTTCAACAATTGTTTTTGTCAGTTTCGTATTATTATAATATTTTAAAATTACTTTTGTTTTCAAAACTTACTTTTCTGAAATGTGTAAAATATCCTTAAAAATAGCAAATCAAAAACCAAAGATATTTTTTTTTTATGATTGTAAGAAAAGCGTTTATTGCTTTTGTTTTCTTTTTTCTTTTCTTGAGAAGTAGTAGTTATCCTACGTTGAATCTTCAGCTGTTAAAGTGTTAACTGCAATCCGTTGAAGCCACAGCAGATTGGCAGAAAGGTTCTTCATTTTTTTGTCGCTGTTATTTCTAAGTCCTGTTTGGTTTTATGGTCTCCAATGAAATGGAAAGCTTCAGATAGAAATTTATGTCTGCACCATCAGTCGTTGGCTGCTAAGTGCTTTTATGCTGTGAATGAATTTGTCTCTGAAGCGCAGTAAATAGATCACGAACGGAGTTGTGGTTCTCGAAAACCCTTTCTTGCGGTCGTATTTTTCGGAACATCACAGGAACAAGTTTCCAAACTTCCTTTTACTTTTTAAAGTAATTTTTAATTTTCAAACAATCATTATTTCGTTGATTAAAGGATATGCGGCTGATCAACAAAGACAGCTTATTAATCACTGGACTATTCAGAAAGTCGGAATGGTACGATAGCAGTTTCGCTTTTAATGCTCATCAGCCAATATTACGCACGTGACTCAAGCTCTGATGAAATGATTAAATGGTTTAATGATCATTTAAACGAATTTTCTTATTTTTTTCTATGTGTCGGTTCTCGAAATAAGTTTTCTGTATTAGAATGTTGAATAGACATGCAGAGATTTTTTCATCAACTTTAAATAAAATAAATTTCCATTTCCTTTAAGTTTTTGGGTTGCTTTGTTTTTTTTTTTGTTTGTTTTGTTTTTCATAATTTAAAAAGATAAAAGAAAATGATTATCGCTGTGTATAAGGCATTGCATAATTGATGGTTCTTCAGTTTTTAAAATCATCTCTACAGTTAACGATTTCAATATAGCTGTTACAGCTTAGCACGGAATGAAAATAAATGATTGAATTTTTATCATTTTTATTTTTAATTTTTAATTGCGAACTACAGTATTTAATAAAAAACGTAGATTTTCAGCAGTCAGGAGATAATAAATGTAAAAGAAATCCGGAAACTGATTAAAAGATTAAATATACTATATGAAGTTCATGATCTACATTGAAATAAGTTGCAATAATATCAAAGTAAGACAATATTTACGAAATTTCAGTTGGTTTCTTTTGATAGAATGATTTTATTATTCTATTGCATATTTCTGATGTTAAGGAATGTAGCTTTTTGATAATCCTAAGACCCAACTAAAGCCATTAGCTAATAATCCTAAGACCCAAGTAAAGCTTACAAAAGGCTTAACAGTACTGTCTGCTGTTATGTGAAGATGTCCTTAAAAATCTTTAAAAATCAGAATCAAACAATCAGCAGTTCTTGAATACAACGTTAGAAGCACTTGAGTTCATCATTCTTGGAATTTACTAAAACTAACAAAGACAAACAGATAAAAATAGACAAAATCTATTTAGGAATTCCAAAAATTAGAATTTTGTTGAAAGCTGCTTTGAATGTATTTCTATTTCCCACAAAGTTTCTGAGAAAATAAAATTACTACTACTAATAATAATAGTAGTAATAAAAATAAATGGGTACTTTTTATTGTCTGAATGATTGTTGTAATTTCTATAGAAAACCTCTTTGTAGAAATATATTCTCTGATTCAATTCGCTATGAAAAAAATAGGCCTATTCGTGATTACTCAACTAACATTCTCATTCTATGTCGTTTACGTATTCTTTCTTCTGTTTTATCCTGATAGACATATCGTGTTGCAAAAATATTCGTTAAAGTAACTTATACTTCTAAGATTGTTTTGCAGAATGAAAATTCTTATTCTTCATCCACTTTTTTGCAGATTTTTGCGAATTAAAAAGTATTACGAGTAGACAAGAAGAGCAAATTCCATTATTAGACTTTGCCCTAAAAAAGCACGAATCTCAATAACAGCAAAAATTATAATTTCCAAGCTGATTTCGTGTGTCATATTACGGTATTTGGTAGGAAATAGCTCTTTTGTAATCCTCGAGGCCTGTTTTTCTGACAGGAGAGCACACGAAAGTGATTTCTACAATCATAATCTCAGACGGGAAAAAATACATAAATCGGAAATTAGCAATTTACGCTCCTTTAAAGCAACACCAGATGAAATAAATGAGATAAATCGTTGTGGTATCAGAATTTGGCATTTGCGTCAATCAGTTATGAAGATATTGCCTTTTCAATGTTAATCATGTGCAGATGTTGAAAATTTTGTGAAGATCAAACATATCGCTCCATCACTGCTATCCTTATTATCAGATTTATTCTGTTTCATTTGCATGCTAGTGTTTTTATGATAAATACCTTAATAAAACATTTCTTTAGAGCTTAAACAGTTAATTTCATTATTTTGAAAATAATGAAGCTGTGGATATTTATTAATTTTAACTTCAAAAGTTCTCAATGTTAAGCAAATTAATTTTTAATTCAGTTTATTATATGAAGATAGCTTTAATTTCATATTTACAAATTATTGTTTATATTTATTTCTGTCCTTTTGCCGATGCAAAGTAAGTTTTTAATATAGATTCAATACTAAGCTTTTTTTTAAAATTATGAATTTAATAAATTAGTAATTCATACACGCAAATTGAATTAAATTCTGTTTCATTTACCTATATAAAAAGAAAAGGCCTGACTCACTCACTCACTGACTGACTCATCAAGCCCTTGGACCTAGAAAGCTGAAATGTTGCAAAGAGGTTCCCTTTATGATGTAGACAAGGAATAAGGCCGGATTTTTCGAAATTGCCACGGGATAGGGAATAAAGAGGATTTATATTTTCGCTTTAAAGTTGCCTTATCGATATATAGGTGTGTGGCGCCAACCCGCAATACAGCTGAGTTATCCGGAGAAGGCCACAATTTGTTAAATAAATAAAGTTTTTTTTTGTTTTGTTTTTTATGCTATGCATGCAAGGGTTCCGGAGCGAAGCGACGGTACCTAGCTAGTATTAAATAAAATGAAAAAAGATATTTTTTTTTTATCATACTGTGGGGTTTCTTATTAAACGAAGACTTGCTACAATAATCAAAGGTTTACATTTCTAAATAAGGAAATTTAAGTTCCTTTTAATGAAAACATCAGATTTCATATTTTTTTAAATACAAATTCTGTGAATTCTCTAATTAAGCTAAAAAAATTGATTATCTAAGTTCTCAAGAAAATGGCCAAAATTTTGGAAAAGGTTTC
The DNA here is from genome assembly GCA_023159025.1 of Thereuonema tuberculata. Classification (NCBI taxonomy): domain Eukaryota; kingdom Metazoa; phylum Arthropoda; class Chilopoda; order Scutigeromorpha; family Scutigeridae; genus Thereuonema; species Thereuonema tuberculata. The sequence continues at coordinate 59,282,425 of JAFIDM010000003.1, forward strand.
TCAAAAATTTATCATTCTGAGATGAAAGATCTTCCTGAGAACTTCCGAGATATCCGTTTTTAAGTATGAACTTTAATTAAAGGGTTTCAGCAAAAACTGCTCGACCCTCCAATTTCCGTTCTTTTTATACTCTCCTGGTAGTAGGCTTCCACAAATGGTAGGTTCAAATGATTTCGTCCAACATTTTAACATCTCTTAAATATTAATGTTTTGCTTTTTTCTTCTTCTTTGTGTTGAATTTGTGTTTTTCGTTGATCAATCCTCAAGAACACGATCGATATCCATTCTGTTTTTCTAAAGCATCAACTTTCACGATCTTTAATTTTTTGTAAATTTCATGGATGTCGGTCTTCCGTTTATTAAATTCTCTCAATGTTGAGCTTATTTTTTTCCAGATCACATTCGATTTATGTACAGAAAAATACAGTTTTCGACAATTACATCTCGATGCCTGGCCTCCATGTTTTTTTCTACTTTGACCTCCTAAGGTCCACTATTTAAGTGCCAAATGGCAGTATTGCAGTTATTGGATGGCAGTATTGCAGTTGCTGAGATATCATTATCAGTGTTTTTAAATATGAAACGGTCAGCTGCTTTGCTTCTTGTTTTCATTAATTGTTTTTATCGCCCACAGAATTAGTTTCCATTCTTGTTGTAGTTATCAGTTCTAAATCCAGCCCTCAAAAATTCTTTTCCATTTGTTTTGATACGAAAACAGAATCCTACCTCTTTATTTCATGAATACTTTCTGTATACAGAGCAGTAACTGTCTAATAAAAACGAAAAGTATTAGCGTTAAGAACTCTAGCGATTGATTTTATGACCGTGTCCAGATTCTAATTTAGGTTGTCAAATATAGAATAATTATAGGAATACTGATTTTTTTGTAGAGGAGTAAGCGAGTATTAGTGTTGGATCTCCGAGATAAAATTCCTAACGAAATGATAACCTTCTATCCCTTTTAAATAGTGTTCCTAAAGGCGTATGGGACCCTTAGAATCACTGATGTAAGGCTCTCGGCGTGTACTGAGAGTCTAAGTTGAGGTGGGGGGAGGTGACGCCAAAGGGTTTTAACTTCCGGGAAAGAGAGCTTCATAGGGCTGAAGAAATCCTGGGACCCCTCTGGAGGAGAATTCAGAGTGGAAAGATCCCTGATCTTCTCCACCCTTTTCCACCCTTTTAGACCACCTTTTCAACAGTAATTTTGCTAAATTGATACATAAGGATTAATTAATTGTCGTCATAGATTAATTCTTTAATCTGTCGAAATTACGTTGACAGAACTTTTCTTCGCAGATAGTTTGCAAATCTTACTGTAGATGTACTACATTGTACGCTTGTACTACATTGGAATACAGTATATATCGATAGCTTCTGAGTCTAACCTATTTCAGAGTTTCTGATATACATTTATTCAGAAAAAATACTTTTAGTGTTTAATAAGAAAATTTCCGTCATTTCTTTGCATATGAAAATGCTTTGGTTCCATCCCTGGTTTGTTGGTTAAAAGGACAGCAGGTGTTGGTAACGGCATCGCTTCACTTGATTTTCGATATTCGTTAACGGAAAATTGTCAGCCCCTGTCAGCCAATCATCAGCGCTTGAACTCATTTCAATAGCGAAAACAGAAGACGATAATTAAAACGATCTTGTAATTGGAATGAAATTTTCCACTGCTGCTCAATCGTTGTCCAAACCAATGCATTCGCTTTGCTCCTAAATTTGCTTAAATGTTCGATTAAATCTCACCACTCCCGTTTGTTTGAAGCATCTCATCGTTAGAAGACGATCACTTCCAAGAAAATGATTCTCAACCACCGACTTCTCATCAGGAACTTCTGTGCAAAGAGTCAATGGAATTATTCAATTCAAGTTTGTTTGTTTGTTTTGTTTTTTCTCAAAGATTTGTTTTCGTTGTATGTTTCAATACAGTCTTAATTTATCTGGTTTTCTATAATTGAAGCCAATGATAATGAAATATAGAATCAAGCCAATGGTGAACATTTACAGTAAGAAAAATGTAATTTCTCCTAAATCAATGACAATAGGAACAAAACAAGGAAAGTATTCTATTGGATGTATGTTTATCTTGTTAGAATTTTTTGCTTTTATTCCTCATCATGCGTTTTTTCAAATTTCTTAATTTATTCTGTGAAGATTTTTGAAAGTATCTTTATTTTTAAAAGTTTCAGTCATCCTTCAAAAGGAGTTGAGTATAATCGAACTGTTACAATAGAAATTTGAAAGTCTACAATAGAAATAATCATATATTACAGTAACTTATAATTCTATAATGTATGATTACAAATTGACATATAATCATATCTTGCTTTATATTATCTTTAAGAACGAAATTGGTTATATTTTAATTAACCAAAATTCTTTTTAGTGATTCTTTGTTATTTCTAGCAAATCTTGACTTAAATCTGTGGTAAGTCATTGAAATAAGATAGGAATTTTATCAACTTTCAATTGGACAATCAACCATCGTATATAATAATTGGCTTTGAATTTACTTTGCATTAATACAATAATAAATAGCAGAAAGTCAGTTTAATTTCCTTGCAATTTCCTTCTACATAAATACTTTTAAAGATAACTGTTAGAGCCTAACGAGGATAGTGTTTTTCCATTCTTCAATAAATTTCCAGTGAATTTTTCTACCCTAAAAGACGTACTTCGAAAGGACAGAAGATACGATCGTTACAGAGCTACAAAATTTGATAATACAACACTTCCAATATATAATTACCAGATGTGAGATGGTCATACGCGCACGAAGAAGCCTTGATCGTGACGGCAGATCTGGATAGTGTTTACTTATCCTTTTTTTTTTTTTGGTAATACTCAAAAGGAGAGGATTCTAATACTCAGTATCGGGGGTATTATTTAAACCGGAAGAAACTTTCCATGAATTAGAACGTAGAGTCCCAGAAAATAGTCGATCGAGTTTTTTCCAACTTTGGTTGAATTTTGGCCGAGGTCTCTCCACATTTTAATGATTCGTGATTTTACACTGTACGGCCACTTTTTTTAGGTACACCCCTGTTATGCGCACAAATGCTGTGTCTCACAACAACCCTTCAAGCGGGTGGGAGGGCAGTGTCGTGGTGTAGGGGATGTTTCCTGGCATAATATGGGTCCATTGATACCTCTGGAAGCAAGTCAGGATGCTAGAGCATACTTAAACATCGTAGCTGGCCAAGTGCAACCACACATGTTAACAGTTTATCCTCACACAGATGGCTACTTCCAGCAGGATAATGCGCCGGTGCACAAAGCCCGCATCACAATGGGATAATTTGAGGAACATGACGGTGTCTTTTCCTAGCTGCAGTGGCCCGCTGAGTCCCCGGATCTGAGCCCAATTGAAAATTTGTAGGATGAGCTGGAACGGGCTGTTCGCTCCAAGCCTACACCTCCATCAAATCTTCAGGAACTGCGTGACATGTCTGCACGGTTCACAATACCCAAACACGCTACTAGGTAGGTGTACCTATAAAGTGGCAGGACAGTGTAATTTACATTTTTATTTGAAGAGCTATCATAGTGTTCTGAACCTTTTCTTTTCCTAGGCTGTTGAACGTGATTAATTGCCAAGTAATACTTTATTGCAACTCTCGTATTAGGTTTGTTTTTTGTAATATTTTAATCATAAAATAGGATTTGTTGATCTGTTCCGAGTAACGCAAATATTCTTCACTAAATTGATGGGCTTCGGTTTGGTGATATTACCAAATGACTTTTTCATTATGCTCTTTCCTAACGTTTTTAAAACATGAAAACTATTTATTAAAAAACTGACAGTAATGGAACAAAAAATATCCTCTGAAATGATAATTAATTTGAAATGTTAATTACTTTGTTTTGATTTTAAAATAAGTTAGAAATAACTGCAAAGTAACTTAATAAGTTGTTTTTTTCTTTTCAGGTAAGTTTCATGAGAAATTTGATTCCGTAATTCTGTTAATACCGAATTTCACCAAAAAAGATATGAATTTTAATCAAGGTAAGATTATTACAGTTTTCCTTATTTAAACGATTTGTGATTGATAACACTCCTTGAAAGAATTACCTCTATCTTGGTCAAAAAGTATGGCCTGGCCGTTTAATGGCTGTCACACAGACAATCCCATGGAGTTATGTAAAGAATATGGAGTATGCTAAAGCATACTTTTTGACCAAGATAGTATTTTTGACCAAGATACTTTTTGACCTTTTAGAGTTAGGCCTTGTAGAGTGAGGGGCTTGGCTCTACATGAGATCTGATAACTTTTTAACAGTGAAAGCGTTATGAGCATATTGGAACATATTGTACATGAAATGTTTTGGGTGGGAAGAAATAGTTCCATGAAACGGCCAGGCCATACTTTTTGACCAAGATAGTAGGGTTTTTAGAGTTAGGCCTTGTAGAGTGAACGGCTTGCCTCTACATGAGATCTGATAACTTTTTAACAGTGATAGCGTTATGAGCATATGGGAACATATTGTACATGAAATGTTTTGGGTGGGAAGAAATAGTTCCATGAAACGGCCAAGCCATACTTTTTGACCAAGATATAGGGTTTTTAGAGTTGGGGCTTGTATAGTTGGGGCTTGTAGAGTTAGGCCTTGGGACTTGGCTCTACATGAGATCTCATATCTTTTTAACAGTGAAAGCGTTATGAGCATATGAGTCTTGGCAGCTTATTTTACATGAAATGTTTTGAGTGGGATTTCATTTCTTTTTGTAAGATGAGATCTGATAACTTTTTAACAGCGAAAGCGTTAGGCCCTATGAGTATATGAGTCTTGGCAACTTATTTTAAATGAAACGTTTTGGGTGGGATGTACCTATCAGAAATTGTTATATAATAAAGAACCGGAACCCCCTTTATGAGGAGTTGGAGGGTGAAAGTTACAGATTTCTTAATTTTGTTGTTGTTTGTGTGCTAAACCTAGTCTGCATACCAAATGTCAGCTTTCTAGGACTTCAGGAAGTATCTTAGAGGTTTTGATGATCATGAGTCAGTCAGTCAGTCAGTGAATCATGGACGAAATCGACGTATTTTAGATATTAATAAAATCCAAAGTATAAAACCTAGATAAATGAAACGTAGCGTATTTCATTAGTCTACTAACTGCATCTTATCTTGAAAATGTGTACTCTCTAGTATTATTTAGGCCGAAACATTGAGGGTACGAAGTATTTCAGATCTTAATAAAATCCAAAGTATAAAAGCTAGATAAATGAAACTTAGCATATTTCATTAGTATGGTAACTGCATCTTATCCTGAAAATTTGAGCTCTCTATTATTATCCAGGCCGAAGCTATGAGGGTTCGATAATACATAACCAGAACCCCCCCTTTATGAGGGGTTGGAGGGTGAAAGTTACGGATTTAATAATTTTTTTGTTGTTTGTATGCTAATCAAATCCTAGCCTGCATACCAAATTTCAGCTTTCTAGGACTTCAGGAAGTATCCTAGAGGTTTTGATGATCGTGAGTCAGTCAGTGAGTGAGTGAGTGAGTGAGTCAGTCAGTCAGTGACGGAATCGACGTATTTTAGGTATTAATAAAATCCAAAGTATAAAAGCTAAATAAATGAAACTTAGCGTATTTCATTAGTCTGCTAACTGCATCTTATCCTGAAAATTTGAGCTCTCTAGTATTATCCAGGCCGAAGCTCTGAGGGTTCGAAAATACGACGAAACGCTTCCAGAAAAGGTACGTAGTGCCCTTCCTGCCTTCGGCTCGTCTTGGCGGGGGCACTGCCGTGTCCCCAGATTTAGATTTCAGAAACACTCGCGACTTCTAAAAGAGTAATCAAAAAATAGACAACGAAGTAGCTATGACCCTCGAGAAAAATGGTGAAATTAAATAAATAATTTAATAAATAATTATTAATATTTATTTCTTTAAACGTGTAATTATTAATAAAATTATTTTTAAATACAATTATTTTTTGTTTTTGGACTTTGAACTAACGAATTCCATTGTTGAAATTAGAACGATCATAATATAATAATAAATAACACAAGAGTTTTTAAATAGAAGAATGAAAACTAACATGTTTCGAAACAATTGCTTTCCATTTTCAAAATACATATTGAAATTATAAAAACTGTTTTTCAAAAATACCAGAAGGTCAAAGGCATGAAATCTCATACATGAGTTACAGTATTTAGCTAAAAACCAAATCCTTAACAATTTAGAACGTGCTGAAAATTATTTAGTTAAAATACATTAACATATATATATTTATATATATATATATAAAACAATTTAGACAGTGACGATATTTGTTGTTTCTTGTTAAGTAAACAAATTTTTAAATTTTCCACTCAATAAAGCTTCTTTTAAAGATAGACGAAATCTACTATTGTCTTTTGATAGAATTTGAACCTTATTCCAAATATAGGAGATTAATAATATACAGGAGATTTCATGTCTTTGACATTCTTGTATTTTTTAAAAATTCAGTGTTTGTATTATTTCTTTATAATTCGAAAATAGAAAGCAATTTTTCCGAAACATGTTAGTTTTCATTAAAAAAAAAAACAACCCGTGGGTTATTTATTATTATAATTGATTTATGGGTTTATCTGCATACTTAAAACGATCATAATGTTTCAAGTTGTTGCTGCTGTTTTAAAGAACACACATTCATATTTTTACGAGTGTTGATTACTTGGACATGAAAATGTCGGTTTATCGGATTTCGATTTTCTTTTTTTTGCTGCTCTCTTTTGCGAATAAAATAAAATGTGTACTCATTCATTCTGAGCTCTTAAATTAACTTGAAAAGAACTTTGATACGGATGTTTTAACCTTAATATTTTCATTTTCGTATTTTTTTAAAAATGACCAATTATTATGACCATTAGATAACCATTAGAAAGTTTTGTTTTTGTTTTTTTGGCCCGAATTAGTATCAGTTTATCTTTACGAAAATTGTGACCAAAGTAGTAGAACTTAATGTTAAATATTTGACGTAGTAATGGGTAAACATTTGATAATAGTTAACCAAAATTAATTTTTAATGTCTTCTATCTGCAGCTATCTGCAACATTTGAATTAGTAGGTCAATTCATCGGAAGTAAAGCACTGCTAAGTATGAATTTCTTTTGAATCTCAAAGGCGGCGGATTCTACAAGATTCTATGAACGAAAAAGACTTATCTTTATAGGAATGTCCTAATAGATTCAATTCAGTGCTTTCGACCTTTTAGATTTGAAATTAGATGCATTGGTCATAGGTTCCTAAAAAATGATTGTAATATTCTGTAACGTTGTTTTGAGTTGTTTTTTTTTTTTTGAGTAAAAACGTTCTATTTTTGCAGCTTCTACTTTTTGAATGGAATTGCATGACTTCTGATTGACAGTTGATAACAAACAATGTTTGGAAATTGCTTATCAGCAGAAACCAAAATATTTTGATAGGGATGAGTTTTTGTTGTATTTCATTGTATGCCATTAGGGATTCCAACTACAAAACATGGATAATTTAGGAACAGTATCCAGAAAATAACATTTTGATGAACCTTTTTTTTGGTTCTTTACATATCTTAATTCTACTTTTAGATGTATTTCCTACTTTTCTAAAAAGTTAGACTTTTCCAAAAGAAAGCATCAAGGGATATCTGTACATGAAACTTGCTGTGATTTACAGAATTTTATTTTTTTACCAAATCGCGAATCGGAACTGACTACAGAGTGATACTTATAGGTCTGCATTCGCACCGAATTGGAGGTGAAAATTATGCTCTGCTATCAGAATTTCATTTGGGGATACCCCGAATACTCTACTGTTATTGGAATTGGTTCAAACATTTCATTTACATTTACTAGAAAAAACAGAAGCATAGTCTAAGCAAATCCTGTAAGTTTGAAGGATTTTTTTTCCCTCGTGGATTATCACTGGAGAACATTTAAATTTCTCTCTCATAAAATACATATTTTCTATCTATTGTTATTATTTTCGTCGTATTTTAGTTCAAAGCTAGTTGAAAGCCTTCATTCTATGATAATTTTGATAGATTTGGATAATGTAAAATGCTTTTTTGATTATTTTATTTGATTTTGTAGTTTATTGGTTAATAATTCGCTGGTAGTTAATTGTATTCAAATAGAGTTGCAGAATAACATGTTTGTATAGTGATTATTGTTTTAAACTAATTCACAAATTCTTCGCTATTTCAACTCTTTCTTATAGGTCCAAAAATTAGAGCCGATTAAGAAGATACAAAATAATTTAATAAACAAGCTTAATAGTTTCCATTGCTTTGTTGAGCAATCATTTTCAAGTGCGAAATTATAAGGACAGTTATGGCTATATATAAAGTTCAATATTGCAGGGGACGCCTTATGGAAGCCCCGTAGGAACATAATCATGATGTGACGTCTGGGTAAGGCAGTACCATCACCCTAGGAGTCTGGAACTGGAATCGTAAATCCTAAGGAGCTTCCACAAGGCAACCTCTGCAATATTGAACTTTATACAGAGCCATAACTGTCCTTGTAATTATTGAAAATAATTGCTCAACAAAGCAATGGAAACTATAGTTGTGTATTAAGCTTATTTATTAAATTATTTTGTAACTTCTTAACCAGGTGTACCGGATTAATTTTTGGACCAATAATATGTTCAGTACACGTAAAGCTCTTCAACTCTTTCTTCTACTTTTCTCTCTTTTTTTTATTTTTTTTGACTACTTTATTACGATAGAATAATTCTCCGAGACAGAATTTGAATGAAATGTAGTTGTTCAATTGAGTTCTTATTCAACTGAAAAACATAAAAGAATTTTATACGAGAAAAGTGACACTGTTCATTATTTTTTGAATTAATAGGATATCAAATTGCTCTTGTTCTTTTGGATAATTTAAATTGAGAAGACATACTTAAAAGTTATTAAGCATTTAAAGTTATTAGAATTTTAAAGAAAAAACAAAAAAAATTCTTGCAATGTAAAACGTCGTAACTTCCAATGTAACAGAATAGTTAAGTTTGAAGTGTGTTGCGAATGTTGTTGTCTTTTTAAGAATGTCATTGTTCTTTTATATTAAATGTAATTTGGTGAAATGTTTCTATTTTAATTTAGTCTATATTCTACTCCATGAATAGAAACTGAGACCAAACAGAATTGATTGATTCCCAGAGAAACATCCGAGTCCTTTAAGAATCATAATTAGATTTCCAGTCAAATGTCGATGTATATAATCGTATTCATCTCTCGCCCTTAGTCTCTTTTATCTGTTTTCTCGTCATAGTTCATTTTCTAAGTTAGACCAATCTAATGAGCTTCACTTTAATACGTTTATTTCAGGAAGAGACTGTCAGAATTGTAAAAGGAGAATACATTAGAAGTACAAAATCTTTCAAAACAAGTAAATCACAGTCGGTTTTGACTTTCATTTTTGCTTGAGAATGTAGTTATTATAGATCACTAATTCAATCTATGAAATTGTCTTAATAATTCCCAGAGGTGACTTTGTTGTTGCCTCTCCTTCCTTCAACAAAAAGCATCTTCCCAATTCTCTATGTCAGTACCGGAAATTACACTAATTGTTTCACTTACTTGAAACTCTATTAGATATATTTTAGGAACAAAATAAGAACTAAAATTTTAAATTGAACGCAAAAGCTTCATCAAGTTCTAATCATGTTCTTTTTTTGCTTTTTCTAAGCCTGAATGAAGATGTCAAATATTACGATTATCTTAGAAATCTGAACTCAAGGTGAACACAAGAGCAACAATAAGCATGTTCCGGAATTATTTTAAATGCAATATTGAGAAACTCTTGCAATGGTCGTAGCGCTGTTTACTTCGTGGGATCATTCAAAATCTTCATTCCTTTAAGAATAGGAGAGAAAAGTTAGCTTCTGTTTCTTCCTTTTGTGCCTTTCTCTAGTACTAGAGAAAAGTTCTTAAGTACGGAAAAGGTCAAAATAAGTTAACATAAGGCAATTGTATCAGAGTCAATGCTAATCCAGACAGCTTATCTGCGCTGCATTTGTGGCCTGAGGTTATTGCTTTGTGCCTCCGGTCTGCTATCTTCCGCCTACTGATATAATTGCCGTCAAATGGGCGAGTTGGCTTTAGGAACCCTTGGATGTCTCTTCCCATTCCTTTGAAAAGAGGCCAATTCCGCTTATGGTCGGAAAGACGTTCGGTAATGGCTGCCAACTGCGTTGCGGTTCAGGAAAGCAGATTGTACTACTCGGTACATAACAATCGCCAAGGGACATTGCCAATTGAATTAAAGTATCCCTAATTCAATTAATTACTTTAATGCATTCACTAATAGTTTCATGAGAACTTTACCATTTAATAACTAGTTATGAAAGTGTTCCCGTAGAAATGTAGAAGCATCTTATTATTCCCCGTTCTGGGATGTATTACATCAGTAATGACATCATTTGAAATGAAATCATTGTTGAAAGAGTATTTTATTTCGAAGCCAATAAAGTTGAGACGTTTTAAAGAGAATAGTTGGAGGGGGAGGAAAAATCAAAAGTGTTACAGAAGAAATTGAACCCCTTGCTATCTTATGCTCATCATTCTCATATAAAACTTCGTGTGTGTTTCTAATTTAGTTTTTTTAGAAATATCTGTTGATTTATATTAATTAAAATATATAATTTTAAAATATTAATTAAAATCTCACTCATTACACAATGGGAACATCCATTGGATGTTAATTTAGGTTTCGTAAATTGCGATCCTTCACGAAGGAAGTAGAAAAAAAATCCAAAACCAATAATCAGAGAGAGATCCTAAACAAGTGATTTTAAAGTTGCATTTTACAAAATTAAAATTTACAATTTACAATTCAAGTCTTCTTTAAGGGTTAAAGCAATAAATGCGGTTTCTCTTTTGTATTCGAATAGATTTCTGTAGAGAAACCGTCTACAGCAGTTGTTTTTTTTCTTTTTTTAAAGAGGTTCAGGCGCCAACCAATTGAGGGTCTCGTGTATTTAAGAAATTCATCTTGTGAATAAAAGAACAACTTGCAAATCTCCAAAGTTGGAATCGTTGGTTTAAAAAAATTACAGATTTTTTTTTCTTTTTAAATCGAAATGGAAACACTTAGAACTTTTAAAGCATGAAATTTTTTTAAAGTTTTTGTTTTATTCAGGCTTTGAATACTTATTTATAATAATGAATTGTAGTAAAAATAAGAAATAATTGTGATAATGATAGCATTTCATTTATGAAGTATTATTAATGGGTTTTATATTTTTAAAATCATTTCCGTTATTTAGAAAATCCGAATATCATTTTAAATGGTTCAGACTATTTCCTGTTCTCTCCATAAAATCCAATAATTGATTGAATATTTCAGAGATTTTTTATTTTAAATATCGATTTGCGTTTTGAAAAGAGATTATGTCACGTGATTGGCGATTAATGTTATCGATTAGGTGCTTAGCACTTATCGAAATTACTCCCCTTCTCGTCAGCTGCAAATTAAATCTTTTCGTTCCCATCAAACCCCTCTTTCCATCAGTAATGAGGGAAATTGTCGTTTAAAAGATTTGAAAGAACTTGCAAACCAATTAGAACCCAGCCTTTGCTCAAAAGTTAGAATATTATAAAATTAAGATTTTTTTTTTTAATCATATAATAAAATACGTCACAGAATCTTTCATTCAAAGAACACAACTTGTCTTTTTTTGTTTCAGTGTTAGTTTCTTTATTATGTAAAAAAAAAATACAAAATTAGTCCCAATTTTGAATATATTGACAGCAAATAATTCTTTATTTGGGGTCTTTTGACATCTTTTTTTTCCTCACTCTCTCTCTCTCTCTCTTTCTTTCTTTAAACAAAAAAGAAGAATAAAAAGAAAAAATATTGTCTAGCAACTCTAGTAAAATTAGTGTCTGTATGATGAATAGCAGAACATACGATATCAAATCACTTTCATTCTAATGTAAATAGATAAATAAGAATAAAAATAGCTCTCTTAATAAAAAAATCTTTTGTAACAAAATCAAAATTATACGATGTTTTTGTTGAACAACTTACATATAAAGAAATTGATTTAAATTGATTTATTTTCACTTAAGGAACCTAGAAGGACTGTACATGAAAGGCTCAAGTCCGATTTGACAAATGGAATAAAAAAAAACAACATCTAATGGAACATCTAATGGAACCATTTTGAAAGTAGAAATTAAGCAAAAACTTGTCATTTGCCAATTTTTGTAATATAAAAGCGAGAATGTGTTTTATATTAAGAAAGTATTTTCCTTCAGAATAACAAAACAGAATAACGTTTCTAAGTAGGAAGTATTACAAATTAGTATTTTCAGAACTATTAAATGGCAACGTTCATCTATAAAATAGATTAATCTTAACCATTTAATATGTTTTTGGTTTAAAATAGCATTATAATTTTTTGTAGATAACAGAAGATCTTTAGACCACAATGAAAACTTCTGAGAAAGGTGTTAGGTTTCTAGTCGATTAATACTATTAGATGCTCTCTGAAAGTATTTTCTACTAGAAAATAAAATATACCCGAAACATATATGTATACGTTAAGAAACTTCTCTTTGTATTTTATTTGTTTATGAAAGATTTCCGAAACCAAAACTGAATAGTTACTGTATTACTTGTTCCCTTAGCTGTTTCAAGTTTTATTCAAAATAACTAATCTAACGTCTTTTGCCTTACAAAGTGTAAATTTAATTTGCTGCAACAACTGGTTTGTACAATACAAAGTTGTTTTTGTGTTAGAATTCTGTGCAACATTAGGATTATTCTTCGATCCTTTAGTAGATGGAGCGTATCTTTTAGTGTGGGTGAGAAGTTTACAACCAAATGCTTTGTAATGGTTATCATAAGTCTTAAATTTTTATAATTTCAGAAGCTGCTCCGTCAAATTGCCCAAACTGTCTTGATTTCTCACTGAGAATGCTAAGCTTAGAAGTTTAAACATTAGCATCCTCAGCGAAAAACGAAGATTTGAGAATAAATTTAAATCAGAAATTTTTCCAATAACAATTTCGTTTAAAATATTCCAATTTAAGAATGTAATTTTAGAACAATATCTGCTGAGAACAATAGTTGATTTTTATCATTTCATTTTTTTTTAATTTTTTGTTATTATTTTCTTTTTTTTAATTAAATTTTTGTTTATTGAAAAGTTTTTTTTTTTTTTTTTTTTTTTAAAATGTAAAAATTCTTATTCTTAGCTGTGACATAGAGATAAGTTCTATTTCCTTCTCATTTTTCCTTTGTTCTTCGTCTTCAATTGGTTCGTCGTTTCCTTCCTTATATTTACCTTTCATTTCATAAGAGCTCTATTCTTAAACCCCAACAGATTAACGATTGAGATTTCCTTTGTAGCATTTTAATTAGGAAACGTGATGAACTGCCCTTTTCAAGAAATCGATTAAGAGTTATCGTTTGAATCAACATTGGAGTTGGAGAAGGTTTTTGAGTGAGCTTCGGAAAGAAATGTCAACTTTACTTTCGATCCATTGGATGGACGGAAACCTTTTAGTTCTAATGATTCGCACCTTGTTTTCATAAGAGCCAGATATAATTAGTAACTAATTCTATAAAGTAGAAGCTTGTGTGATCTAATAATTTTACTCATAAAATAGTAATCCTTTTATAAATGTTTGGTGTTAGGTACACATTTTATCCATGTTCTTAACAGAATATGTTGGATGTATGCGCACTTCCCAAATAATATTTCTTAAGTAAGACAATTGACAATAAATACACTAAATAAGAATAAATTTCTCAAATATTCATGACTGATAGAAACTGATTAGAAATTTAATTTAAAAAGTTTATTTGTCGAGTTTCTTTTTTCCCAAAATTTTTCGAAGATTTTTTAACCTTCCCCTATAGGGATAAAGCAAGAATTTATTTTAACAAATTGCTTCCCTTGAAATAGCAGACTCTATTAAATTAGTTTTTCAATTAAAGGAATTTCTTTATTCACAATATTCTGTAAATTATTATCTGTTGATTTTCTAGATTTGCTTAAGTTATTTTTTAATAAAACGTCGCATATTTAGAGCAGACGTTCTCACATCGATGTTAATTGTAGAAAAGAAGAAGTCAATGTAATTATATTTTTAAAGATATTTATATTCTAGATCTTTCCTATATTTTTTTACTAATCTATATCTAGTAGTTATTTGGCTACATTTATATACTAAGCAAACTATTTACAAAACTGAATTGCTACGATGTCAGTAAAGGCTCTTCTTAGTAACCTATCCGTTTGTTATTATTGATGAAAATATGCTGTAAAAATCTGAAACACATTTTTCATATTTTTTTTTACTTATTTGAAATATTATTATTCTTCTTGAAAATAAATCGTAGGAGGAAGGATTTAATTCCCTATAAATAAATGAAAAAGTTATTTATTTATTTATTTATTTATTTATTTATTTATTTATTTATGTATGTACGTATTTTAAATGCTTGACTTGTCTCCTATTTCTTCGTTGTTTTCCTCTTAAGTATTATAAGATTGATGCACGAGCAGACGCACGACTACTTTTTTTTTTCTTTTTATGTCCTTTCCTTCTTGTAAAATATTAAATCCCATTTCATCAACAATTCAAGAGGTGGACAGGGCAGCTACCACATTCGAATGATTTATGATAGCAAAACGAGAGAATCCATTTGAAATATAACCAAATATAAGAAATAAAACAGGATGAACGAAAACAAGGCACAATATAAACTGCGAAGGGAAGAAAAGAAGCATTTATTTCTTTTTTGGGGGGAAGATGGGAAAGTGTTTCAGTAAGTTATTTAATGTTTTGTTAATATTAAAATAATAATTTAACAATTTAGGGATTAAAAAGAAAGTAATAATCGAATAAATAAAAGTTTTATTTTTATATAAATTTTTATAAATTTTGAATTAAAGATCTTTTTAGTTTTTAATTTTTTTGCAATTAAAGTTGCCGGAAAGCTTAACTTGATACTTAGGGGAGACTTGCCTAAATCGTATCTGCGCTTAAATCGTATCTCCTTCATATTTCGGGGCCTTTGCTACAAGCAACGCCATTCGTGGCAAATATCGTATGTTTGTATGTGTGGGTGGCGGGGAAGCCGAGGACCGCGAACCGTTGGTCTATTGTGCCATCCCACGGAAATAAGGACAGACAGACTGAGAAATAATGGTGAGAAAAGTGCAGGGGAAACGGGAGAACCCTGAGAAAACCTGCCCAGGGCGGATCATCCACCATCACGAAACCCACATGACAACCGAACCTCATTACTCGGAGGTGACACGCCAGTGTCTTAGCGGCCGGCAGGTATCGTAACTACCATTCGGTCATATTGACTCGCGTCGAAAACTGCTGTGCCGCAGTTATTTCAAAAAATAATCGAAAAGTAAGTTTTTTCTGCACTTTTCACTAATATTTTGATCGTATTCGTTAGGACGTGAATTCTTAATGCAATACTTGCATACAGGGTGATTCTAAATTCACAGGACAAACTTTAAGGGGTGGTAGGGCACACTAAAATAAATATTTTTGTTAAACAATGTATGTTCGCAACTGTCGCGTTTACATTCTACGGCGGGTTGAGAAACGTTCCGACACAATGATTGAGAGAGAATCGTTGCTGGAAATGCATGTGGTCGTGTAGCGTGTGGATTTGCGTTTGCCCACATATGAGCATTGTGCCCATTAAACACTCCCTCGCGTGTAACAATGCTTCATCTGTGAAGAGCACATGTGCTGGAAAAACCAGCTGCACTGCACTCTGCTGCAAAAACCACGGGCAGAAGTCTAAGCACCGAGCAAAAGTCTTAGCTTTCAGAGCGTCAATTCTCTGTAAATGGAATGATTGTAATTGCTCCTGGTGCAAAATTCTCCATACGTTGGTTTGGATCTACGATACGTGCTTGTGACGGAACGTTTCTCAACCTGTCGTAGAATGTAAACGCGACAGTTGCGAACATACATTGTTTGACAAAAAAAGTTTGTATTTAGTGTGCTTTATCACCACTTAAATTTTGTCCTCTGAATATAGAATCACACTGTATTTTATACTGATGTTCATCGTTAGAGTAGGATTTTTAATACAATTTTGATGCAAGTTTTAAAATTCCATTAGTGGGAATTTTATTTATTTTCGAAGGTCATTGTTTGTGTTTTTGGTGTTGCGCCTAATTCTACCTGATATCTACTCTTTCATCGTAACAGTACGATTTAAAAATAAGGCTCTTTTTAATATATTATTTAATTTTATGTCAGTTAGATTTACCTTTATGTAAGTATAAATTACTTTTTCAACATTTGGATCACTAAAATACTATAAATTTTGACGAAGGCAATATTAAAGAAAATGCTTCAGCCCTTGGATAAATCTTTTGTTAAGTCTCTAAAACCTAACTTCAATCAGGCTTCTTCAAACTGGATGCGCTCTAATGCTGGAAAAGTTATATAAGCATAGCAGAGTTCTTGCAAAAGTTACTCATAGAAAGGCATTGTGCATGGACACAGCCATTAAACGGCTCCTAGTCCTGTGTCTTTGGCCTTTCGACTGAAATCTGTTCGAGATGACGATTTCGAAGAAAATGAGACACTGGTACTTCAGATTAACACCTCAAAATTACCAGTTTCAGTTACAATAGGCCTACCTCAAGCCAAGAGTTCAGCTCATCTGCACCTGGAAACTCAATTACTGACTAGTTCATTTCCTGCATCGCCTACACCTTGCACAGATTCTCAACCATTTCAACATGATGTCCATTCTCCATGCATTGTCAGAACGAAGATTCAACAGTTATCACCTGTACTTGACGATTGTGAAAGCCAGAATTAATAGAGGAACACATACTGTCCAGATAATAATCAGAAATTCGTTATAAAGCACAGCTTAAAGAACATGTAGAGAAAACAAGGAGAAAAAAACTAAATATTAAAACAGATAATTCTCAAAAAATGATAAAAAAATAAACGAAAATGCAAACGAAACCTGAAAAAGAAGCTAAAAAATGGAAAAGTGTAAGATAGATTTGTTCTGCTTGGTTTCCAAAGAAACCAAAGAAGAAAACATGATTTACTGCATACCATGTAAAACCTGGCTTCCTGATCTTTGTGCCGGAGTCGATAAACAAGCTATAAATTATACAGTGAAATTTACAAATAGTCGTGAATGTTAGTTTTGAAGTAGATATTTCTTAAGTACGATAAGGAAAACTACGGTTCGAATTAGAATCAATGTTCTTAAATCGTACTTAATCTTTTTTTTTTTTAAAACAATTTGTCTAACGACAGGAGTATCAATAGTTTGCTAAATTTTGTTTTGCATTAAGTAAAGAGATAATTAAAGTTTTTAATTTCAAAAACTTATTTAGTTTATTACAAGCTAAGATAGACATTAAACACAAAAATCCTTAGAGGATATGATTTAGGCAAGTCTCCAACTTGTAGTTTTCGACTACATACTAGATTTCGTTCGTTTCGTTTTCCTTGTTTGGAACATTAGTCTGAAATGATGGGACTTGAAAAAGGAACCTCCAGAACCCATAATATATTTACAGTAATTTAAGTTTCTTCCCAGATTTCCATAAAATGACGAAATTGTCTATAAGTTTTTTTTATTAAAAATGTGAATGTCTTTTCTCGGCGAAAAACTAAATAAGAGCTGTTATAAGCTGAAATTTGATTTTTTTATTCCCATTTATTTCATTTCTATTCTTAAGCAGAGGAAACATATCTCTAGATTCTAACCATCGAAGTTACTCTCGTATTGTAAAGGGTAAAAAAAAATTGCCTCCAACTGTCAAGAGGCTATAAATAATATCTCCTATTAAACTGCTTTTAAACTGTTCCGATCACTAGTAAAAGTTTCACTAGTAAAAGTTTCGTTATTGTAGATAGTATTTGAAATATATCTTTTGGTGTTTTAGAAAATGTTTCTATGTTGAATAAGAAATAGATAACTTCCTAAAAATGTATCAATGTACCTCTGATAGGCTTTTCTGCATAACTCAGCGCAACGCAGGTTAAACATTTAAATATTTTGTTTCTTCCTCACTTTCTACAACTTTGTCTTTGAAAAATGTCGAAGCCTAACAAAAAAAACAAAAAAAAACCTCCTTACTTTTAATCATAAAACTGAATGTACCACATATATCTTAAGATACCTTCAAGTGTGTAGCGTTCAAACACCTTTTTTTGAAAGACATTTGAAATTATAAGTTACTTAAAAATTAGTGAAATCATTATATCATCTAACAATATTAATTAATATCTATATTAATATTTATATGGAAAATGACAATTTATTTCAGATCACAGCTTCAAAATTATATATCCATTCTGATGCTCTTTTTTTTTTTCCATCTTTAAGTTGTATGGTTAAAAGATACAACTTTTCAATCTTAAACTTGTGGTAACTTTTATTTCTCTCGCTAAAGTTCACGTAGGTTTTTAATGTTTAAAGAAGAGAGAGAGTAAATTCTCTTTCCTGCTTTCTTAAATCATCGTTTAGACGACCATATATTTCTCATTCCTGCTTCTATTTCTGTGTGGAGAAATACTTCTTTTGGGGTCGTTTCTTATGCCCGCGTCGCTTGCTTCTACCTCTAATGATTCCAGAGCAATTTACGTCACGTCCGTGGGTCTATCTGGTAACATTCATAATCCCATATTCAGATTCGACTCACACGGTGAATACGTGATCAGAGCGACGGCCTCAAGGAATGAAATTACATCTTTTTCTAAGTAGGGTCTCCAAGGAAAGTTGGAAGAAAGAAACAAATTCAAGAACAGCATTGAGTAGTGTAAGAAAGCAAGAATTCGAATCCTCGTTTTGTTTCACTAATAAGACATCCTAGCATGTATCACGTGAATAGCCTGACAATCTTTTCAGTATTAATGTTATAAGGGAATTTGGACTGAAACTGCGTTCCAATCATTATTCATTGTTTATCAGGGATGAAATAATATCTTCGTCTCGTTCTTGCCTCGCAGTTTTCCCAACTGCCATTTGCGAAAATATTAATGAGAAATTGTTAAAACTTTATATTTGTAAAAAACAATTACAGTATAATTAAGCTTTTAATTCATAAGAAGAACGAAGAAGAGTGGACTGAATACAGACAACTTTATGACCAGCTAATAAAGTTTCATTTTTCCAGCAGTAAGTTATTGCCTGAAAAATATTCGATTTTAGTTATTAATTTAATGTTGTCTAAGGAAATATTCATTTTGAGATTGAAACATCCCTTTTTAGTGTTGTTTGATGTTGTATGTAATGAAAACTGAAAATGTTCGAACGATTTTTATGAGTGATTAAATTTTATTGCTTTCTGAGATAGCTTTCTCTTCTTCAGATGTGGTTCTCGTCGCTCACTGATCCATGGATGAGTCAATTAAAGATATTCAGAAATCTTCAGTGAATCAGGAAAACAAGTCTCGGAAGTTTAGAGTAAACAAGTGTACGTAAAGGATCACTGTATTGAATGTTTAAAAACATAGAACAGGAGGTCTGTTTGTTTGTTTGTTTGTTTGTTTGTTGGTGTTTTAATGGCGCAAAAGCAGCAGTGGCTAAGCTGCGCCAAACAGGAGGTCATTCAGAGAAAAAAATGCATTATTGCAAAAGACATATTTAGATATGCTTATAACATATATCAAATCCTCTTCCATCTATAATTAGTATTCTATTTTTCTTCGCTTTGAACTTCATTTAAAATCAAATCAAGTGATTTGATTTTGAATTCTAATTATATTACTTTACGATTCCTACGAACAATGAGGACATACTGTCACTTATGCCAACCTTCTATTTGAAAGCACAAGTTGATAATAACGAATTGTAGTCTAGAAACTAGAGGGATTTCGAAGAACCTAAGCAGTTGCATTCCACCTATCCATTCAGAACCAAATTTTACTTCAATATTGTACTTTGTCCATTTCCATAAAAATTTCAGAAATGATGAGGTCAAATCTGAAAGGGCTTCATAAATCTGAACTTATCTGATGATAGCTTTTATTTTTTGCGTTTTGACCGTTAAGATGGCGAAGGTATTCGAGTAGCAGTTAAATAGATTCTAATACATACTTACTATACGTAGATATTAAATTATCAAATTTAAAAAATATTAAGTAAATTTTAAATAATAGGAAATTATTAATCAACAAATAGAATTATTATTATTTAAAAATAAAAAAGGAAATTAATAAATGCCGAAAAAGATATTTAATATATTTTAAAAATATTTTATATTAGGTTTTATAGATTTCTGTTATTTTAATCTCAGCCCCAAATAGATGTTCCTCAAGGTTTAAATGTCTTTTGATGAGGAATTAACTCAGATTTAAATTTTAGTTTAGTTTTTAAAACATTTTCCTGACAGACTTATTTGTAGAACTTTCAAAAACAGTTTAGGTATTAGTTTCTGTTCCATAACTCTGCCGCCTTTAGGATGAACCGGATTCTCTACGAACGACACATAAGGTTTCTTACTTCCTTCGTCCTTTCTTGATAAGAGATTCCTGTTTCAAGTCTGGCTTCTGGCCAGGGAGTCCAATCCAGTCGGACGATAGAGGCTGCCGTTCGTGTTAATCTGGCAAGGACAGAAGGTCAACCTGGTTAGACATCGCTACACTATGATCTTAAAGTTACAGGGAAAAAAATTGTAGGATTCTGCACAGAATATATATAATCTAACTTCTTCCAGCAACCTATTTCATGGAAGAAATAACAACATATTTTTGTTTCTTTTTTTACCTGGGCATTAAAATGTAACTGTAAAAATTTCTAAAATTTCTTTACATCAAAATTCTCTAGTTTTGCTTAATTCTAAGCTGCAGGAAAGGTTTTTGAATACATAGAGAAATAACTCATATTTTCAATGCATCATTTTCTGCAGTAAATTCTCCAATCATAAATTCTAATGAAGATATTCAGAAATATTCAGTGAATCAAGAAACTCAAGTGTCCCTTTAGAATCAGTGCACTTATTGTTTAATGAAGAACAGGAGGGTATGAATGGAAACGCATTAGTGTAGAAAGCATATTTTGTACAATAATTTACATCTGTAGTTAATATTTTAGCTGTCCTTAGAATTTCATGAAAAATCGATCCCTGGCTATTTTGTAATTATGTAATATATAGAAAGCTTTATTTTACGAATAATCTACAGATGCTGTCACATATGCCAATCCCTTAATTAAAGCACAGGTAATTACATCTTCATAATAACTACAGGAATCACAGTCTAAAAACTAAAAGAATTTCGAATAAGCCAAGGATTGTAAAGTCTCTTTCGATTTCATCTGTCCAGGTTTAATTATATCCGAATATCTTAAATAAGTAATGTCATTGAAGTTAGAACTTTTATTTCGCAAAAAGGAATTTTCAGTTGCTTCTTTTTATTTATAAGGATTTTGAAATAAAATTTTACGATATAAGTTTTCAGCAAGTTAAGAAATTACTGTAATCATGAAATGGTGGTTTATCGGTAATGAGAGCTATTCACATGTGTGGCTTTATAGAAGCTGATGGACAGACAAAGAAAAGCTGCAGATACTGTAATCGAAATGCCATCTACTTTGTAAATGTACAGTTAATCATTTTGCAATTAACGGTTAAGCGATTATAATTTATAATTAATTGTTAAAAATTAGCTTTTGGTCATCTTTGCTAGCTGATGTTTACCTTACAGTAGTTTTAGTCCTTAAAAATTGTGAATAATAAATCTTAAAACGGTGAGTGACGGCGCTGAGTACAAGAAGCACAAAATTACTTTTATTAAACAAGCAGTAATAGATATATATATATATATATATATATACTCATAAAGTCATAGTAGGTTGGCCAATGGTAGAAAAAAGTGAAAATTAAAAAAAAAATCCCAGTCACAAATCAGTTTTTTACAGACTATTAAATTTATCCATATAATTATTCTTTTGCTCTTTCCATTAATTGTTTTATTAATATTAAAAATAAGTCTAAACCTGCAGTTAATCATGCCAAGAGTAATGAAACTTAAAACTAATAATTGCATTCATGATAAACATAATATAATATAATGTAATATAATATAATATAATATATAAGTTATAATCTAAAATTTCCAGGTTTTATCATTCTGAAAAGTACAGAGGCTTCTTCGATGGTTCATGGATTGTCCTAACAGCTTTAAAAACATTAAATTTCCGCATTAAATTTCCAGGTGCAAATATGCCATTAAATTTACTTAATGGTATTTTTATGTCTTTTAGCTTGGATTTGAGAGTTTTTTATTTTGCTGTCAAAACTGTCTTCTAGAAGAAATCCTGGCTTAAGATTCGATGGAGCGGTTGGATATCAACCTGTGCCATTATTTGCTTTCCAACTGCTTTCGTCTCATTGGTAAACATGGATTGGCGTCCAAGCAAATCTTCTGCCCTGTTAAACTTGCCGTCGAAATCTCCATGCGTTGGTTTGTGCAAAGCATTCCAATCATTTTTAGGATTTTCCCTGGACAGCGACGCATTCATTTTGACAACTACTTGGATTGCCTTGGAAAAAAAATTGAAAACTTATGAAAACTATAGAATTTCAATACTTTTCAGAATGGAATGAAAACTTTTCTCGTAATTGAAAGCTTAATCCCGTTCTTACGTTAACTAGGAAATTCCAACTATGCACACTTCCTTTACACAGCCTAAGGTTATCTATTAAGAGAAACCTCTAACTTGTATTTCTTATTAGAGAGCTGATATAATATTGCTTACATTATAAATTAATTTATAAATAAGTTATCAATCCGCTATTGACTAATAAATGTAGGATATATATAAACATTTGAATTGGCTGTTTAAGCTTATTATATATAAATACTATAATTATCTTTTATTTTAAAAAGTAGAGTGAAAAGTGTGATAATCTTATAAAATTGTCCTAATTTATAAGACCTACTTCCAAGACTTGTCCTAATTTGTCCTATTTCCAAGACTCCTTTGGAAATTTTCTGCTTCCGTCGACTACCAAAATATTTATATATTACCTAACAATAAGGAAGCCGTTCTGGCGTGGTCTTGTGCACAAGGCGGCGGCCTCCTATGAGACAGATGCGTCGGAACCTGGCTTCAATAGCTGAAAAATGGCTATAAAATTAAAGAAAGAAACAATAACGAAATCAGTTACGATATCTAATAAATACTTCGGTTCTATCTTGCAATTTTCTTTAATTTTAATTTTTAAGAATTTTGTATCCACTCATCTAGGAAGTCTTTTTTATTTTTGTTTCTTAATTATTGAGGGTGCATTGTTTTTTCCATCTTCAACTTATATTATCCTTATATGCCTTTTTGGGTCTTGCACTGGCTGAGTAGCTCTGGCTGAAGAGAATAAAACAAGCTCGAAACGGCCGTCTCAGGGTCTTCAGGGTATTCTTTTAATATGATTGCTTTTCTTTTACCCATCACAGGGTTTTGTTTTCTTTCGGTTTTTTGAGTGTGTGTGGTTTTTTTTCTCCTTTTGTTTCTTTATGGACAAATTCCTCTTGAAGCGGAAAGTTTGACGCTCAAAGGTTTTTGTTTCCATTATTATTGATTTTTTTTTTTATGTTTTTTTTTCTTTTTCTTTATTTATGAACAAATTCCCTTTGAGGCGGAAAGCTTAAAGCCCAAGGATATTTGTTTCCGTTGCTTATCTTCTTTTTTATTTTATTTCTTAATTATTGAGGGTATATTGTGTTTTCCATCTTCAACTTATAATTACTACCCTCATATGCCGTTTTGGTTCTTGCACTGGCTGAAGAGAACGCAACAAGCTCGAAACGGTCGTCTCAGGGTCTCAGCTTAAACCCAAAAAAGTCATTTCTTTTAATATGATTTTTTATTATTTATAAAAGTTATATACATATTTACAAATATCAAAATTAATATAAAGTGCTGTTAAAGTTCGTCACAGAAATTTTAGAAATATTACTGTTTTTTTAAGAAATGAGGCACAAAGAATAACTTTTTACATGTTCCTGTTGCTTATGATCATCTTCCGTGATAAATCATTTTAAAGAATTCTTAAGTTCTAGAAAAGAAGAAGAAAAAAGAACATTTAGGGAAAAAAACAACACATACACTTGAAAACTTTGCCTTCACTTCGCAAGAATCAATGAATCAAATTTAAAAATCAAATTTTCATTAACTATTTTAAAAACCTTGAAAAAGTTTTAACCCATCCATTTTTACTGACCAATTTTGTGTTGAACAGCTAAGAATGAAGAGATATATCAACTGTCTCTTTTCACATTCCGTTAACCTCTAAGAAAAATTGCTGTTTACGTGTAATTCGATTTGGCAAAATAGATCTTTATTTGTATTTATCGAGAATGAATCGTTACGTCTACACTGGTTGGTTTATCGCATAAGTAGCATCAAATACTAGATATATTTGATCCCATATAACACTTCCAAAAAAGTAAGTGCAGGAAATGAGGTCGTCCATAACGATGTTCGTCTTGGACAGATGAAAAATAACTCACCCCCAAGTGCTTGTTCCGGCACCAGAAATCCCTTTCCTCAGTTCCTTCGAAAGTCACTCGATATCCTTTTTTACAATTGGACCGTTTTCTCATCATAGAATCCCTTTTGTTATGTTGGTCGATAAAGAAAATGGTATATCTATTTATTTAGTTTGCAGAAATCCACGAATGGTATGCAATTAATAACACTGCAGTTTTATTTAAGAAAGAAATAATAGACGAGCTTGTACACCAACAAACGAAAATGCATTTCAGTTCTGCGTTTTTCCTCGCTGTGATACGTTTTTCCAGCATGGCTCGAAGACAGCTACTGTTGGGTTGAAGATGTTAAGTGAACCAGAGGATTTAGTAAGAAATAGTTCACGATTTAAAGAAATTGCATAGTTTTAACTACGCTACTATTTATGCAAGTAAAATCATTTCTTTTTTCCTTCAGGTAATTAACAAAATCTTACTTCTTCCAATAAAAAAATAAAAAAAAATATGACTTATATTTAAGATTGGGTGGTTCGCTGACATAACTGCAACCTGTTAGTACTTTACATAAACTAAAAACTTTAATATAGATTTGTAATATATTAACGCTACATGCATAGTTAAATAATAATAGTGATGAGAATTAAGAGATGTTGGCTTGGGATAAAATTTGTTTCTTAATTATTGAATATCTAAGCATATGGCATCAAACGACTGTCACAACTCCCAAATATATATTCAAACAAAATGGAAAACACAATCCGAAGCAGTGACTTTCAACTCTCAAAAAATGTTCGAAAAATATCGTTATGGATATACGAGTATGATATTATAACAGAATATGAAGAAGAAGAGGAAAAAAGTCTTCGAACAAATGAGAAAATTAAATAAACTAATATAACATTAACGTGCGTAAAATTACTTCAACAAAATACAATTAAGCCCAACGCACATGACTAAAACAATAATTACAAATTAAAAAATCTCATTTCGCTAGCGCTCTGGCTAGCCTCTTCAGATGTAGTTACATAATAAAATAAAATAAATACAAAGTTCAGTCTTATATAGGAAAAGGTCCAAGAAGTATTCTAATTGCGGTAAGGTTTATTGTTGCTGGCGGTGATGGGTAGAAAGTCTCTAAGCAGAACAAGATCCTTAGTAAAAACGGTTATCAGGAGAAATTCATAAATAAACATTGAAAATTAAAGAGTTAACAACAAATAACAACAGAAGATATTTCATACCATACTTAAACAAAAATAGTCTGACTTTAAAAGAAATTTGCAAACGTTTTGGCTTCGATGTTGGATTTGAATATAACAACAAACTGAAAAACATTTTACGTTGCAAACTGAATAATAGTGTTAAGAAACATGAAATGCATATAATTTACAAAATAGAATGCAAGAATTGCGATTTATTCTATTTGGGCGAAAGTAAAAGAACAGTGAAGGAACGAATTACGGAACATGGTTCCAGCATTAGGAACAAGTACATTAAAAAATCAGAACTGGCAGAACATTGTGTGAACAGAAATCATTGCATTAACAACGAGATACAAATT
Organism: Thereuonema tuberculata; assembly: GCA_023159025.1. Lineage (NCBI taxonomy): Eukaryota > Metazoa > Arthropoda > Chilopoda > Scutigeromorpha > Scutigeridae > Thereuonema > Thereuonema tuberculata. The sequence continues at coordinate 59,308,424 of JAFIDM010000003.1, forward strand.
TTATATATTGAAAGAGACACCAAGTTAAGAAAGATAATAGAAAGTATGTTTATCCGGAACAAAAAAAGAAAAAATATAAATAGGAATGATGGTATTGAAATAGAGAAATATTTCATAAGATTAGCTAAAAGTTTTGTAGATAAAATGTCCACAAAATATAATAATAAGGTTACAATCAAGGAACTAAATTGTTAAGCTATATCATGTCAAAGATTGTAAGTAAATGATATTGTCAATATTTTCTCGAGGAATTTAATTGTTCTTCAACTTATTATTGTTATTTTTAGGCTTGAAAAAGAAAAGACGTAATCTTTTTGAAAATTTGCTTTAGTATTAAATGTAGTTTTTTTACATTTAAATTTGTGATGTTGGAAATATTTAATGGTAGAGGCTGTAGAAGGAGGGATCTACAAAAGAAATATGGGAACTTTACATAAGAAAATTATAGTTTTAGATTTTTTGAAAATATTTATTGTTAAAATTGTTTAATTATTACTGCTAATTGATCCATACATTAAGGCCAATGTCTAAGGTCTCTGAATTAGTATCTGTGGCCATGATTCCTTCTGCTCGTTTCAGTATGCTTCAAAGAAAGGTTTTATAAAGAATTTCAACTGAATATATGGATTAGGAAGATAAATTCATTATTTCATTTCGTTGACTTTATGATATGTTATTTAAGTAATCTGAACTGTGAATCTAAGCTGATGTTAAGGAATTGGAATTTGTTTTTTTGTTGTCTCTGCTGCAAATATCTGAAATAATAGCAGGAGGATATTCGTTTATCCTTAAGTCACTTTACTCCTAGCGATATTGATTGCAATCAGTTTCTGCTTTATATTTCTTTATGTATTCTTAAAAATTAAATCAAAATTTCATTACAGTCTTCTTCAGGTCTGTTCATCTAAATGGTATTTAATATCTGTTCTAAATTATCTAAATTATCTGTTCTAAATTATATCACTTGGATGTGCACCTTCTCAATTCTCGAATGTCTTATGATTTCTTGTACTTTATTATCGGATGGCCTCTTCAGCTGAATACTGACGATTCAAATTCTTGAAATCTAAAGAACTTTAAGTTTTCAGTAACATTGATTGATGTAAAATCTTGTTATCTATCTTTCCCCTTTAGTCTTTTTTTCAAGGAATAAAAGTACATTATTATTAATAAAACAGATGCATTGGTTGAAATCCATTTGACTCTTAAGTCTGTTATAAATATTTTACATACTACATGTTTTCTAAATCTGAATAGTTCAATTTTGAAATGTTTGAAAACTCTCCTTCCATATTCCAGTAAGTTTTTCAAAAGCAAAATGGAGACGACGAAGAAAGTATGATGGAAGATGAAATGCTGATGTGGCTTTCCTTTGAAGACAGGGTCAGCGAATTGTCAATTTCCTTATCAGAACGCTTCATCACAGCTTACAAAGTTCCTGATTCTGTTCATTCAGCATTTCATGATTACACCATTTTCCCAGGAACTCTGTTGTTTCCTACATAATATCTTGCTATCCCTAATAGCATCTTTTCCAGCGCTGTTTTGTCTGTAAGAAAATGAAGAGTATGGTATTAGCAAGCCTTTATTAGCAAGACAAATTAATTTATATTTTTTGAAGATTTCACTGCTTTTTTTATTACATATTCTCATATTCTGTGAGAATATGTATTTATTGAGAATGCTCAATCATTTATTAGTTATAATCTTAATAACTCATTTAAATATTATTACTATTAGAAGGATAATCCAGAGATCGACAAGAAACAGATACATGCTGTGGCATCCAGAATATTTCACATATCAAAGATTTTGTTTGAATCATAATTGCAAATAAACTTTAAAATTTATTTGTGAAATTATACGAGGCAATGAATATAAACCTCATAAACTCAATAGACGCTTTTATTAGTTTGATTTCTCAGTAATTTAGTAACTGGAGAAAAGCTTATAAAGATAAGTGTTGCCAACTGCCTTTTCTTGCCATCCCAGTCAGAACTTAGTCAGTTTTTAAAATATACTGATGTCATATAAAAAATAAAAATTAAAAAAAAAATGGAATGTTTTTATAAATGAATAGAATCCTTCAACAAGTTAGCTGATTGAAGGCTTATTAAAGCTGGTTAGTAATAGAGATTAATGTCTTAACATTTCAGCTTCCGAAAATTTCATTAGCTTTCATTAATTTTGAAAAATTCATCTTTTCATGCTTTCTAATGAAGTGTCGTTTGAATTCCCACATCAATTGTCGTTGTATTTCTTTTCTTCTATAATCCAGTTGCTATTTTCTAGATTTTATTATCTACTTATCCACAATATAGGGTTTATCTTTTGAAGTGGATTTCTTTTGAATTGATTACAGCTACTAATCTTGACGGATTAAACGTGCAAGTCATCGATCTTCCTCTCTCTGCTTCGGACAATGATTAAACACTTCTGATACAGTATCCGTCTCACGTTTGCTTGTGGTTCAACCAGAGGACAGTGTTCTGTCTAAATCTGTCTAATCTCATTTTATCTTAGAAAGTAGAAAAATATTTGTGGTAACATTTTTATAACGAACAAGATGGCACACCTTGATGAAACTTTCCTGTTTTGTTTTTGTTTTATCTTGGTTTTTCTTAGAAATATCAATAAAAATAATGAATGACATTTTGAAAATGTTGACAATAAATTAAATACTATATGTCAGTTTCGGTACTACTTAGGTGTTTGATCAGACAAGTTAGGATAATTTAGCGGAACTCATGAACATATTTTGTTTTTTTATGTTCTGTAATTATTGTAAATTTATTATGCGTTTCGAATATCAATTGTAATTCGAAGTTACTGATAAGCTAAAACATGAGAACTGGAATGGAATTATTACCACTTTATTATCACTTTTAATTTATTAATAAATAAGCACTGATTATTTTTTTTCTTCGCATTCAGTTCTAATAAAACTGAACACATTTAATTAATGAGTAGATTTGTTTATCTGTTGTTGTTGATCATTCAGATATGTTGTACATATTAGTCTTAAACCAGATGTTTTTTTATAAGAAGCTACGCAGCTTACTTCAACAATTCAAGTCACTTACAGTCACTTTGTTGATATACTTGAACGATTTTAATTTGTAATTTATTCTTTACCCTTGGACAGAACTACTCATTATCACTTTTGAGTCTAGCATCATTTGAAAAAAAAAAAACCTAAAAAATTGTCTAATAATATAGAAATTGTAACAAAAGAATACGGTAATTAAGATTAAAAGGTAAAAAAAAATTGTTAGGACAGTCAGAATGTAATGTTACGCAATTAAATTTTAAAAACACTATGTTTATAATGTTGACTCTTTAATGGAAGTGGATGCTTTATCCCTGTCTTATTAATTAAACAAATCCTGCTAAATTCCTATTTCACAATATTAAGAGTTGAAGAATTTTTTTTTTGTCACTGAACCACTATTTTTTTCAATTGAAACAAAAATGTATGCTAGCAAAATATAATATAGGCTGTTTGAACTGAATTGTCTTCTTTGAATATTCTTCTTCGTAGCAAATAGCAAGAAAAACAGCCTACTTTTCAACCAACTATTTTTTTAAATCCATAGTAAAAGTGCAACTTGTTGCAGCTGCAAAGAAACATTGTTTACAAAATCAAAGTAAGGATTAGCTGCAGTAGAGGAATATGAAAAAGCAGTGATTAAATATTGGGTTCAATGAAAGAGAGATCCTCAGCAGATTTTCCAAGCAGAAATTAGGAAGAAAAAAAAAAACAAGAAAAGTTTAAACCTTTAAACTGAAAAATACTAAATAGGAAAATGAAGTCCTTAATATAGGAGACTTCAGAGTTTGAAAGAATTGAAAATAAAAAAAGAGATTGTGAGCACTTCCTTGACCCATTTGGCTGTAGGGACAGAAATAATGAAGTTCGAAAAGTTATTGATCTTTTTTTTCTTTTTTAGAAATCTTCGAGTATTGTTGGCTTTAGAACAAATTTTGCCAATCGGAAACGAATATGGTTGGAGATATACTATTGATTTTTCTTTCTTTCTTTCTTTTTGTAAAATGGAAATGAGGCGAGAAACATGCAGATGTTAAGGTTATTCCTTTTGCTACCTTAGATAGTGGGTGAAAAGGACATGAATTTGATTACAGGCTATTTAGCAAGAACTAAAATTAAAGTATGGAATTTTGAACTGAAAGACTTGAGAGTAGCTGAGGACAAGAAAAGATCATAAAAAACAGTTAGAAATTAGATAAATAGAGAGCACTGAAAGAAGCAAATAATTACTTCTGATTGAATGTAAGAATAAAATAATCAAGAGATATACAGAGTATGTAAATAAAAACAAATAATTCTTCAGTATTAAGTAAAAGGAGGAATAATGGCCAGGGTAAGCAATCATAATAAGTTTAGCTCAAAACTGAACATGAAAAAGAAAGTAAGAGGATCACATTAATCCTTCAAAAAAAAATAGTACTGCTAATTTTCGTCGCCAATAGCCAATATGTTAGCTTAAATAGCCTTTTCCGTAGCTACATTTACATTACTAATACAAATAATTTGTAATTATTTAATAGAGATTTTTAGCGACCCATTTAGGAGCTATTGAGATAGCGACTAAAATTGGTAGCTGTCATGTCTCTCCTACCCTAAAACTCCCGAATGGGTGGTCGGATCTGCAAATGGATCTGCAAATCGTGTTCAGAGGCCCAAACAACGTAGGTATAGAGTATTTACAGGGGCCAACGCCCCCCCCCCCAATATGTTCAAGATATTTGGCATTGTTTTCATTGGATTTCCGCTTAAATGTTAGAAATGCAACCATTTCATTTCAGTTGTCAGCTAGTTTGATGGCTAAGTTCTCGGACTCATGCTGAAGGTTGTCGGTTCAAATTCGTACATCTACTGTTTTCTTTGTTTTTCTCTTAATCTTTTTTTCTCAATGTTCGAGTAAAAGTATTTTCCTAATGTTTTTTTTTATTTTTTTCCTAACTTTTTTTTATGTTTCCTTACGTTAATGTATTTCCTTTTTTTTTTTTTATTGTTTTTTTTTATTATTATGGTTCGCCCATACAAAATTATATTCACTTGTTTCTAGTGCTCCAAAACTTCAGTCAGAAATTACTTAGTTAATACTTGTAGAAAAATAAGTTTTACTTAAGTTTCAAAATTTCTTAGTAAGTGGATCTTCAATTTCTTAACGATTCATTCTTTTTTCCTTTTTTTTTTATGAATCAACTGCGAATTTACTTTCCATATTTCCCTATTAGGAAGAGGGAAACGAACTGTATTTCCCTTCCCTTTTCTTCTTTTCCCCATCCTTTCTTTTATTCTATTTCCTTTCCCCTTTTGGTAAGATCGCCAAAACGATCTGAATGCTTGTAATAAAGCCGAAATGACTCGACAACCGTCGACTGTTCACCATGTGGCGACTGCAAAGCAGGTTTCTGCACTTAACAACGCCAAGCCAATGAAAAGTTCAGAAATTGTTAAGTTTTGTCTGAATTAAAAAAAAAAAGTAAATCTTAAAAAAGTAATAAAACTAGTTATAGTTAAATGCTTTAATTATTTAATGAATTGTAATTATTAGTAAAAACTATTTTAATTTCTATCATTTTGTAAGTTCATTCAAACAATTCTTATCAGATATTAGTAATGTTTGACAATATTAACTGTAATTCTAAAAAAAAAATCCAATAGTTGTCTCTTTTCAATAAATCTATTATAATGATAAAATTAATCTAATCTGCGTCTCATTGTACAAAACCAAAAAAGAAGCCCGTAATTCGAATAATGTTTTAAAAAAGTGTCTAATGAAATAGACATAATGCTATATTATAAAAGTTTATAAGATCAGTAACTAATAACGAATTACTTTACATTTTATTTAAACTTTTAAATAAGAACATTTTTTGAAAATCGAAATACCTATTACTCCGTCTGCAAATTCCTGCTTTTTGCAAAACAAAAAAGATTTTCATATGTTCATATTCGTTGTTAATTTTGGATTAGAAATTGCTAATTACCACAACAATTTGGAAAAATGAGAATTTGTAGAAATATCTTCGCAGTTGCACTTAACCGAAGAAACCAGACACTTAACCTAGATCTCATTATATAGACTTATATCTAATGGACTTTAGGTGTAACAATCTCCAAAATTAATGAGATTTTTACACATTGAAGTTCATATATCTACGCTCTAATAACTTGAAGAAAATATTTACTATTGACTGAACATGAAGCCTAAACATTCAGTTTTGGATATTATGCAAAATATGTTTGTGTCAATAAATAATTATTATGAATGAAAAGATATTAAAATAATAAACCTAATAGCTTTTTTTCTAAAAAAATAAAAACAAATCTACACAAGTAGGAACACAATCAAGATATTCAAGATTTGCTTCTAAGTGTAAAATCGCATCATTGAGTTTTCATTCCTATTTTGAAATCTGGACTTACTAAGTTTTAAGTCCTGTTTTAAGTAGTACTATTATATTTAGTTACTGTTAAATTGCTTTTATCAATTATAGTCTAAATTTAAGATCATTCAAGATTATCTAGTTGTTTTTGTTTTGTTTTTTTTACGCCTTTAGAATTTAATCTTGTTACTGAAATTTTCCTGTCTTGTATTCAGAAAGTCAGAAAACCCAAATGACTTACAAAAACATGTGAAAACTGCCTTCTTTTCTTTCTTTTTTTTTTGGCTGATGGTTCATTTTCAGCTGGTATCTTTCTTTATCTCGGGACCACCGATGTTGCTTTTTTGTTTTCCATCTTCGTTGCTCGCATAAAAGACTCCGATGATGTCCCTTAAGTGCCCTTCTCTCACCATAAACGAAACAACTTGGTCGGCTTTCATAAGACATCTGCCAAGTCCTTTGAACCTTCTTACAAAAGTTTGAAGACTTCTGGATATTGAATAATCGACCTATTCTTGAAAACACCTTTTTTTTTTTTTTTCTTTTCCCTTACTAACTTTTGTAATAGTTCACTTATAAAAGGAACTTTCAAGATTGTTATAGATTATTACACATTCAATGGAATTAAAAAATATTATAAAAATATTTTTTAAACTAACATATGTCTCTATCTTTATTAGTTAAAAAACATTTAATTCTTTTATTTTTCATTTTCGTGATTGATATTAATTCAAAAAATGACGTTTCTTTAATTAATGACATGAGATTGTAGTATAATTATTCTTGAATTATGCATGAAGCAAATGATTTGACAAATTTGATCAATGTGATTATACCTAAATGTAGACTGAGATGAACGTTTAAGCAGACTATATTTGCATCGCCCTTTTGTTAAGCCTCCTTTAAGACTTACCACACATTAATCCTTTGCTTGCTTGAAATGATGCACTTGTCACTAGATATTTTCATCTATGTATAGGATTTGATTTATTTAATTGTTATAGTTATTTTATTTACTTATTTTAAATTTACTGTGCATTCAATAGAAAATGAGGGAAAATGAGCTATTATTTTAAATCTTTTTTATGCAACGCATTACTTTAACAACAAAGAACATGCAGAATTTTCATCGCTTGCAGGTAAATCATGTTGCAGATTGTGGCACTAAACCATATTGAAGGCAATTTGAAAAACTTTGCAAGGGAAAATATTGTTAGTAATTATTTTACTAATAATTTTTTTCAACGATTCCTTAGTAAATCTTTCAATTCATTAATTCTAAAATTAAATCTTTTTTATTTTTTTTAGTGGAATTATTCACGTGATTGTTTGTTTGTAAATAATGAAGAATTAAAAGAATTCACGAAGAAAATCTACAAACAAGGAAAATCGTTACTACAGAACAACAGATGTTTATCATGATGAAAATTGAAATTGTTAAGACAAATTTTGCAGCATTTTGCAAATTTTGCATATTTGAACGGGAAAAGTTAAGCTCAAATAAATTAGATTTAAAGCTAGAATAAACTAAAATGCGACCAATATTAACAGTAACCCTCAATTACTGCTTTCGATGCAGTGGCAAAAGGTAAGCATCAAGATTTACCAGAAACAGAGCTGGAGAAAAAAATGAAATTGCAGCAAAATATTTTTATTAAATGTTTAAATCTAAAAAATAAGGTTCCAGAAAATTAGAAAAATACAATATCTTATTATTTTAAAGAAAAGAAAAGAACCAAGATTATTGGAAATTATTAGTCTCTCAAGCCAATCGCTTGCAGGATTTATAATAATTTTTCATGAAAGTTTTGTTTGCAAAACTTTTAGAAATTTTGTTCATTCAAAAGAAGAAGCCAATGAACTACATTAACATAAAAGATACTGAGAAAAACCAATGAATACAAAATATAATTCTTCATTCGATTCATTTTGCTACGAAAAATACTTCTGATTCACTAAACACATCTGCTGTTATGAGTTACAAGCGAAATCATATAGAGCTTTTCAGAAGTTCTTCGTTTATACGAAGCTACAGGAAAAACATCTTTGCTTTGAAGATTATGTCAATGTCTTCTGCTAAAGATTCTAAGGTATTGCAATCTATGTATAAGATCTAATTATTTAAAAGAAAACAAAAATACATGGTTTACAAAACTTTTTAATCCTAATCCCATGGTCGGCATGCGCGACTTATTAAAGAAAATTGTTTTAGGAATTCTATAAATAGTTTATGATTTTTTTTTTGAAAAATTTATAATATTCGCTGTTATTTTAACGTTTGTAAAATCTATTAATAAAAGTTCCTTGTTTTTAGCCTATACACATTTAAATTAATTTGTAATATTGTTTTCGGTTTTAAAAACCGTGGTTTTTAAATATCCAATTTAACGTAATTATAAGAACCCGCATTCCAAGACAGCAGATTCAGGTTTGCCGCCCTTTTACTGTGAGAACAGTCAAAACGGCTTTTACTGACGATTGTATATCCACAGACCGTTCACAAATAACGTCAACAAAGTAATTAGAATCATCTGTCGTTTTCACGAATTGAACTTCTACCCTTTTTTCTAAAATTTGCTTTAAACATTTTGAAAGCCCAAAATAAAAGAGCAGCTAGAAAACATAAATTCGAAACCAAAATTTGTATTGTACTTATGTAAAGAACATGTCAGACGCCAACGGACATCTGTAATGTGATTAATTACAGAATCGAAAAGATTATATCTTTGAACACTTTTCAATCTTCAGAATTCAAAAACCAAAAGATTGAAAGACTATAATTTTCTTAATTTTTAACGAATTTTTCTACGAAATTGGCAATTTCATAAAAGAAACGTTGGAAATAGTATTTATTTTTCATTTTTAAGAATTATTATTACTGCGAATTACATATAAAGAATATTTTGAACCAAGTACTTCCCCCAACATGTTAGGAGGGATGTTTTAAGTAGATGTTTGTAAGAACACAATTTATGTGCAAAGCGATGTTTCTTGAAATTGCACTAAGGTCTAACTCAATATGAAAGTAATTGGGCCTTTTCCTCTTTTCTCTGATGAAAGTCGTCACCTCAGGCGGCTGTTTCTCTTTTGCAATGAGGTTCTCCATCTCCGTCAAAGCAATCTCACTGATAAATCAAATTACAAATATAGAGCAGCTCATTTACTGGTTATTGTGTTTTCCTTTCCATCAATATGAAGCTCAAACACTTATTTATATATGAAATGAAATATAAAGAAAAATAACGAAATGATTTCGTTTTGAAACTAAATTTTCCTTTAAGTTTTTGTTCGAATAAGAAATTCGTTGCAGAAAGTATTCTCCTAATTCTTATCGTGTTGCGATGTTCTTCAATTTAGCGAAATTTGATAACCACTTATTACCTTTACATTAGATTGAAAAATTTGATTCTTGAAAATTTTACAACTGATGTTCTATAAAACAGTTAAGAGATGTAAAAGTATTTTACTGGAAAATTCTTTATCAAAATAACAATCCATTAAAAAAGAACAACAACCTTATATAGATATGTTTCAACATTAGTGCGAATAATTTTAAGAGCAAATTCTACTTTTTTTTCCATTTTACATTGTGTGGGATAAGGTAAGGGTAAGATGACGAACTTAAGCTTCAGAGATTGTCCCTCGGCTTAGTAAGTGGTTTAAAAACCCGAAATTTGAAAGACACTTCTTGTAACCTTTATGTTTAATAAAAAAATATGAAACGCTGTTTTACTCTCTCGAATTATGAAAAATATTTCACCAAAAAAAAAGAGTAATTTTCGTCATCTTACCCCACCTAAGGAGTAAGATGACGAAGGGGGTGGGTGGGTAAGATATCAAACAGATAAAAGTCATACATTAAGATAAAACATTTTATTTTAAAAATGCAAAGAAACAATTTCACTATCGTTTGGCATGAATTAGAAAAGTCAAAGATGAAACAGTTAAATTACAATAACAGATTGCTCGTAATGAAACAAAGCTTTAAACAATTAGGTTCAACAAAAATTTAGAAGAACATTAGTGATGGCTCTGGCACGTTATGTTTCTTTGCTGCAGCATTGACACTTGAGGTTTTATCTTTTACTTCAGCAATAGCTGCATTCATTGTCTCCTTATCCCACTTTCCCCTATCACTTTTCCTTGTATAATTTCGTGGCATGTTGTTTATAATACCTAAAACATTCATAGATAAACAGTCATACATGAGCATTTAAAATAAAAGAAAAAAGTTACTGCAACTAAAATTCAGTTTCAAAACCAATTTTTAAAATAGGACAAAAGCTATATAAAAGGTACTCAAAAACATGTTGGATAAGATGACAAACTAAGCAAACTTCTCGTCATCTTACCCGCTCTGCCATTCGTCATCTTACCCCACGCCGCCAATTTGGTTTAGAACTTATTTATCATTACAGTAGCTTATCGTAAACAACCTATATCACACATGGTTCTTTACATTATTAGTTGTATTTTGAGAATATTTTATGAAAGAGCAAAAACAACTTAAAGTTCTCGAGTAATTCATTACGCTGGGAAGTCGAAAAATACAGACGGACGGGAAATAAACACATCTTAGTCGTTACTGCTCGCAAAACAATCTGGCCCGACATCCCTTGCAGTGAACTTCGTCACTAATCACCTGAGTCTCAGAAAGTGCTTGGACAGGTGCTCCTATCTATGAATGCGTCGGAGAAATACCGAGTTCGTCATCTTACACGCTTCGTCATCTTACCCGACTTTCCCCTATTTCCTGAGTTAACAAAAACTTGAATTTCAGAAAATCTTAAATTAAAAAGTTTTTAACGTGTGTTTTATTATACTTTATATTAAGAAACAACTATAACTCACATATAAATCAATTCAATTAAAAAAGATTTAAATAAAACATGTTAAAAAATACGATACATTAAAAGGTTCCTAGGACAGGACAGTTTCGGGGAACATATTCCCCATCAGCAGCAAGATCTTGCTGATGATGGGAAATATGTTCCCGAAACTGTCCTGTCCTAGGAACTTTTTAATGAATCGTATTTTTTAAATATAGTTTTCTACTTTTTAAATAAATGATCTTTTAATAATTTCTCATATTTTTTTTAATTTCAGAAAACAAACAAATTAATTTCTAAAAGTTTAATATCGTTTGAAATCTAAATTTTAATCATTATTTATTAAATTAATAATTTAATTAGGAAAGTAGTTTAAATTGATTTTAAAAAATTGTATTTACAACTTTTTAAAATTTTTTGAACCTCTTCAATTTGTTGACATTTAAAATCTTTAAATGGGTATCATATCTATCAGTCTGTAATTTATTGGATTTTACTTAAATTTGATGTTTAACTTGTAACAAAAATAAAATAACAACAACAAAATCAATCACTTATTAAAAGTAATAAATTATTTATAAAGAAAAAGAAAGTTGAGACTAATTAAATACATTTCGTATAAACGAAATATATAAACGTATAAAGATCAGACACAACAAACAAACAATACTAGAAAGTTTGGTCTTTTTATCTGAAATATCAAATTCGTCTCACTAGTAAGAGAAATGTCATCAAATTTTTATGTGCAGATTCGAATCTATCCCTCATCTCTATTGCGGTCGCACTTCACTTGTCCTACTGTATTTCTTAACGTGCTTTATCGTACTTCGCCCCTACGATCATGGCAGCGTAATATACCTTGACCGTAATCCGCATAAATTGCCCGGAGAGCCCCAGAAACCTTCGTCTGGAAACTAACTCCCCTGGCGGTGCTATCTTTTTATTGACTTCGTCTGGGGAGCACAGAGTGTCTTGAAAAGTCAAAAGTCTCTGACTAGGTTGGCTACTACCAAGTTTCCTATAGCTACAATTCTATTTGCTGTGGCTTGGAAAGATACTTGGGAAATAGATTTCGTTTGAAGACCTTTATCTTTGCCAAAGCAAACGTGTAATTGTCTCATCTCAATGCATTAGCAACTCTAAAAACATTCGATTTGAATTCAGCAGCTGTTGAGAAGGAAGTTTTTTTTTTCCTTGTTCTAAAACAATCAGTATGTAATTATTTTTTAAATAACTTCCATCATATTAGTAATAATAATGCGAAATGTCAGTTTATGTTGATGCATTGAAAAAATACCAATGTAGCCTTAAGGAATTTTTATTTTTACTTTATTTACTTATTTGTAAGTGTAAGGAATTTTGTTTTTGGTATTAACCCGTTTTACAACTATACTCATTGTCAAAAAATTAGCGCATCCAGAACAAATGATCCGGGAACGATTTATGGCTCCGTCACACGTAGTTCTGCCATTGATTGCAGTTGGGCTGAGAACTGCCACCAAGCCGTATTGCTACGGCTGAGTAATTTGAACGGCTGTCATATTTATAATCACTATAGTTGTGGAGTATAGCTCTCTGAATCCTCAGCATGCCTCGACGACGCATTCGACGCAGTTCTGAACAACTGATAGAGTTTGAGAGAGGTCGTATCGCTGGATTGCGGGAGGCAGGCTGGGTCGATCCGTAGAAGTTGGGCGCCACCTGCACCTTTCCAACTGTACTGTGCGACGGTGTTGAGAGCAGTGGAGACGTGAGAAAAGACTCGCGCAGGGAAGACATTGGAGGACGACCATCATAAGAAAGGTTCATGTCCTCGTCCGAGAGGCCCAAACTGATCACAGAGTATGTCTGTATATTACGGATAGTATATTACGGATAGTGATCCGTAATGCCATCACTAGAAACCCCTATGTCTATCACAAGAAACCCTTGTATCTCGGAGCCCCTTCCGCTGTTTGCATTAACTATTGGCGGCTTCGTTTGGAGTGATGTAATGAGCTGGTGATACGGAAGGTCATAGCTTTCCACAGATTGACAACGTATATTGTTTAATGAAGACTCCAGGTTTTATCTGAACACGGATAACCATCACACTCGAGTATAGAGAAGCACCGGGGAGCACACTAACCCGAACATCATTGTTGAGCGACCCACAACTAAGAATGGTGGCGTCATTGTGTGGGAAGCTACCTCCTACGATTCTTAATCTTTGCTAGTCGTGATCAAGAAAACATTGACGACGCAACGGTACGTTCAGGAGATTCGGCCGCGTCGTTGCTTCCCTTTATGGAGTTGCTACGGATGTCCATTTTTCAGTATTGCATGGGTTTCCCTGGACTGCCTCCGTGCTGTCGACACGCTTCCTTGACCGCCAGATCTCCAGACTTATCGCCCATTAAACAAGTCTGGGACCAGTTGGGACAGCAGCTTTGGCCATGAACAGGTATGAGCGATCTGTATTGCTACATAAATCCATGATAGTGGTGATAGGTTGCAGTATTGACCTGTAGTGTTTTTCCAGAATAAACGGCCTCTTTTGCTCTGATTTTGTAATTAGTTATTTCATCATCGTTTCCAAGGCATTTGTCATTCCATTTCGACTGCTGATTCTGGGTGAACTAATTTTCTTGGCAGTGAGGGTATTTTCTATTTGTGATTAAAAACAATTTTCGCTGTTTTCTTAACAGCAAGTAAATTTGAACTAATTTTGTTTGTTAACTTTTGCAGATTTAATACATTAAATTCCATCTGATCTTCTTGTAACTTAATCAAATTAGTAATTTCCTATAGAAGAATTTGAGAGGAAGCCAACTGTAAACCTATAAGGTTGCTATACAGGAAAGTCGAATCTTAGCGGTGCTTTGTTGCTAAATTACAGGAATTGTGGTACGAAGAATTTGAAATAAATAATCTTCCTTTAGATTGATCCCAACAGCTGTCCTTCATCTTTCTGATCTGCGTATTAGGAATATTTGAATTTAAAATCAAAAATTGAATGTTGGAAATTTTTTTTTATGATTTCAGTTGGGCAATTTGGTTTCCCAACTTTAATATTTTAATACGTACTTTGGAGAATAGATGAAATGTTTTATTATTTTTTTAATGAAGTATTCAAATCTTGTAGCTGAATAGTAACTAATACTGATATTTCTTTATTATTTTTGTAAATAAAACTGATAAATGAATTGATAAAATTCACTGTCTTAATAAGAAATTTTGTTTTTTTTTCTATATTTTATAGGTAAGTTAAGATGTACAAGATTTATAAGTACTTGAAACTGTCAATCTACGTATTTTGAGTGATGCCAAATTGTAAAAATAGGTGAATATCTTTTATTCTATCTGTTGACTATTTTCTTTATTTTTAATAATGATATTCTGATAAGAGAATTTATGAGAATAAACAATATGCAGCTTAACTTTTACAATAAAATAAAATGATTCAAATTATGTAGTTTCTACTCGGGAGCGTTGGATCATCAAATAATAACCAAAAAAAACCAGTTTTAATTTTTTTAACTTAAATCTTGATGAATTCTACTGACTTCTGAGAATTGAAAGTAATTTTTTTTACAACGTAAAGAAAGTTTTATGAAAAGCAAAATTTAACATAATCCTATGAATTATTATTGGTTTTATTTGATTGTTTTTTTTTATTTCGGCGGCCCATTCCCGGGATTGAAAATGCTTTTACCTTAGCTTTCTCGCAAACTGAGCCAAACATCAAGGGTAAATTCTGCTGATGATTCCTAATAAGGATGAAACAGCTGTTCAGGATTCCCTTTGATGTTGGCTAAGTGTGCGAAGGCATATTTATTGTCCAGTTGTGATTTTTTTTCTCTATTTAAAGAAAGTTTTCAATTTTAAAAATTAGTTTTATTGGAAATCAATTATTTATATAATCATTTAGAATTTAAATTTACAAAATTTTATATATTTTAATATTTTTTCTTATTTTATCAACTTTTCCTGCAGTATTAAAGTGTCATGAAAGCCTAAGGAATTTGAAATGGATTATTATTAATAGTTAAATTGACAGGATCCGGGAACTTGGAAGAGATGTTTCCATTGAAACCTATTTCACTTCAGTAGTCCCTTTGCAATTCACTTATTTTATTATAAGAATCGAGCGATGAAGTCTGTTTGACCGGGAAGCCATCAGTCATTCTATCCAATGGATTTTCTGACATTTCTCTTGTCAGATTTTGAAAAAGAATAGATTACCTTCTTCTGCATAACAGTTGTCATGAAAGTCTGTCGCTATGAAATGGAAATTGACAACCAATTCAAAGCTAATGGAATAGAACACATCTGTGAATTCTAGAATGAACGATTTGATAGTAAATCTTAGGAAAACAACCAAGACTTCTAATTTTGCCACATCAGCGACCAAATAATAAAAAAAAAAATAAGTAAAATGGAAATATTCTGAAGCAGTGAATTATTAGTTATTATAACAAATTATAAGAATTATAGTAACTTTATATTATTCTTTTGTTATTGTTGTAATCTTTTTAAGTTACAGAATAATTAAAGATTTCTTTATTGTATAAAATTCGTGTATGTAATTATATACTAGTATGCATAGCTAAGATAATTCCTGGATTATTTTACTCAACAATTGTAGATTAAAAATGTCTACTGTTAATTTCAACAGCTCTTAATATATTTTTTTAGTATCTTTTAGTAACAATTAGAAATTGATTCTCGTCACAAAGGATCAGTCATCTGTAAATCTTCCGTACGCAGATAGGACAGAAAATGGGATCTTAAGAAATTTTAAGAAAGTAAGAAAGAGGTCGTTTTATAGTGATATTTTACTGTTGTTTCCTTAATTATATGAAAGTCCGATTTTCTTTCTAATGTTTTTAAATTTTTAAAATAATTGAGCATATCCACTAATATTGAAATTTAGGAAGAATGTTTCTACTTTGAGCCATTCCTTCGTTTCCTCTTGAGGGCGTGAGTAGGGTTCTCATTTCGTTCTTGCAAGTGTCAACACAAACGCTCTTCTGTCCTCTTGGGATAAACGATATACGATCCTCCAGGGACCATTTCCTTTTATCATTACAAGGCTTTCTTCCCAGTCACCACCATGAAAGAATCCCACAAAATTGCTGTTCATTTAAAAAAAAAGACGCTATCAACACAATTTCATTGAGTTTTTTCAAAGATTTGAAAACATTTTTCTCACCATGAATAACATTACGTAAGTCCATAAAATTAGTTCTATTGGAAGTAAATATCTTAGAAACTTAGAGACAACGACCTTCTTGACCTGTGCTACGGGACCTGCTGTATACTTGACTAATAATAGCCGTGCCATACAGTCAGTAGTATTCAATTGATGAGATTTAGTCTGTTTTCTAACCAGTACTAGCTAAAAACCTTATTAGTTTCCATTTAATTAATTTATTAAAATTCCGTGAACATTTGTTTCATACATCGTGTTTAGTTATTCATAAAATTGCTAACATTTACAGAAAACACAAGACTCAACAGATCAGTTGTCCTTTCATGGTCACTAGAGGATGCTAATTTAACATTGCAGTGAAAAGATTAATTTCCAAGAAATGAAATTATTTTTGCTGTCAGAAAGCTTCGCAGTTCATTGACTTCATTGATGAATAATTTTTCTAGGAATTTAGAAAACAATTTCGCTTATATTTCCTAGTCTATGCTGACAATTTTCTTGGATAAATATTTGCAATTATAAATTGATATGCATTTGTTTTCATGGTATGGCCTTGACTAATATTGTAATTTTTTATCAAATGCTTTTGGTGATTGAGATAAATCCAAATTTATTCACTAAAGGAACACGGGGAAAAGCTTGGTTACCTGCAGATTATTCCCACCAATAGAAGATATAGTTTGTTTATTCATATTGCTAAAAAAATTTCCAGTTAAAAATGTTTCCGGTTCACTTAAGTTGAAACAACAGTAACGTTGTTCCAACTTAAGTGAACCGGGAAAATTCTTCAATTTAGGCATTGGTTTGGTCAAATCCAGGGCCTGATCCATCGCTTTATTTTAAATCGACGCCTCTGTGAATGAATCCATCGACTGAAAGGAGAAAATTGTTGAAATGTGACAATTGAACAGCTTAACCAACCGATGAAGGCCAACCAAAAGCGACCCGCTAAGTATCCAAATCGCTTCTGCTTTTGCTCTGTAACTGGTTTCCTTCAGAACTAGCGCCTTGCAGTGACATTTCATTTCAGAAGCCATGAACCGTGGCCAAATGACGCCTTTTGGTGCACAAACAGCAATCTCTCGCTGGAAGCTAGAAATCCACTGATGGGATTTTAATGTGTCAAAGAGCAGACAACCATCTCGCTGTTAATACTATATTGTCAAAATGCATTTCCATCATTTTTCAGCTGTCAACTGTCGACATTTACAGAGAGAGTGGAAAAAAAAATGGGAAGAAATAACAGCAGTGTTCCTCTCTAAAAAGAGTTGTATTTCAGTTTACAGATTTCGGAAAGATACTACTAAGCACTTACAGGGATGAAAAATATGCTAATATCTCTTATCAAGTAATCTGTATCAATCTTGAACGCGATGAAAAGTACAGTAACAGTTTATGATAAGCTTTCGATTTTGACCTTCGGGCTACTCATTTTAAATCTGACATATCTTCGTGTTAATTTTCGTGTAGAGCCACCAACAGATCCCACTTTCAATATTTTTTCAATACTTTCCCATTTTTCTTATATTCAAAGACAGCCAATATTTTGTTACATGGCTACTACTAATAAATACAAAACATGTATAGGCTTTATTTCCTACATACATCAGTAAAAATAATACAATATTGATTTTTGTTTCATGGGTGACTTTAATCTTGCTGCAAATAATTTGTAAAGAATTTTTTTTTAATATTTTGCTGTTTAATTTTAATACAATTACAATGTAAGTAATGTAAGTAACAAAGAAGGAATATTAAGTAATAAAGTTATTACTTAAGAAATAAAGTATATTGAAAGTTTACAAGAAAAAGTTGACTCGCACATCAAAGTTGGAATGCGCTGTCAATTCAATTCTTGATGTCTGCAAGTAGTCGTTCTACAACTCTCTCTTTGTATGAACGAACAATGATTGCAGGATGGACTTCTGCGGTGCGTGAGATGGACAAATGAACGAAACGTCAGTTGCACGCGTCGTAGAACTGCTTGACGAAGGTGTCAGTCCTCTGCGAACATTGCAGCACCTGCATAACGATGATTTGCAGCATCAACAAATCTTCATCTACAAGGGGTTAAAAGCAGTTTTCACAAATTGTGATATTAAAAGAAAATAATACTACACAGCAGAAAATAAAGAAAGTTTCCAATATTGAAATTTATCGCTGTCATATCAAGGAATCTATGAAAGTCTAATCGTTTACAATTTCTAAGAAGCTTTGACAAAGCGTGGAAGATGTGGGCGAATGCAATTGAAAAGAAATTTAGATGTATTAGAACCTTTTTTTATAAAGCAGATCTTTATCAGATAATCATACATCGCTATGTTGCTATCATTGAACAAATCCTATTTAGACAAATCATTAAAAAAACTATAAATTATTACCTGTACCTATTTTTATAATTTCACACCAATGCAACTGTCTTTGATAAAAACCTTTGTGGTTGTATCATACTCGGATGTTTGTTCCTAGGTGGGACTAACACATTAAAATTTAAATAATTGAGATTTTTTTTACAACATTTTTTTTAAAATTAAAGTGATACATTGTGTGTAGACTGTAATATAAAAGAGACCATCACACACATGTCTTGATAAACAAAAATATATCTTCACATAACATGTTTCGAGAATTTCTCGTCTTCAGATGCGTACATAAAGAAAAACATATTTGAAACATAAAGTAATCATAACTACATCATAACAAAGAATATTCTTAATAATACATCAAGTTAACAGTATCATTTTAAATCATATAACAATGCATTTCGAATTGATATGTCTGGATTATAACATCTATGCATGTTGATAATTAATGATTCATAAAATTCCTAAGGTAACAATCCTTTACTGTGGCAAGAATTATTGGTTTGTCATGCATGATTTCATGTCCTGTTTGTTGATGATGAAGTGCTGTTAAATATTGCTTATTATGAGTTTTTATTGCAGTCTCGTGCTCCGTCATACGCTTGGCGACCCTTCTTTTTGTCTCGCCCACGTATATACACTTTTTACCACCCCCTTTACACCTAATACCATATACAACCCCAGTTTTATCCTTTATGTTAATTGTTGGTTTGTCTCTTGTTAGGAAATTACCTAACATATTGTTGGCTCTGTGTGCTGTTTTAATATCTGGAACTGCTGTAGATGCAAAAGGGAAACAAGAAGAATAATAGAAAAGAACGAATGAAACATCCAAAGTATTTAAATCTTATGAAAAATTAATCTGTGGCTGCCGAGATATCTCACTGATTATATTAAGGTACTTTAGGAAAACATCGAAAAACATTTATTTGATTTCATCTTTTCAGGGATACTCAACATCGAGCATTGATCTCTACTCATATCTTCCACAATAACTTCTTAATCGTATTCTTCATCCTGGGAACACTCGTGGGAGTAACATAGGAAACACAGGAAACTCTTTAATGTTGGAGGAATTTACACCTGCCCTTTCTATCTTCATCTTTATTTAACCTACTAAATATGTTTAAAGGTGGAACATTACTATATTTAATGAATAAAGACGTAACATATTTTTTATTTTTTATTGAAATTCATTTCATTGCTTTAATGTCAGAGTTTTTATTTCCAGTTTTAGTACAGTTGACTTATTTACTCTTTCCTTTTTTTGGAGTAAATATCTTTATTTTTGTTTGAGGTTGGTTGTTTACTTCATTCCAAGATTGTCAAATGGTTCTGTCTCCATGTGATGACTTCGAAAAACTGAGCAATTTCGGAACAAATAAATTGAAATGTCGTACGAGTTGTCTTTCTAGTTGAGACGAAATTCAATTATATTTAATAGCATTTCCCTGGAATATTACATTTCTTCCTTTTTTTATTTCCATAAACGGAATCTCAGTTGAACGATGGTTAACTTTATTTTGATTGCATTACTGACGAAGCTGCCAAAGATCCGGATTGGAATGGAAATTTTCTGTGAGGGCGGAAGGATATCAGCGAACAAAAAAGAATTCACCGTAATAATAAGATCTGTGAATTGTGAAATTATCTAGAAAACAAATATGGATATTAATGTCGTTACCTTAAGAGCTTCCTCACATTTCCCATTATCTAACACTAGTTCTAAAAACCTTCTGAGAAAGCGATTTCAAAGAAAATGAAGAATTCAAATAAACATTAGTAAAAACCTGTGAAATTCTATGATCTAGGCCTGATGTGATCTGACAACTTAACGTCGAAAGTTATTAACTGTGCTTTCTTTTTTATTGTCATCTGATGGAAGCTTCAGACGTTTTGCAAAAAGGCTCTCTTAGCTTGTTTAGTACATTTCTATCTGTTGGAGTTGCTTGAATAATACAGGAATATATTTTTGAATATAGATGTAATATGAATATATATTTATATACTGTAGTTTTTCGACAAACAAAATCACTGCGAATCCAGATTTGATTAAAATTAGATAAATATTTTGACATTTTTAAGATAACGTAAGTAATTTAAGCACATTTTGAAAAAACTTATTATTATTTTGTATGTTGTTACACCATCAGAGTAATTTCTTTCGAAGATGATTTTGCTTCACTATTCTAATGAGTCATACACATTTGATACGTTTTCTATTAATTTCCAATCTTACTTCGTCAGTAATAATAAAGTTATCCGATAATTATATTTGTAATTCAAATAATCTTTCCTTTATTATAGTTTTATCCCAGCATACCAAGAGTGGGGCTTATTTTTTTTTTCGCGCCTTACGAATCTTAAAATTAGTGCATAGATTGGACAGATTAAGTGGACAAATTGCAAATTCATCTAGTTTTTAATTAACGTTTGAATGTTAGTACTGAACAATATTTTATTTATTTCATCTAATATCAAGTTTGAGTTTAGAAAAATCATAATTTTATTTTTAACTAATTTTCCGTTGTTACATTATCAAATTCCATTATCTAAATAAAAATTATTCGTTCTAAAGATCTACCGAAATATAAACATTTCGCTTTAATATCAAATGAAATATTCTTTTTTTTTTGGTTGTTTAATAATCAAAATGAAATAAGATTTTAATGTAAATTTCTTTCAGTGTTATCTACGCTGATTTTATTACAAAAAATATCCTGAGACTTTTGCAATATGTTGAAGTTAAACAGACGGCTGTTCTCTCTTCCGGAAATTGATATAATTTACCATGTTTCACTCTCTTTCTCTGCTGCTTCTTTTCCATAAAATACCAACCAAATGGTTTCTTATTCCGCTTGGATTCCTTGTGGACTCTAATGACGGAGGTACTTTTGCGTCACGTTCGTGGGTCTATATCTGGATAACATCCGTAATCTAATATTCAGATTCGGCTGCTGTTGGCGGGGGTGTGGATGACACGGGCACCCCTAAGACCACCAGCCAAATGGAATTACACCTGATTTTGGAGCAGCGGTGTTCGGAATAAAGTGATGTGGGAGGATTGCAACAACCTCATACAAATTACCCAAGGTAAAAAAAAGATGAATATATTGTAGGCAGATAAGCTTTGTTATCATCCTGAAGACAAAGTTATCGTTCTAAGATTACAATAATAAACTTAAATGACTTTGTTTTGAAATACGTACAGTTGGTTTGAAAAGATCCAGACACATTAGTAATAAGACAATTCAATGATACGTTGAAAATGTGGGAGATTAAAACAACATAAGTAAAAAAAGGCAATATTTTTGTTAGAAAATTAGCTTTTCTGTTTTGTGATTTATATATATCTATAAATATATATTTCTAAGCTTTTTAGGCAATTGATACTAAATTTCTCAATACTGTACAAAATATGACTTGGCACTGTCTTGTTCCTTTTCTTTCTTTGTGCTTTAACGTTTAATAAAGAAATAACTCCGACAAGAAGAATTTTAAGCATGAGTTCATTCAGTTTCTATCTACATTGATCACTTTAATTGAAAAAGAATTCCATCCTAAAAATATCGTAAAAACTTTAAGAAAGAGGGAAATAAAAAATAAGAATAATAAAAAAAAAGATTTGATCTCGAAGTTTCGCTTTCTCTATTTTTTTCGTTCATTAATGTTTCCAAACTAAACTAACTCTTATCTATTATATATTTACGATAATGGATCAAAAGCAGATAATCCCTAACATTTCAGATAAGCTGAAATCAAAGCCAAAATAATTTCCATCAATTTTCTTTAATTTTCTATTAATTTTGTTATACTCCGGTAATATTAATATTGTTGTTGTTGTGGATGTTATCATTAAATAAATATCTTTAACAACACAGAACCAATTTGTTGCTTCCCTTTTTACGGCCAAACGTAAGATTAAAAGCGAACGTCTTTCATTTTGTTTACAGCAAACCATTAATCTTTTAGTGTTTTGCTTGAGTAGCAGCAAATTGTTTTTTCGTATTCCGGCAATGTTTTTCATTTGTTATTTGTGTTCTTTTGACATAAATTAAGATATATTTATTGCCAAGGGCATTCTTTCTTTTCTCTCATTATTTTTAATGAGGAAATATTTAATTTTCTCTTCATTTAGCCAAAAGCAACATTCCAAGACAAAAATCTTTCTTTTTAATCTGATTACCAAAATTACTATATAAAAACAAAAAAAGCACATGCCACTAAAATATTAAAATATATTAAAAACAATACAGATGATTTCTGCAACGTTAAAGGGTTAACTTTTATACTATGTAAAAGCTTTCGAAATATTTACTTTGATGATTTTCTTGTTTCTTCAACCTTTGTTTCTTCAAACTTTTTTCTTACTTTCTCTTCATGCAATACTGTTCAAAATTTATTATTCATATATTAAGATACAATATTTTAAACTGTTGGATCTAGCCATTGAGGTTATGTATATGTTGTCTTTCACGTACCTCTAGTGATATCAAGGAACGGATCACCCATGCTGTGGAGACCATCACACCGGACGTGCTTCATCGAGTCTGGAAAGAATTGACCACTGTCTGGATGTCTGTCGGGTGCTGAAAAGTGCGCTCATTGATGGACTTTGACTGGCACACATGACAATTGCATTTCCTCTTGAGACAAAACACATTGTCTTTGAAATTCCACCATTCTTTTATGCCCACCCTTTATTATGTTTCTTTATTGTTTTCTTCTGAATTTGTTCTATTTACGAGATAATTTAAATTCTTGCCATTTTTCAATCAGGAAAACAAGATAAGAAACAAGACTACAGATTTTCTTCGATTAATTCCATTCATTGTATTTAACTTGACTCTTTTGTCTCTGATTTGAATAACTCCATTGCTGTTTCTTCTACGACGCTGAAATTTCAAAGAAAATTCTAGGTGCTATTCCTGGCGAATATTTAATCATTTACACCTTTTCTGTGGGTTCTTTTTTAGAAACTACTCTGGTTCATTAATCCGTTATTCTTGCCTCTTTATAACTTTAATAAAAACCGGCTTTGAAGAGCAAATGTTTAAAAAAAAAAGTTAAAAATGAAATGAACTATTTTAATAAATACTATTCAACTTGTGATTAAATATTTCAATTTCATTCCTAAACTATTTAATAAACTTCTTTCTTTATCGCTAAATGAAATATTCAAAATATGCTTTGTTGATGTCCGCCCCCTCTCAGCTGCAAAATGTAGATTCAAAGGATTACATTCCATTTACTGGCAAATTAAAAACTTTTTTAAAAAAGGGTTTCCTCCCATCTAAAACAAAACAAAGCAAAAACAGTATTGCCATTCAGTAAAGAAAGTATTTAAAAAATTAAATTTGCATATTTCCTTTTATATGTGTTTGCTTCTTTGTTTTTTTCCTTGAATTTTTTTGTTTTCAGTATATATTATTTTCAGTTATTCATCGACTTTCAAAACTAGAACAATGCTAGAGAGATTTATCTGTTTTAAAATTCATTTCTGAATAAGAAATTCTAATCATGAACGAATAATTATGGCATTATTCTCATTAAATTTCGTTTCGTTAATAAAACAACTTGAGAAATTATAGCATTGAAATGTCATTAATATAATGTGTGAGATCTTGAAAATTGATTACTTGATTTTCTTCATTAGTAGTGACCAGTTCATTGCATAATTATCTCAGTGAAGGTTTGTAATAACATTATAAATGAAAAGGAAATTAATAGTAACTGGAAAAAAAATACTGTGCTTTCTATTTTTATATTTACTTTATATAGTAAATGGTATAGCAAAAGCTATTAATAACTAATGTTAACGTTTTTTTAAAAAATAATTAATGTATTTAAGTTCTTATTTAAGTTATAGTAATTTCTAAATAATAATTTATTTGATATTTACTTAATTTAGTGGGCCCGGTAGCTCGGGTAGTAATGCTTTGGGCTGAAGGAACCGGATTCAATTCCCGGCCAAGGTCGGAGATTTTTTCCCAAAGTGTTCTTCCTCCAGACAGGTCCTAGGTTCACCCAGCCCTCTGTAAAATTGGAACGGATTTTCTTTCTCGGAATTACAGGCGGGAGGGCGTCCGATTGATTACCCGACCCTTAACTTCCTTCTGATGGTCGAGAATCGTTGGGGCCTGCGTGACATGTAAAATGGAGTAAAGCCTTTAACTTTTTCACTGAAAGTGCAATTTCATATTACACAAGGATGGATGCTTGTAAAAGAAATATTGTAAATAGAATTAAAAGTTGATATTTAAATTATTCAGAGAAACATCAAAAAAATAATTATTAATTTTACTAATAAGTTACATTTATTATGGATATCATATTTTACTAGCGAATGCCAGAAAACAGCAAATTGATAAAACGACAAATTTGCAATGATGTATTTATTTTTTTTAAATTTTGAAACCTTAAATTAGCTTTACGTTGCTAAAATGATAAGATACTGATCAAAGACTAAAAAGGTTAGTTTCTTAAAAGAAAAGTGAATAAAAAACACTTGCTTTATAATTCCCGAAACTACATTTTTAAACGGTTCTGAATTTTAGGTAAAACATTTTTATTTTTAAACTGTTGAATAAATTAAAATATTTTCAACTTAAAATTCCAATTTCAGTTAATGTTTGCCGCTTTTTTTTATTATTATTTGTTTATTTGGAAATGGTGACTTTCAAATGTTGATATTAAAATTGTAAAATTCCAATAATATTGACAAGCATTCGGTTTTTGAATGTTTTGTATTTAAGATTTATCTATTTTTCAAGTTGTAGTTTACTTGATCTTTTTTCAGATTATAATTAAAGATAATTGTAAACGTACACTTATTATAAATAAAAATAAAATTAGACAAAAACATTGAACCTGTTGATTATGAATTTAAGCTTTAAACTGTTTTACTATTGATATAAAAACATCTTATACAATTCCAGTTTTAATGGCTTTCATCTTGACGATGAACTTAGAGAATTATTGTTAATTTTCATTTTAATTAATTGAACGTCTCAGTCTCTTAACCTTATCTGTAATTGTATTAATTCTTCGGTCACTAAAGATCCCCTTCCCTCTGGAAATGCTAATTAAGAACAACGAATGGTTGTTAATGGACAACATCTAAATTACGAAAAATAAATCATAAAAAGTTTTCGTAATTGATGGATTTAACTGCATTCTATGTAAACACAATTTAGAAATTGGCATTGGATTTATACCTACAAGCAATGGCATCTCTATAAATTATTATATTGTCCCTCATTGATTAAAAAAAAAATTTGAGTTATTTCCAACCTATCTCATTCTATCAATAAGCTTTTCATGTGTTTGTGACGATTTGAGATTTCTCAGATAATGGATTCCATCATAATATATTCTCCTGAGGAAAATGAAGAAATACGATTCCCTTGTCAGCAATGTTAGAACCAACAAATCCCTTTCCTACTCCCTGTCGTCCATCTTCGTCCCAGAAATCAATCCTTGCTTTTTTACGATTCAGATTCTCTGTGAATCTTTTCAGTTTTATTTCTTCTACCAATCTAAAAGATTTGAATTTATAAAGTTAAAGTACTTTAAAATTCTACCAGATATATTCCTTTTAGACTAAAATCTTTCGAAAAATCAATTTAGGTAATAAATTAAAAAGTTAGAAAATATACCTTAGAATTTTATTCTTTTAAAAGTTACTCGTTGATAGAAACACAACGAACGTTTCAAACATTTGTTTTCTCAAAATAATGATAGAAATACAGAGATTATTTTGAGAAAACAAACGTTTGCAATAAAATACAATCTAAGTTTTTTGAAAAGAAAAATTAGTTTAGAGGTAACAATATCTCATTTCTGAATGAAATATCTGCAACCTTCTCTATGTTTGATATCAAAATCAGTTACCAGAATGCGATTTGAAAGAAAAGTGATAAAATACGCAGTAAAGTGTACGCAAAATAGACAGAGAAATATATTCTTCAAAAATCCCCAAAATATAATTTGTGTAAAATAATATAGTAATTAAATATAATAGTAAACTTTTAATATTTAATAATATAAAGTATATTAAATATAAATATCAATATTTAATTATTAATTTAATAATTAACTAATACAATATAAATAATGTAATATTTAAAAGGAAAGTTTCTCACATTCGATATTTCGGCTTGGAGGAGACATTTGACAATTACATGAACTTCTGCGATTTTATTTTATCAAAGTCAATGTTTTGGAGCAGCTGATTTCATGGTCTTCTTGTCCAAGACATTGTAAACGCACTGATTTAAAAGAAGACAGCAAAGGCGATGAACAGAACAGGCTCTTTGGGGAATATTTTTTTAAATTGCACGGAAGGGTGGAAGTAATTTCACCTGGAGTGGGAAAATCCCTCATCAAAGATTACAGTATTTGTATATTCAATTATTAATATAGTATAATGTAAAAGATGGGTGGTAAAGATGCCAAGCTTCGCGACTTAATATCTACTATTGTACTACCCCAACCTTTTAATCCCCCAAAAGTCACGTGGTTGTAATAAAAGCCAGTTGTTGGTTGCAGGGATCGTGAATCAAAAAAAAAACTTTGGTTCTAAGGAAAATGAACCTAGGATTTTAAGTCTAAGGGCTGTGAAATTTTCATAATTCTATAGAATAAATAAGGAACTTTCTTCCTTAGAATGATAATTTTTACAAACAGGAGTTATCTTTAATCTTCATGAACCATAGATGCTTGTTATGTCAACAGTGACCAGTAAATACACCAACAACTATATCCATTTCTTTTTTTCTCCGCTTTAGCAGTTCGGAAACTCTCTTGTTGCCTTGATTAGCATCTTGGCTTGTCTTTGTCCATCAAACCTGTGCCAAAGCTTAAGCTGTTAAACTCTCATTTTCTTCATTAAAATCTTGTTAATCATATTATTGGATAAACCTGTAATAGATTCTGGACCTATAAAGGTCATTTCCGCTCCTATCTTAGCAAAAGAGTTGGTCTCTCATTGCCCGTATATTCACTATGCTCTGGTAGATCGCTTCTTAAGGGCTACACGCACTACTCCGTCTTCCGTTATGTTTCCGTAACGTAATTGCTTAAGTAACATAGTTATGTCTTCAGGGTCACAAGAATGGGGAACAATTACATGAAATTAAAATCACATTTGACCATATATTTCTATTAATCTATATTCAAAAACTTACCATCCTAAAAATTTCAGGTAATTGTTCCCCATTCTTGTGACCCTGAAGACATAACTACGTTACCTAAGCAATTACGTAACGGAAACATAACGGAAGACGGAGTAGTGCGTATAGCCTTTTAGCAGTGGAGACGGCTTCACTGTTAAGTCTGTGGTTAGGTTCCCTGCCTAGCTTTTTTCGGAGGGCCTTGTACGTTCAGAAGTGACGGTGTATAAGTGTCCGAACGTTGTCTTTTTGTGGTTTCCATAGGAGGTGTTTGCCTGATTGTCTCTGTCTCTGCAATTTCCTCATGTTCCTCCTGGCTGTTTTAGATAAACCGCTCAGATGGAATCTGCTGATATTAGAAGCTCTGTGTTTGATTTTCTCGGCTCCCGAAGATAACTGGGAACTACCTGTTATCTTTGAGGAGCTAGGATTTGAAATAGGTGCAACCTTAGTTGCTTGTTGGGAGATACCCCAGAAGTGCTTCTTTCAGTTCAACTGTTATGTTAGTTGCTGCTGTGGTTGAATAAATCCGAAGGTGGCTCTTACCTTTGTTTTTTGACGTCTTTTTTTATCCACTGACTTCCCACGAAAGGGAGTCGTTACTCAGTAATTCCGCTTCCCAAGTGCAAGACTAGATACGATAGAGTTTCGCCTGTTTTCCCAAAGGGATCGTTAACGATTTTTCGCTACCCTTGTACATTCAGTCTTCAGCACAATACATCCCACCTTGATACCTAGGGTAGAACAGCCCTGTTAGCCAGCATGTTTCAGAAACTCCAACTGGGAGTCCTTACTTCATCTCTACGACGAAGACTTAGGTTGAGAATTTTAGGGGGCTATTCAATTATTTAAGACCTACTCCTCCATCAGATCAAAGTTAATACGCATCTGTATAAATTTCCTCAGTCTGGTTACTAGATGAATACAGTAATATGAATTTTAAATGTATTGTTTTAATTTGGAAATAAACCTCAATGCAAGAAAATGAAGATGGAAATACAAATGTTTTCAAAAATAAACAGTTTTTTTAGATTAAAAATAACATTAAGAATAAAATTTAAAAAAATTTACATCCTAGCTGAAAAACCAACTTACTATTATAATTTTTTCCAATTTTGAATTGACAACTGGTTACTTTTTTATGAATATATGAGTTCAGACTTGGCTATTATTATTTGGATAAACACGTATTATTCAAAGTCTAAAATAAGTTTTTCTGTATGTTTTACAAGAAAGCAATAAATAATAATTATAAATAAATAATTATTCCTTCACATCAACACATTATCATCTCTCAAAAAACTTTAATATCCGTGATATTTTGTACTCTTTAATCAAGAGCATTTCTTCAGACGGTTAGGGATAAGCTTTATAAACCTAGTCCCTAATAAAGAGAATTCATTACAAAATTGAAATGAAGATTTTTAGAACATTTACGTTAAATTCAGTTTTCAAATAATTATTCCGTTTTTATTCAAAAATAGTGATTTTTTAAGATTACGATTCTGTTCAATTATAATCCCAGCCTTTGGTAGTTCGATAATGATCTGAAACTAATTTATTCTTGACAAATAATTTTCTTATCTTTTCATTTCGCCGTTGCCTGAGGAGAGACGATAAAAGAGAATCTGCTGCTGTCTTAGCTAATTCTTAACCGCAATTACATTTAAGGCCGAGTGATTGGTTCCTTTGAGAATTGAGTTTGCCTCAATTCAAGAGAAGTTCATCAGAAAGAGCAATTGCAATTGGTCTTCTATTTCCGTCTTAAAGAATGACCTTCAGCAACTATTAAAGGCATCCTATGTCACCCTCATCCTCAGGATTAACTATGCAACAACTTGATTTTTTTTCATCATGAGGAAGTAACATTTTTATGATTGTATAATCCGTAATTTTTATTTACTCAAATAATAATCTTTTTCGTGCTTACTTTAAGTAAAATTTCTTTTAAGATTTTCGAAACAGCTCTGTAATGTTTCTTAGTTCTTAAATATTGGAACGATCTAGGAGCAAAGCCGTGTGGTTCTTACTTTGTTGACCTATTTGAATTTGAGTTCGAATCTCTGGGCAGTAATGCAGGGTTTTTTTTCTTTCTTATATTTGTCTCTTTTGCATCTTCTTCTCTTTTCAACTGTCTAAAGTCATCTTTAATTTTTTGAATCGGTACAATAAGACCTAACCTATAGTACTCAGTACTATAGTCGGTTCATTATAAATATGAAGACACGTGACAACTCCATATATGGTAAAGATTGAGCATTAGTTACTCCGCATACTTCCGTTTTCAACATAGAAACAACATGGCGGCTGCTGAACTAACACCGTTGTTCGTTTGTGCCAATAAAACTTTGAAGAGTCAATCGAGAGGAATCATTCGGAATGTTTCTTGTTATTTCAAGTCGCCTGACCAAAAAGGATCTCTATCCTAAAACGGCTGAAATAGCTGGTATTTCAACTCATTCAGTGTTCAATATTGTTAAGGAAGCCGAAGTCTCGCTTACCACTAAGCCTAGCCCATGTTTAAAACGCCGGGCAAGAAAAGACAGCGATCGGCACCGATAACAGAACTTCGATTTTTGGTATCTTCAAATTCTGAGTTTCTCCTCAAAACAGCTTCTCTCTCTTTCGAGTAAATATATTGTACATGCGAATACTTTTATGCATGTATGTAAATATGCAGATTTTTTTTAGTTAAAATGAACATTAGATTCAGTTATTTGTATTTTTTTCCTGATTACAGTAAAATACATTAAAAATTGTGGTTGTATTTCATTTTCACCTTTTCATCTTTGGACGCTTACTTTTAACTTAGCTGTTAACTCAATGAACAATAAATTTCAAAATCGGATTAAGTATTTATCCAATCATTTCAATCCTTTCGAAAGGAATTTCAAATGGAGTTGGAAAAATTCTTCCAACCAAATACATATTAAATGCAATATCCCTTCCATGTTATTAATTTGTAATAGGATTTACTTTTAATCTTTTAATCCGATGATGCTTTCAATTTAATTAATAATTTTCTGGCATTTACGTTGAGGCATTACCATAAGGATTTAATTTGGAACCAGAATAACAAAATTTGCAGGTTTCCATGATTTTGAAATGGTTTTATGGTGAGGAATTGGATTAGTAGCCAATCAGTTTATGAATGACAGAAAAATCACTTCGTCACTAGATCGATTTAAATAAACAATAAAACGTGAGATTGAAAGCAATTGTATATAGTAAATCGTGAAAGCTATAGCTAATTATTATTATTATTATATTATAATATTATTATTATAGAAAGAATTAAAAATAATTATGGATATAGATTAGATAATTATGTAAAATATAAAATATTTAAGCAAATAGATCCTAATAAAAAAAATAATGTAACTTTTAAGCAAATAAAACAAAATATAATTTCAGATGTGATAGATGGAAAAATTAAGTATTAATTAATAACTTTAAAAAAAAAAAATATATATATATATATATAAAAATGCTCAATTCCTATAACACAGGTATACCGCTTATAAGTATACCTAATAGGATTGAATAATAAACATTAAAAAAAAAAATTATTTTGTATTTTACAATTGAAATATATTTTTATTGAAGATGAATGATAATAAAAAATTAAAAAACAAAAATCCATTTTGAATATTGAATATGTCATTAAATAGTCATTTTTTTTATAATAATTTAGATATCCTATTTAGTCAATATACCGTTTCTTTAATCAAACAGTGCAACAGTTATACATTTAAAAAAAATTGAAAAAAGTTAACAATAACAAGTTGTTATTAATTTTTAAGTCAAATTTCCGAGTCAAAATGTTTTTGAATATGCGAGAGTAGAACAAAATCATTTTTTTTTATCAAAACCCATATTTGAAAACGGAAAAACGATGAAAATGTGGAATCGTTTGTTTTCACGCCTTGAACCATCATCTATGGGAATCCGGAATAGCTGTTTCATCCTTATTAGGATTCATCAGCCAGATTTACGCTCTATGATCAAACTCAGAACGCATTTGCTCATCAGGGATAAATCTGGCTGATGAATCCTAATAAGGACGAAACAGCTGTCCCGGTTTCCAATCGATGATGATTAGAGGCGTGAAAGCAAACGATTGTACAATTTTAGTGTTTTTCCGTTTTTCATATTATTCTACATTTAATGCACGTTAAGCCTTCTTGCGTACAAAACCAGTATTTAATCCAAGAATTTTTTCTAAGGAATAGTGTAATTAAAAGGTCATCATTACAGTGCGTTCCATTGTTTTTTGGTTCATTAGCAAATAGAATTAATCGATAAGGAATTATCATTGCTTATAAGGTATTATACAGGTAGACTCTATATTGGGTAAAAGAAAAATGTTTTGTAATTCTTTATTTGCGATTAAACTTCGATATTTTCATCTGACAGATCCACTTCATTAGAACAGAAAACTAAAATTCAACTTAAAAATTGATGAACTTTTGATAGATAATGAAAACAACGCTAGTTGCAACAAATAAGTTACTTCAATCAAAAACATTTGTAAATCGAATTTTTCACAACATATTTAATACTTTCAGTTATAGTCTGTTGGAATGCCATTGCTGTTATCTCTTATAAAACATAAATTACAAATAATAAGTATAGAAATTGCTAATATTTTTTTAATTAATACGGGATTTAATATGGGCAAAGAAAATAAGCACAAAACAAGAATATCAATAGAGCCTGATAGTTTCAGGACAAGGGGTTTATTGTAATTTAAATATTATTTTATTTTTTATTCTTGTTTTTGTTTGATTGAGATACCACTTGCGGGTTGCGTAGGTAGAATCCTTAACCGTTGCACGCACTCTAATCTTACCATGGAGGGTAACATTGGCTGAAGACGCCTAATAAGGCAGAAACGGCCGTCCCAATTTCCCATCCGTTATAGCTAAGAGTGCAATTCTGTCTTTTTCAGTCTTGTGCATTTCTGATTTTTGTTTTCTTTTGTAATATTATGCACGCTAAACTTTATTTCTATTAATATTCAAATTTATATTAGAAATTGCGGTTTTAAAAACAGAGATTTTGTGCAGATAGTGTGAAAAAAAAAATTCTTTTCAAATAATGTCCTGACGACTTGTGATTATCAATTTATTTACTTCACGAAAAACAGTGTTGTCTCAGGAGATAAAGAGAAGACAACTGGGAATAATTAGATAAAGAAGAGGTAACAGAACAGCCAAAGAAATCATTCCAATTTAAAAGCAATTAAGCATTTCCGTTAGATCACCAAGTGAATACAGAAGACCAATTAAATTCATTATGTCTCTTGTTTTGAAAATTAAGTCATTTGAATTTCAACATTTCTTTTCTGGATTTGGTTTTTGAAAGAGAAAAAGAGGACAAATAAACAACAAAAAAATAATTGATCGATTCAAACACGATCTTCCCAGAACTAACAAAAATAAAATACACAATAATAATAATAACAATAGCATAATAAAGAAATGTAACTTCGGCTACTAATTAGTTGTTAAGCGATTTTTGAAAGCTCATTCAGTTATCAATAATGATTATTTAATGAGACTAAGTATTAATATCTCCTAACTTAGTGAGGTCTTGGACTATAAGATGATATTAACATATTTTGCCGTACTTGCATAGTCGGATGGTGAAGACGACGGCCTGCAATGCGACTGATATCTGTTCAAATCCCGCGAAGGACTTCGATGTTTCTTTCTCTTCTTTGCAGTGCCTTCTGGATAGCTAACCAACTAACCGTAACATTCTTTGTCCATATGGAGTCCAATCTGCAGTACCTTTTGTTACTATGGGATAATATAATAAAATAATAAGAAAATGAGAAAATTATGATATCTCCAGAATGAAGAAACAAAAAATCTGAATCTCGTTCTTAGACATCGTTGTTTACTGTTTTTGATGTAGTTTAAAAAGCATGTAACAGCTGATACACAATTTCATTTTGTAAATTTATGGTCTCATTTGTTGATGTTTAGTAAAGAATTGTTTTATTCTTAGACGAATTAGAGAGCAGTTGACTTAACTGTTGACGTTCGCAAACATCAATATCAGTTTTACGAATGTTTATCTTTTTTTAGTCTAATTTCTTTTAAGCATTCGTTGCCTATCCATCACATCTCTTGATTAGTAGGATTCCGAATACACAGATTTCACGAAAACCTTCTGAGGTACTATACTGCTCGCGACGAGAGTTGAAACTCCCAGAATACAATTCCCAGATTATAGATTTTCCTTTCCTGGCCGTTCGCTCACATTCAAATAGAAGAGAAAATGGCGGTCGCTGCTTCACATTCGACGAAGAAAAGTTCTCGACAGTCAAGCTAGAGAAATCGGCGAGCAACATTAAGAATAATTTCCCTAGCTTGATTGTTGAGAACTTTTCTTCGTCGAATGGGAAGCAGCGACCGCCATTTTCTCTTCTATTTGAATGTGAGCGAACGGCCAGGAAAGGAAAATCTATAATCTGCGTTGCATTCTGGGAGTTTCAAAACTCGTCGCGAGCAGTATTATAAGTAAGCGTTAGCTCCTTAGGTGGAGTCAATCAGAAATACTCGAAAGCAAAGAAGAACTTCAGGAACTTTCCTGGAAATACATTTGGTGTGTCTTTATATCCTAATCTAGCGTTTCCCTTTGCTGGTTCACGGAAAAATTCTTTAGCTCCCTTTTTTTTTTTTTGAGAGAGAGAGAGCGTGACTGAATAGTTTTTTGTTGTTTTTTTTTTTTGTTGGTGAATTCAAGATAATAAAAAAAATCTAATGTCGGAAGAGATGCGCGAGTCAAAAATTAAAAAAAGGTTGAGAAAAGGAGGCGAAGGCTTTAATTTCAGGATTTTAAATGATTTTGAAAGTTTTAGCAAAATATCGGTATTAAATGTAAAAAAAAAAAATTTAATTTAGAATTCTTAATACAGTATTAATAAATGATAGATTTTTCTAATATTAGCTTATTGGTCATAGCAGGAATTAAAGTCTGGATATAATTAATAGATAAAAATCACGTTTCTCTTCTTAAGAGAAATCATTCGAAAGCTGTTGATTTCGCAGCAATCAGGAAATATGAAACAACAAAAAAAGTTTTTATTAGAAGTTTTTTTAATGTATTTTTCGATTCAACAATGTTCATGTTATGTTCCATTCCGAGTAGATTCGATTTTATGACTGTCTATTTATTTAAGGCCTCAAGTGTTATTACATCAAAGTAAATCATTCGGATCTCTATTATTTGACAATTTTGAACATTTTTTAGCTGCAACAAACACAATTCTCATAAAAAAACCTCTGTAAAGAACAGAAGGTTCTATCAAATCTTCCATTAAAATTATTTGCTCTTCGAAGCTGGCATTGTTTTCTACAATTAAAGCCGTTTGCTACAAATAACTGCAGAACAGTCTTTCAGAATAAAGAATAAAAAAAAAAAAAATTTGAAAACTTAAAAAAAAAATCCTTCCATTCGTTATCATAGAATCAAATGAAAGGTTTTTTTTAAATACAATGAACTGTAATTTTGAATCTTTGTAGAAAGTAGAATTTTCTAAAGGAAACTAAATAATAATGAAGTTTAATTTGCATAGAGGTTTCGTATTAAGATTTTTACATTTCTTAGTTTTAATATGGTAGAGCTGCTTTTATTTTTCTTCAGTTTAAATGATTTTAATTTATTTTTCTTCTGCAATTTCTTCATTAAATAAATGCCAAATGGTTTTCCAATTATTCTCAAATTTCGGCAAAGCACGTTTAATGAAAATCATTTTTTTTTAACTTAACAATGCATCATCATAAATTAAAATTTATTCATTTGAACAGCTAATTTTGAAAGCAAAATTTAATCAAATAATTAATTTCTTGTAGAGCTAATCAGAAGATTTATAAAGAACCAATCATTGCAGAGATGGAAAAGAACCTATGAAATATTTGAAGTATTTAACTGATTTTAAACAAATGTTTGTCTGACATTTGAACAAAGTAAAATTTATGTTTAATTAGTTTATTAAAAGAATCCAGCTTTCTTATTAACTTATGTTTTAAGGAGATTACTGAGAATCTATTTGTAAACAAGTATCCTAATACAATTTCTGTATGAAAATCTTATTTTTTTAATGAGATTTTATTGTTTTTATTAATAACTTAGCTATCATTAAAGATAATGCATATCACATGAATACAGTGATTTTAGTACACACAGACAGACAAACAGGGATAGTTAGAAATCATCTTATAATTATGTTAATTAATTAATTCAATTTAAATAATTTTCTAAATTTAAGTATTATTTCATAATATTTGAAATGATATAATTTATAAATTAAATTTTGTTAAATTTAAGTTTTACTTTGGTGATTTTTTTTAAATTGTATTTTTCACATCTTTTTTCACTTTAAGATTACTTAAGTCTAAATCTATTTGGAAAAAACCCTCGCACTAACTTTAGTGTCCGTTGTTTAGAACTTCCCATTTGAACTGGAATGAGGATACAATTCATACAATTCGCTTAAAGGAATGAAATGTGATTCATCTTTGGATCCTTCATTTTGTTACTTTCCCTACAAGACAACTCAGTTCTGCTGAAAAGCCGGAATCTATGCCTCAACCTAAGACGATATTTTAACGTGTAAAATTTAGTTTCCACTTATCTAACAACATTAATAAAAAGCACTATGTATTTTTTTACTGTGTAAATATTTTACAAATGCGGTTCTTTAAGTAGGAGATGTCATGCTAAATTTACCGAAATATTTCTGAACGTTTTCTACATTCCTTTTATTATGAGTAAGTTTTGCATTCCTTCCGAAAGTAGATAGACAGTATTTATAAAGTAGTGCATTTGCATGTTTGTATTTTAATTTTGAAACAAATTAATGTTCGTAATAGTTATCATGTTAATATTAATAATTTCTATAAGTTATATACCATACATCGGATTTATATAGAAGATAATAAATAATTTTTTTAATTTTTTAATTATATGAGTTTTCTTACATTCGTATATTCTTACATATGAGGTTGAACCCAGTAGCTCAAGTAAAATCGTCCAAGATTCGATCCCAGGCGGGCGGCGGTCGAGGATTTTTATCCCTAGAATAAAACGGACGGTTGTAGGATCACCCAATCCTATTTAAAATGGATTTTGCTTTCCAAGGACTTAAAGGCAGGCATTCGTCAGCTGATCACCCGCTCTTAGCCTTACCACAGCTACCTTAAGGGTTACAGAGATCTAAGAGTAGGGTAGTTTAAACTTCTACAGGGTTTTAGATTTTTAGATAAATTGTAAAAGCAACGTTATTTTATTACTAAAATTGAATTCCATTTAAATCCATCCATCCATAGTACTCTGTCCGTAGACAGGTCCAGTTCTATGGAGGTCACACGGAACTCCTAGAAACACCTGAGGAAAGATACTGGGGGTGGTTTCCCGTTGCCTGCCCCCAGGACGCCATTAAGGAATGACGTCAGACCGAAGAGAAAGTGAAGAAGAGGCTTACAACACAGGAAAGGAAATTGAAACATCCAAGCCACTGCCGGGATTCGAATCCAGGTACTGGCACACTGGCCACAACGGCAGACCGCCGCCGAGACCGCACGGCCACGCTAGCACGGCTCCATTTAAATATGATTAATGAAAATTACATAAGACATCAAACCACTTCATATTGTTTGTATATTTATAGCAATTTTATTAATTCTTTTTAAAGTTAAGAATAAAACTTTTTTAAAGTGAATATCAATTGTTGTTTTTAGGTGAACAAATTCGTCACATAAAACCATGGTTACTTTAAAAAAGGTAATGTATTCTATTTACAAACAAATCATTACACCATTAACAATGAGGTTAAAATAACCCAACAAAAGTAAATCATGAAATAAAAACTATTAGAAATCATCAAATGAAATAAAAACTATTA
>JAFIDM010000003.1:59346325-59360193 GCA_023159025.1 Thereuonema tuberculata
ATGAAATAAAAACTATTAGAAATCATCAAATGAAATAAAAACTATTAGAAACCATCAAATGAAATAATATTCAAATACTATTGAAATACTATTAATAATTATTTTTGAAATTTACTTTTCGATAAAGTATTCTTATCAGTTGCTCCTTCTATCTTTTATAGAAATGTATTCTACATCGATCAGAAAAAAAGTTGTGTACGAAAAGTAAGCTTTATTGGAAGAAAATGAGATTAATATAAGATATAAGAAAATATTATATCTGTCCCTTAAAGTGGAACAGATGTTATATTTTCCTGCAAAGTCACTTTGATGATTAAGGCATTTATTATAACGTTTGATCAGTTTGTGCATCCAAACCGCTTAAAAGTTAGGGCCCTGCTTTTGTCATACTTTTTTGCATCACTTTGGAGTTCTTCATCGCATGTGAAGAGTCGACATGATATGTGCTTTTTTAAGGCATGAAACAGATGAAAATCACTGGGAGTCAAATCCGAACTGTATGGCGGATGTCCCAAAATTTCCCATGTTCAGCAAGTGCTGTGAGTTCCGTGCAACGTGTGGTCGGGCATTGTCACCGTCGTTCAGAAGATGAGGACGTTTCTTCCTCATGTTGTTACGCAATTTCTTTAATGTTTCAATACCCAGCGGATGGCCATTTTGAAATGACAGCGCGCACCTCCAATGACACACACGAGAAACATCACGCGGCCCTGAGCAATGCAGCCCTCTGTCGGATATTTCCACAACGGCTAGCATTAGGGCAAACACATAAATTTAATTTCTATAGATTGTAAGCTTTTTTCTAATCGACTCTAATATAAGAAACGTAAAAAGAAAACGAAGACCAAAATAATGTAGACATATCCTTTTTTATTTCAAAAATGAGATTTTCTTAATCTTAAAACAGAAAAATCAAGATGGAAATGTAAAGATGGAATAAAAAGTTTTGCCCTTTAGTTTACTGAATGATACGGATTGGGATTTACTAAGGACTTCAATAGGGTTCCGCAATCATTATAATATTTTGTGATCTTTTTCTTAACTTCAATCTCTTTAAAGTAATTTAACTTCAGATTACAGGTTTTGTAGTACAATGTTTAAAAATGTTTTTCGGAATCAACTTTAAAATAAATTCCTTTTTGATTTTAATCAAGAAGTTTGAAGAAGAAAGTTTTTCATTAATTTTCATTATAGTTATCTTATCAGTTTTACTTTAACTTCGTAAAGAAAAGAAAAAGGCCAAGAATTTTTATTAAATTTTTTATTAAAAATATCTAATGAAACTTTCTCAGCTACAAAAGAAATACTGCTTTAGTTAAGAGTAGGAAGGAAAAAACGCCCACTACGCGTATAAAACCAGTTGGAGAAAGCCTGTTTTATGATCAGAACTAAATAACGATTTTAATTAAACATGTTTACTCTGCATATAAAACATCTTACAAAAATTAGAAGTAAGAAACTACTTACATTCGAATCTCACTGCATTACTTCATATTACATTCTCACAGATTCAACTAAGATGTTAATAATGTTTATACTAATTTATATATAACTGCTTTTATTACAAATTAGTAAGTTTTAAAACTTACCATCTTTAAATACCCGTAAACTATCATATTTTTATATCCCTTCCATTCATATCTTTTTAATGAGATAACAAAACTGTATCCGTGCGAAACAGCTGATCTTTACATAAGGCTGAAATCTATCTACTTTATTTTTTACAAACATTTAACTTAATTAAATTAAAATTAAATTAATTGTGATTTTAGCGTATGTATTTATGCAAAATTTGAAAACGCCTGGTTGCACAGGCCAAACCGGTCAATCTACAGTATATGTTTTTAATATATTATAATATTTAGTATACAAACTTCCAAATGTGTTGGAGGTCCAGCGTTATTACTATGAGTTTTTACGATGCATAATTATGCTGTATGTAGAAGAACTTTAATCATAGGAAATAGGCTTATATTTTCATTTTAAACATTGCATCCAGTTTTTCGTTGTTTTTTATGCAACTGTAGTACTGGCAAAACAAATAGTAGTGATAGACATAAACTAGGAGTGGGAACTGTAAATATAATTAAATATCAGTTACATAGCATAGGAATACTTTAACTTAATATTATCCATCCAAAGTATACGCAAAGTGTTCTAAATGTCCGCCGTTACAGCGGACACAGTTTATAGCGTTCCTGCAAATTTTCTATCTTATCTCGCAATAACGATCTCATCGTATGGCAATAATGTAACCTTCTCCTTGAGTTCCTGAGTTGTGTTCGGTTGATTAGTGTTTTCCACAACCATTGCTTCAACATCCCCAGAATAGCTTCAGATGGCGTAAGATCGGGGGAATGGGAAGGATATGGAAATCTGTGAACCTTTAGATGACTTCGCCGTGAAAGTTTTCTTGAAAAAACTGCCTGCACGCCACAGTTGTATGACAGGTAGCTCCATCCTGTTGGGAATACTGGTCAGTGAACCTTAGATTACGAGCCCTACAGAAGGTCCGCAGATCGGAGACGAAAGAAATAAAGCACTTTCTGGTTCACCGTTATAGGTCTTCCATTTTCCTCAATGAAATAAGGCAGTATGTTGCAATGTCTGGAAACAGCATACCAAACTGATTCTCTCACTGTGCAAAGGTACCTCTTCAACAACTTCCGGGCGCTGAAAGCCAATACAGCGATTGATCTGATTGTTAATATAACCCTGATAAATACCACTGTATCCCATCTAACATCACACATTACATAGAAAGTCAGAGTTTTCATATTGAATGGTTCAAACACGGGCACAGTACATCCTTCGGGCCAGCATGTTAAGCTGTTGGACCGATAGGATACATCGTCGAGTGTTTTGATCATCCGTCCAGAAATCTTCTTGAGAGTTGAAGCTTCAAACCTGTTTTATTCAGACTATGACGCGGCGACACAAGCGCTTGTTCCAAGAGCCTTGTTCCTTAATTCTCCTTTGTTGTTATGATTCGGGCCAACTCGTGCACCTTTTATGCTGTGTCAGCACATTCCCTGTCCGTCGGAAATTTTGGATGACGTCAAGAATCACACTGTCACTTGGGGCGTGTTTCCGAAACGTAATCTGAAATCACTCCTTCATGTATGCAACGCTTGGTCCCTCTTTTCGTCCTAAACCGTAATGTATTCGACTAAAAATACATTGTCAGAATGCTCAGAACCATTATTGCCTCGACTGATTCAAATCTAACACAAGTAATTATACAGTTTATATTCAAACAAATACACTGAGACGTTCGGACACGCTCTATTATAGTGTGGGGATGTGATATTTGTTTGTTTTGCCCAATACTGTATTACAGTAGTCTATTTTTCGGATAAAATTAGCTCCAGATTCCTTAAATTGTATTATAACGTATTGCACATGTTTTCCGTAGTGTAGAGCGATGTATGCAGTATATGTACGCAATTAAAATATTCCTGCTAGATCAAGAAAGGCATATACTTTGTTATAAAATAGTAAATATCAATTTTTTGAAGAACGTATCTGGAGTTGTAACATGGGGATGTATGGAAAAATCACCATTCTTTGCAAGACAACCTAACTTTATCGATACGCGAGATATGATTGTATCGAAATAGAAAAATTTTGGGCGACTTTATTTCAATCTATTTCGTAAATAGTCTCTTGAAGAAATTTTTCAAATTTTTTAGCTCTTACTGCATTGTGAGTTTTCAATTTATTTATGTTATAACCTTTAAAAATAACCTTTAAAAAATAAACACATTTTGAAAGGAACAACAAACACCCGAACAAAACTGCGACTGATACAGACATTAATATGGCCCGTTTTTACTTATGCTTGTGAAACATGGACGCTGGCCAAGACACATGAGGCAAAGGTGGAAGCTTTGGAGATGTATTTTTATCGAAGAGCACTCAAGATTCCCTGGACTGATCACATCACAAACAGGGAGGTCTTGCAACGCATGGGAACAGACAGAAAGCTGCTCAAATCAATTAAGATGCGCAAAATGAAGATGACCGGGCATATACTCAGAGGATCGGCAGGCACCAATCTCTTAACCACACTTGAAGGCAAAATCCAGGGGAAACGACCGAGAGGACGGAGGCGTCTAGCGTATATGGACAACATAAAAAAGTGGACCAGTATTGGCTGTTATAGTGAAGTGAAAAGAAGAGCAGAGGACCGCAATAAATGGAGATCTCTTGTTCACACCCTCACATGAGGACGACACCAGATAGATAACCTTTAACTACCTTTTGTAAGT
Source organism: Thereuonema tuberculata (assembly GCA_023159025.1). Classification (NCBI taxonomy): domain Eukaryota; kingdom Metazoa; phylum Arthropoda; class Chilopoda; order Scutigeromorpha; family Scutigeridae; genus Thereuonema; species Thereuonema tuberculata. Next base: position 59,350,597 of record JAFIDM010000003.1, read on the forward strand.
TTTCTACTAAAACCAATTATGAATTAGAAATTGCATGCGAATGACCGCACTGAGTATCACAAAAGCCCGTGGGGTTTCTTCATCCCTGTATTATTCAGTACTCATCTGTTTTGTAATGATTGGGTAATTTAAATCAAATTAGAACTTAACAGTTCAATTAATGGTAACGCTATCAAAATAAAATCTAACAGTTAAAATTTGATTTGAAAAACTTAACAAATTAATTTTAAACAAGTTTCTCAATAGAAAAAAAGAGGAATTTATAATAAAATAATAAAATAATAACATTTTTTAAAAACAGCCTTCGATAATTACGCTAAAGAGTGCATTTATTGAAATTAATGAGAAATTATTTGTAATAATGCTAAGAAAAGATGTATCTATTTATGAAATTCCCGAATTACAATATTACGCAAATTTACTATTAACAAGATGATACCGGCGAACTACTGTCTTCATATTTCTGTACTTCATTTATGAGTATTTGGTTGTTTTACTGTTAGTTTTACTTCGGTTACATTTAGATTTTAAACTTTTTTAATTTTATTATTCTTGTCTGAAGTTGCTGGATTTCAGTTTCAAAGACTATAATGTTACTTTTTTTTTTAATTCTTATGACGTTCGATCATAAAATCGCCCTAAGAATTAAATCATGATATCGTTCTAAGATAGGATATGATTTATCTTATGATATGAGAATGCTTTAGAGTTACTTAATACCCAACAAATTCAGTTAAATTAACACAATTGGATTCGGAATGATGACTTTATAGGCTTCACTTATTATAGAAACATTGTTCTAAAATTCAAACATTAATACATGTTGTTAGCCTAAAACTGGTTAATGTAAATATTGATTGATAAAAGAAATGTTTAAATAAAGAGAACAATTCAATAGGCTTCAACTGCTATAGATTTTTCCTGTCACTCAATCAAACTCAAATGACAGTGAAAACAAAATTAACAACTGAACGAATCTAATCTCAAGTTTATAATAAAGTCTAAAATCTTTGCTTTCAATTATGAAAACCTCAATTTAGCGTTTCTGTGTTTGGAATTTTCTGGTGGAAACAGAGTAATTTCTATGCGAAAACTGAAACCCATTTCGAAAGACGGATACAGAGCCTTTATTTCTGTAAGAAAATGGTTTGGAGAGTATATCGTAAAAATTGCGGGAAAACAAGCTTCTGGAAGCTATAAAACAGAAATTGGAACCTGCCTTCTAGAAATAACTCCAAACTTCGTAAGACTTTCCTTTTAAATAGACTTGTTTGACTCAACTTTCTCAAAACTTTGTCTTTTTTGTTTTTTTTGCTATACCAATAGTCAGAATTCGAAGTGTCTATAAACTCATGGCTTCAATTTTGTTGCTTCTGTGTTTAATTATTTTTTAATTTTATTCATTAACATATATTAATATATTAACATATGATTTCCCAAAATGAACAGAACTTGATACAATCAAATTACCCAACAAATTTTATAAAAGTTTATAACAATCCATTTGTTTATGTAAATAAACTTTTGGTTTAAAAAACCTTTTAAAACGGAAAACATATCTTTTTATTACACAAATAAAGGCTCTGAATCCGTCTTTCGAAATGAATTCCGTTTTCACATAGCAATTATACTTTTCTTTTTAAACATATTTATTTATTTAATAAAAATCTAAATTAAGCTTCTTAGGAAGTTTCTCAATTATTCATTTAAATTAACTTTGTTTCTTTTTATTCACAAGTTTTTTCCTTTGATGTAGATTCATTTTTTTTCTTTATAACGGAAATCCCGGTAAATATTTCAGTTAATATTGTTCAGATTAAACTGAAATTAAAATAATAATTGTTCCTTTAATGTCTGAAATTGTTCTGAGTTACTTAGTTCCTTATTATTCGTTTTTTTACTATTGTCTACATTTTCAACATCACTATTCAAAATCGTTGATACTTCTCCTGTCCCCAACGTCGTCATATAGAGCAGTGCTTTTCAAACTTTTTTTGCTTCAAGGCGCACTTGATGCAGTATGTATGTTCAGAAATCCAACGGAACACCAAACCTTGTTCTTAACACACGCGCCAGACTAAACTTCGTTTTGCTGAAGAACACCTATACCTTAGAAATGAATATAGTAGTCTATTTAAAGAAACGTATGAAATGTATTTTAAGCCGATTTGAATCAGAATTAATACTTTATTATTCTTAATTGTTAGAATGAAATAGAATGTAACTCATATTTTTCTCTGTGCCTAGGTTATTTGACATCTAGGTTTTATTAAAGATACGATTAAAATGTTGATTACAGATGAACTCTCAGAATTTTCTCTCGGAGTATCAAAGCATCATTACGGCACACTGGTTGAGAAGCTCTGGTAGAGAGGTAGGAAATCCCTCAGAGTGACTAATGAGTAATAATAAAAACATTAATCAACGACCATTAATTATAATTATTGTTATTGATAGTAGTAATAATAATAGCAAACGATTGTCAGTTTCAAAAATTTATAATTTATAATTAATAAGTTATGTAAAGACAATTTTTAGTTTATTCTTTGCAATTATTGTTATTATTATTGTATCATATATAATATATAAAAAAGATGAAAGTATGAAAAGTACTTAGAATAAGAAAAAAAAATTACTTAAGATCCTAAAAGATTAATGTTATTTTTTTCTCTCAGAATCTTAAAAAAATCATCTGTGTTCCTTTAAAATTTATTTAACTCAGTTTTATTTATTTATCGTATGGCATTCATTAGCCAGGAGATCGAGACAATTATGTGACTGCCAGAATTATTAGTTCTTTAGCGTAACCCACGGTGCACCACAGGAGAGCGAAGTAGCTTTTACATCCGCGGAAACAGATGAAACACTGAAGAAGAAAGAATGAGATATCCAAGCCCCGCGCCGGGATTCGAATCCAGATTCCGACATATCTGCCTCATGACGGAATGACATTTATCTCAAAGAATTTGATAAACTGAAGAAGTTAAACAATTAGCTGACAAAAAATTGACAATTTAAGATAGATGAGAAAAATATTACAGAATTCTTTTATTTAGGCTTTTCTACTTATTTAAAAGTAAGATTAAATAAAAACAACTGTCAAACGTTTTACATTGTAACAGGATTTTTTTTAAAGATTTACATTTGAGTCGAAAAGTATTGTTGTGTTATTTTTATTACAAGAGCTTTCATGTATATAGAGAAGCAAGGATTCTACAATAGAACATACAATCCATTGCAGCTTATTTTTGTTCCTTTTGAAACTGAATTGACTAGTTAGGTTTTTGTTTTCTTTTGCAAACTAGTCTTAAAATGCCTTTCCTACATTACTATGTTGAAACGTTCTTTGAAACAAGATCATGTCATTTCGAAATTTTAATTAAGACAGCCTTGTTTTATTAGGTTATTGAATGCACAGACAAAAACAATTGAGGAATAAACAAATGATATTTATGCAAAATAATAATACGAAGTTTTAAGTATATTCGTTTTTTTAAAGTTGTTTCTCTTTACCATGGTCCTCTACTGTTAGTTCGATTTCGATGAAATTTTATATTTATGTTCTTTTTAAAAGTTCAAGAGATGCGGAATCGCGCCTGCATTTCTCTCATCTGTTCCAAGCTTGGATGGAAGTGGACGATGCGTGACCTTAGAACATTCTACGCAGTAATGAGGCGCATTTTTATCTCAGCGGCACTATCAATACACACAACGATCAGATTTGAGCTCTGAGAACTCTCATGCAATTGAGCATGAGATGCCGTTGCATCGATTGAACGTCAAAGTGTGGTGTGGCTTTACCGCCTCCTTCATAATGATCCGTATTTTTCGAAGAACTGCAACCAACAGGACCAGTGATATGTTCTACTTCAACAGCGTGGATGTCTTGACACGACTGTATTCATGCAGAATGGAGCGCCCCCTCACATAGGATTGACAATGCAGCAAGTCCTAGGTCAACATTTCAACGACGTCTACATAATTAGTCGAGCATTCCCGACGACGTGGCCCGAACGTCCGCCAGATCTCACGCCTTGTGACTTGGTTGTTGGATTACTTGACAGCATTTTTACTTCAGACCCGAATACTGCTTCACATGAGACAAATCTCTGGAGATTTTCTGAGGTCCGCACTACAATCTACGATCCATAGGATGCAGATTTTGGACAACGTGCAAAGGAACCGTATGTGTAACTGACTTACAATAAAAACCTATTGTCAACTGTACGCGTTTGTTTTCTTTCCTATGTCTGATTAGCTTAGCATACAGCGCCAGTTTCCCTCCTGGTGGCGCCATTCGGAACTAAAACTTTTTTTCTGCGAAATCGTCATCCCATGGTCTGAATAGCATCTACACCAAATTTGGCCGCTTTTGGCCTAAACAGTTTTCTGCCTATCGCGCTCCAAACACCTCCTGTTTAATTATGGCCACCCGGTACATGAGAATATACTGAGCAATTAAAACGTTTTCCATTTAATTTTCTTGTAGTTCGAACGTTCTAAATTTTTCTGAAAATGTTGAAGAATTTAAAAAAAATTAAAAAAATAAGAAAGGTCAGTAGCAGTCTATTCTATTCAATAAGAAACTAAAACCAAGTGCTTCTCCTTTACCCTTGCATTTGCTCAGCCCAACTTCCGTCTTTCCGATAATGAATCCTTTTATTCTTTCTGCTCCTTTCTCCTTCTCCGTTCTATTTTTCCCATTATCACTTTCTGTTGGTCTGCGAACCGCCTACTTTCTATTATCAAGTATTCCAGGCTCTTTTCTTTGTTCGCTTCCCATTCTTCCAGCGAAACTAAGTTGATATCTAAACGCATTAACAGTTTCTCTTCATCACTTTCTGTTCAACTCTACTACTTTTAAAAAGAAATCTACAAATTATTTATTAAGAAAAACACATTTTTGTAATTACTTCGGAAATTGAGAATTTCTTTCATGATAAAATCAAATGAAACAAGTGAACAATCATACACATACACGTATTCACACACACACATTTTTTAGGATTCTATAGAAGTCTTTTTAACATCTCTTAAACATATGAAGGTCCCTTGATATCACTTTAACTTATGTAGCATGTTAGCTAATTTGTACTTAGTCGATAAATGGAATATAAATAGCGTAAGATTAAAAGAATCAGGCCCGTATTCTCTTTTGAGGATTGGAAGTAGAGACTTTTGCGATCAACTGCCTTACCGAACGAATTGGAAGTTGTCCGCTGCCCCTGTACTTGATAGCTACAGAAAAAAAAATAACAAAAAAAGCAGAAATTATTGAGGATGTAAATTAAATCTATCTTATGTGGGATATTTATTCAAACATTTTGTTAGGAATAAAAATAAAAATAGCTTAGAAAAATCCCTTCGTAATGAGAATAACTGAACTATTTCTCCTACTAACTGTCGTGTTTTTATCATCGATATGAATTAGAAATTAGGATGAAAGTTCATAATACTTTATAAATCATGATATCCAATAATCTTTACTAGCATTTCCTGTCGCTACACACGTGGGGATGAATTGAAACACATCTGTATTATCTTTATCTCTTTAAGACCTTTGCTTTGTGATTATTACTTGGTTTAAGAAGATCTGATGTAAATCAGCCCCCAGCCTGTCTGTTTGTGACTGACCTTCCAGTTTAATCTCGGAAAAATGCAAAGTTTCTCTACAGCCTCGAGTGAATGATTCTATTCTGATCGATAGATAAGCTGAAATATGGGATTCTGCAGGAAGCTCATTTGGACGAGGATTTATTGTTTGAAGTAGTAACAACAGAGATTTGATCAATCCTGAATGGATGAACTAGTTTATGAAAAATCTGTTTAACTAAACTTATAAAAGAGCTAAAGTATTGAAAAATTGATAATTAATTTGTAATAACCTCATTCTTTTTCAAATTCGAATATTACTCGAGTTACAACGAGTGGATATTGGAATGGCTAAATTCCTTTTACATTTATTTCACTACAGTTTAATAGATTTTTGAAAGAATTTAGTAACTCAGTACGGAGTTGAAATTTGATATAGAAAACTAAAAGCACAATTCAATGAAATTGAAATCGAAAGCTTTGTATATACATTTCTTATTGAAGAAATGAAATACGAAAAGTACTCAGAATGAAACGATTAAAAAAGCTGAATAATTAAAGTTAAGAATCATTTTTTCTTAAAGACTGATCTCCTGCCTCAATGTTTTTTTTTATTACTGTTATTATAAAGGATGAAATTAGAACAAAGCCAGGATAACAAGACAGGATATTCAATTAGAAGAGAGAATTAAAACAAATGAAAATTCTACTTGTTTTAATGATAACAAGTTAATTACGATTTCTTTTTATTATAGTTTCCTTTTATAAAGAAGATTCATTTTCTTCTTTTTCTCTGTTCACAAAAGAATAGAATGAGAAAAGGAAATGAATGCCTTATTTTCCAGTCGATTACTCTTTTTTTTTTTAAGTAAATGATTCGTAAATGCATCTGAAACGAATTCAAATTTGTCTCGCCTTGTGAATTTGGCCTGGTTTTATTGACTCGTTTATATTTTTCTTTTTTTTTTCTTACTAAACATCAAGATAACATCTTTTTACGGTAGAAAATACGTAGATATAAAATTTTTCTAAACTTAAACCTATGTTTGAAATATAAAAAAAAATAAGCAGTCCTGAAAAATACCATTGTTCAGAATTGAATTTTCACTTCTAAGTATATTTTCTATTAGTAGGTTAACCGTTGCTATTAGTAATCCTTTTGATATTTTTATTGTATTTTTGGTTTTAATTATTCTTAAATCTTATTATATGTTAGTAGAAAGTGAGTCAGAATTAAATCTTACAAGTTCATATTAATCCTTATGTATTATTTCTCAAAGGTGTTTTTGTGTCGGTACGCCATATCTGCCTTAATACTTCATCAAATCAATGATTGAGACATCATTTTGAAGATTACGTTCACCGCTAATGACGAAAAATAAACAAAGTGTTGAAAATTAATGTTTTCGTTAAAAAAGTTTATTTTAAAAAACTTTTTACAAAAATGTAGACAAGCTTTAACAGAAGCGACTTATCTTTCGAAAGCGAACAACATTTCAATTAACGCTATAGCGTCGTAAACTTCAAATATATCCTTTTTTGAATAAAAATTCACTTTAAAATGATATTTCATTGATTATTTAATAAGAACAGATAAAAAAACAAACAAAGATTTATATTTTAATAAAAATAAACGATTTATTACAAAAAAAAAACATAAAAATTTGTCAACTTCTCATATATTGATATTATTTCTCAAAGGTGTTGTTTTTATCCTCTTAATACTTCATCAAAATCATTTGAAAATTATTTTCACCGGTAATGACGAAAAATAAACAAATTGTTCGTTAAAAAATTTTATTTTAAAAACTTTTTTATAAAAATATAGAAGGCACCATCTATTGAATAGCCATCTATTGTGTTTAACTAACATGCACGACAGCTTTGGAGTTGTTTATTATTTCTCAAAGGTGGTTTCTTGGTTGCGAATTATTCGCACGGGTCAACTAGTGTATAAATAATCGTTAAACCAAGGGAGCTGTGAGAATTTATAGAAACGAATGCAAACCAATGAAAACATAATAAAAGACCTTAATTACAATAAATCTACAAGAATTGTCAAAAGATAAGAAATATCTTCTCTAAGCTTCAGTGGTAGTCCAAACTCCTCCTACACAACAATTGGGAAGAGTCTTTAATATGCCTGGAGTGTCATATGTACACCTGTGGTACTTCATCACGAATTCTTTGAATATCTTTCGGTTAAAAGACAGTGTATTCCTAGAATACTATAATATCTCCACAAATAAATACAGTAGTGTTGTTTATATAGTTGGTGTAAGTAAGACTTTCTACACTGTAAGTTAGTCCTTAGCTCCCTTCGTTTTACGATTTGGAGAATAATAAGAACATTGCATTTGGGAACAATGTATATGTTTCATTCACAGATGATCCCCTGTTAGGATTAATAAAAAGAAAAAATTGCTGCCTTTGTTGTCCAATCATATTTTTTTTTAATTTTCTATGAGATTACATTAACTAACTTCGTCTATTTCTTACTATAATTTTTCCCTTAACTTCCACATAAGCATTCCTTGCTATATTTTCTTCTAGTTTCTTTGTTGTTAAACTTGTTTTCTTCCATCCAGTGTTTAAATTTCCTTGACGATCTGTTTGACTTTTCACTTTGATGATACGTTTCATTCCATTACGTTATCAGATTGTAATATAAACTGTCAACCTAATGAAAACAAATCACAAATTCACTTTCAGTTGAAGAATACTACATAGTATATAAATAAAAATATTACTAATACGCTTCTCTATTGTTTGTTTGTTTATTTATTATAAATGAATCAGACAAAGTAGCAGTCAAGGAGCTGTAGATTCATAACAATACATCTATAAAAATGTGTAAAGTGTGTCACCAAGACTTGAGACTTAGGCACGCCTCTTCAAACGGAGAAGACATTTCACAATAGGGGTGAGGGCAAAAAGTCAAGAATTAGTGCTTGTAATTTCGTTAAAAACAGTTACGATCTTTCATTATTAAAAATTTAAATCATCACCTGCAATATTGTTGATTATTCTAACAAATTTATTTTGGTGTTTTGATTGACTATTATTATTACAAACAATATTATATTATTTTAGTTTTGTTTTCATTTCCACTATATCAAAACTTGCATTGTAATTCATGCAGTTATTATTATTATTGTCAATCTAATTCTATTTTTAATCTTTTAGAACAAGTGGCAATGTTCTTAATTTGGATATTTGTAAATGTTCTGTGGAACTTTACGGAATTGTTTTTAAACAAGTTTTGCTTTTTTTTTTTTAACTGTCAGCAGTTAATTGTTAAATAAAACATTATTACCATGAAGTGTATATATTTGTTACTTACATTAACTAATATAATTTATATATAATTACTATTTTTCATAATTTAAATAAATAAGAAACAGTATAAATATAACAGTTCTTAAATAGCAGATCAGTTTTATACATCTTTACAGTTAAAATATAACCTAGTTATTATTATATGTAAGAAAAATAGATATATAATGTCGTATTTTATATCATCAATTCCTCTGTTATAACCAAGAAACAAAATCTGTGCATTTCCCCTGAAAATGGAAAACTATCACACTGACCCCTCAAATGACTTCTTGGACTCTTCGCCTACCACGTGACATAGGCGTGGCTAAGGCTCAACTCTTGGTGGACACGCTGTATGTATTATCCATAGTATAGTCCTATGTTGTTCTTATTACAGCCTTCACTTGTTTTCATTAAATGGTTTCAGTAATGAATTTCGGTCACATCAGTAAATAAAACTCTTTTCGAAAATATTTACACACGGGCCTAATTTTAAGATAAATAAACAAAACGTGCAAATCTATTAAAACTCTAAGTTTATCGTTAACTAATTTCAAGTAAAGTCGTTAAAGTAACCTTTATTCTACTGTTTCATTTTTTTTTCAAATAATTAAATAAAAGTCAGAGTTGTCGTAAAGTTGTCTATTATCCATTTACGATTAATCACCTGTCACATGATTCGTAAAT
>JAFIDM010000003.1:59372281-59388548 GCA_023159025.1 Thereuonema tuberculata
ATATTTTCAGCTCCACTATTCATGAAACACGATTGTTTTATATTTATTTGCGCTTCGTACATTTTTTTTTTCCAAAATACTATCATTTAGGTTTCATTATAGGTTAGTTTTAATTTAATTTAATTTTTTTAAATGAGGAATTTGATAGCATTGTTTTAGGCTCGTTTGCACAGAATAATAGAATTAAGCAAATATTACTAACAGTACTGTTAGTAATATTGCCAATTAAGAAGTTTTAAAAAATTCTCAGCTCTTGTATTCAGTTAAGCGAGGTTCAACTATCATTAACATTTTTTTTTTCACTTTCATTTAACTCCTTTAGATAAACATTTCATATTTCACTCAACAGCACATTTCTTTAAATACAGTAATCCTTGAAAAAAAGAAACGAATTTTCGGGATATCTCTTTCACTGTTTGGAGAAAGAATTCCCCTTAAACTTGTTCCTTTTCCAATATTCCAAAACAAATCTAAGAATTCTTGGCAAACAATTTCCGAATCGTTTGCTTCCAAAAGAACGACTTTATGTTTATTTTGTTAATGCTAATTCCAAAGGTAGTTATGCAACTTAGGAAGAAGTTAGATATTTCTTTTATTCCTGTAATCCCTGGAAGCAATAAACTTTAAGCTTTTTTTTCTATAAATAACTGAAATCCAAAGTTTTCCAAAATAAATAAAAAGTTCAAGGTAATTCATTTTTGTTTCAGTACTTAAAAACAATTTCTCTGCTTTAGTTCCCTGTGAATATTTTTGCATTGTTTGATCCGAAAAGAAAAACCATAATGTTTTTATGATCTAACGTTTCAGTTTCTTTTTCAACATATGGACGCTATTTGATTCCAATAAGTTTATTTTGATGAAACTTTCTTGAAATTTGTGAAATATTTGAAATCCATTGTTGCTACTCTTTTAAAAAAACCATAAAAAGAATTTGCATTTTGGTTTCTTCGCCACATGAACAACTGAACTCGACAATTTTAAATTGACTAACCCTGGATTGGACTTGTGGAGTTTTCTCTTGAATATCTCTTGTTCTGAGGCTGATGAATCAACAAACGAATTCATTCTTATTGTTGCGTTGGTTTTATTGATTCGGTTTGGTTATTTTTTATTTTTTTTCTATTTTTTTCCCCCGGATGTTTTTTCTTCATCGTCTCGTTAATCCTGAGATTATTGATCCGAAAGAGGGTTGTATTTACAAAGACACCGAATGGGATCCGCCGCAGGAGATGTTTACCTTTTTTTTTTTTCTTTATGGATTCGTTGATTTGATTCGAGGGAGACGCATCTGTTGCCACCACATATATCCAGTCTGTCTTCTCAATTGTACAAGCTGTTCATCAAATTCACTTTTATTTCTTTGCATGAAGAACAAATGCAATTTCCTGAAATTTTTCTTTGTTCTATCATAATAGGTTTAGGATTATTTTTTTTTCTCTTCAACTTCAGAGATATTGTATAGTAAGATGTTGAAATTCTTTCTGAATTAAATTTCAAACATTAGCAAACCGATAACGGTCTAAAAAAATGTAAATTTCCGGTCAGTGGCCTTAACCTTGAATTTGCTGCATCGTCAAATTCAAGGTAACTTAACGATTAACACATCTAACTAACATTAAAAATGTTAAACTGATGTGTTAATCTGTTCTTATAAGATTATAAAAACTGTAATGACATTAATAACTTTAATGATAAAATATAAATTAGAAATAAAAGAAAAATGGAGATAACAGAGAAGCAAAATCTGATGTTAAGAAGACGTTGAAACAGGTTGCTTACTGGACTTGGCAATGTATTTCTTATCCACGATGTAATATAAATATAAAAATGTTTGGAGTTCATATTGAAAATCTCTGGTTTTTTTTTTTTTATATCAGACTTCAGTTTTCGCGCAGTTTTTTACAGTGGCGGATCAACCTTGTATGAGGACCCTGGCTGAAAATTTTGACGGAATTCTTGTATCAAACTGATTTGTGTTTTAGTAAAACGGGATCATATTCTTGTCAGATTTAAGTTATTAGAATAAAAAATAAATAAGATTTAAAGGGGTTTCAATAAATCATTCAGCCAACACACAGTCTAAGATTAAAAAGTTTGTTAAAAATAAAGAATATATACAATAAAAATCAGACTAGTTTCGCCATGACTGAGCGTGGCAACTTCAGTGAATGTTGTTGGAGTGGCTTTCCAGCCTCTTTTATAGGCGAATGTCACAGCAATAACCAATAATAAGCTTGGTCTCTCGGACCAATTGTCGAGAATAGGCAAAGTTTGGATTTGAAAGTGTGGAGCACTTGCGTGCCTGGTAGGGTTTCAATTGATCTAAAGGGGTTTCAATTGTAGTATTTTTTTACTTACATAATTTGGGGTCCCATAAAATGTTGGAGGCTCTGGCTGCAGCACAGTCAGCCCCCTTTCCCTTTATACGCCACTGGATTTTTATATTGACTACTGTTAACTGCATTTTCATGCCATCTCAGTAATAACTCCGTGTTATTTTCAATAACACAGAAATGTTGTTTTATGGATCTAAGTCCAATATAACCGAAATTGTAATAGGATGCTACTTTTCTTCTTGTAAATTCCTAAAATTTCGAAATACCGCTGTGTTACTGATTTACGACAGTCACTAGTAAAGGAGCTATGAGTGTGTTGAGAAGCCTAAAATGAGATTTTATTTTGTATTTCATAAAACTTATACCAGGGAGTGAGACACCTGATATGGGATAAGAAAGTCCCAAGGAAGGCAAAAGAAATAATCTATAAAATGTATTACGTGCCTATAGTCACCTATGCAGCGGAGACATGGGTGATGAACGCTAGAGACTGGAGTAGACTTCAAGCTGGGGAGATGAAATTTCTTGGAGGTATAGTAGGAAAGACTCGATTAGACAGAATGAGAAATGAGGATATCCGGGAGGAGTTGGGGGTAAAAAGTTTGAGGAAAAAGGTGGAAGAGGGAAGGCTGAGGTGGTTCGGGCACGTGAAAAGAATGGAAGATGGTAGGACTCCTAAGGTCTGGCATGAGTTAAAAGAAGGAGGGAAGAGACCACGAGGGAGACCGCGTAAGCGATGGCTGGATGATGTGAAGCACAGCCTGGAAGAGAGAGGCATCCCATGGGAAAGAATATGTAGAGAAGAGGCTTGGAAGAACAGGGAGAGGTGGAGAGGCTTAGTTAATTCCTAGACCCACAGTTGGTGGAACAGGAAAGGATATGTATGTATGTATTTCATAAAACTTCATTTTTAGGCTTTCACTGAGGATCGGAAGGATTGAAACTAACAATAACAAAACAAAAACAATAAACGAACAAATAGATTACGCAACTGCATCTAATTGGAAGATGTAAAGAAATAATAAAGAGCAGCCAAAATGCAAATCTATTAACCCCATGATCTAGATATACTGATCTGCTCTACGTAAAATGTTTGTACTTTTATCCACATCAATGGTTTAGCGAATGACTTACTTTTTGGTTAGCGCTTATCTCAGAAGAGTATTTGTTTAGTGGCAAAAGATCTAAACTTTCGGAGAGGATAGTACTGGTCGAAAATGAACAAATTCCATTGTAATAGGCGCAGTTTTGTAGATAATGGATAATTCCGTTGGAAAAACTTTGTAATATCATTTTGAACGCTTAAAATATGTAATACTTTGAATTATAACACAGATATCACTTATCAATCCGTTTGATATAGGAAACAGTTTTACAACTACCATCAGCCAAATGTCTTATAATTAATAGAAATATGGGTAATGAAGGAAAAGTAATTAGTAAAGTCTTCTCTCTTTTATTGATTACAAAACCCAAGAACCTTGATATTGATTTTGGAATCAAATAGCCAGAATCACGTGAGAACAATGCTTGTTAGAAGCTGGTTTCCGCAAGAGTCGTCGTCTTCTATTTTTTTTCTCTTTCCTTATTAGATCAAGTGACTTGGTTCACTGAGCTGTGGATAGTGCACGAGGTTAATGAAGGAAGTTAATCGCAGGTTAATCCAGGTTCAAACTTCTGCATCCTTAGATTCAGTTTCAATGGTTATTATATAATTCACTTATTTTAAAGGTCTTTTTTTTTCAGAAGATTAACTTATTTTCAGATCATTTCAATTGAAGAATAGCAGGGTGTCTACAAAACCGGGAAATCAGGGAATTTTGTTATTCTGGAAAAAATCAGGGAATTTTGCAATTATTACTTAAAATCAGGGAATTTTTTGGTTGAACAGATCGGTTTGGAGATTTTTTTTTTTTTTTTTTGGTTGAACAGATCAGGGAATTATCAGGGAATTTTAAAAGAAATTGTTCATGAAATCAGGGAAAAATCAGGGAATTTTTTTATTCAGATTTTGTAAACACCCTGAATAGCGTTTCTCATTTTTTCAAAGGAAAAAAAAAATAATACAAAAATAACATCATTTTATTTTACGATTTATTTCTAATTTTCGAGACTTTATTTGCTGTATTTGTTTGATAATTACAGATTTTATCCTCCCATCACCACCAAAAAAAAAAAATTCCATTTATTTCTTTTAGGATTTAGAATTACCGATAGGTAACTATATGAAATAATTCAATCAGTTAATGAATAACCATTTATTTATTTTCTTTATTATTAATGAACAAAATTATATGAAACCGATATCTTAAAGTTTTATTGTACCGACATCTTAATCATTGTTAAAGACACCAATATTTCTCATGTTTGAATGCGACAACCGATCTGTTAGTGAATATTGTCATTTTATCAATATAACTCATCTACGTAAATATGATGATTTGAAGCACAGCTTGTCTTTTTGATAAATTTTGAATTTGCGAATTATTGAATCAATGAACTTTCAATTTTTTGATATACGGAGATAACCGAAACTATTGGTCATTTTAACATCCCACATCTCTATTCTCATTTTTGTTAACAAAATCATAGGAGGTTTAATGGTTGTGATGTAACTGAATGTAGTCTTACGATCCAATTACTCCATTTTTATTATTGTTGTTTCTGTTGGTCATCTAATTCCAAAAGATTCTTTATTTTCTTTACGAGACATTTTTCGAAAGTATTTCTTGCTGACAGAAGTAACTAAAGTCTCTATCCCTCAACTATATTTTATTTTATATTAATTCATGAGTGTGTATTTTGCTTCAATCTTTCTTATTGTTGAAAGCAAGTAGCGACCAATGAAGAATCCAATGAAGGAAAACAGTGAGAATCGAATTAGATAAGGAGATGAAAGAGGATTTTTTTTAATTACTCAATGGCACAAATGACGTCAAGAATTTTAGCCTAACATTATCTTCACATCAGTTACGACTGAACATTTTGCTTGGAAATATAAGCGTAAAGCAAGACAGCGCCTTTGTTGGTGCAGTAGAAGAAAATAGTAAGGCTATTTTCCAATCGGTTTTCCGTTAATCACAGGACGGAAAGTTTAGAATTGTTGAAGATTAACCGGTGAAAAGCTACAAGACACATTTAAATCACTCGTCTACAGGAAAAAAAGCGAAATAACATATAGTAATACATTTTTAGAAACACAAGTGATCCTAAAAAACTCAAAAACTGTCTTGTTTTGTTTTTTTTCTTAATCTAAGAAAATAAAAAAAAAAATCTACAAATCAAATCCTTGATCAGCTAAAAGTTCACCACAGAATGCATTTGACTACAAAGAAAGAAATTTAGACTAATAGGTCTAAAGCAGGAATCAATTCATGATATAAGAGGGCTCTTCTCAGTCAAGCTGAGACCCTGGAACAGCTGTTTCGAGCTCTCTTCTGTCTGAGTGCAAAGACTCAAAAGGCATAAGAGGAAAAAGTAATGTATTCTTAGAATATAAGTTTTTTAGTGTTTTATTTTTTTTTTTAATATAGTAAGAAATGGTTTTCACTGAGAAATTTGTGAAACTTATCTAAATTACATTATTGTGTTATTTTTTAAAATGGTACTTAACATTCAGTTGTGGCGAAGTCGAGCACCTCTGTGAATTCAGTTAATTAGCCCAATGTAGTTTATGTTTGAAATGTGGAAAAATAAAATATGTTAAGAAAACTTGTTTTTTTCATTACATGTCTTCAGTTTGAATGTTTGGAAATAAATTGCTTTCTTTCAATTGATCAACCTCTCTTAGACAATATTCAGTTGTTCTTGTACGATCAAAGAATAAACTTTCTGCTAAACTTTAACTATTTACAAAGGAACTCCGCACACATCTTACTAGTATTTAAAGCTGTTTTATTTTAAATACCAATTTAGATATTAGAATTCATTTAAAATAAAAAAAATGAAAAAGATTGAAAATAAAGTTTTTATCCCATATCTTAATGAAAACAATGTATTTAAAAAAAAAAAAACAACTATGTAAATCTTTTAATATAAACATAGGATTTTAGATATAAAACTAAAATTAAAAATTTGTTATGCAAAAAAATAAATTATAATGAAAGTCAAAATGAAATGGGAATTGTATTTAGAATAGACTGTAAAACTTGTGGCGATTTCTACATAGGAGAAACTAAAAGAACCTTGTTAGAACATGTTTTGGAACACGGTAGAGCATTAAAAAACAAAAATATGAACTTTTCTAATATTGCTGACCACTGTTTAAAAAAGGGACATATTACGGATAATAATGTTAAAATTTTGTATAAAGAAACAGATTTAAAGTTAAGAAAAATCTTAGAGAGTTGGGTAATAAAAAACACAGAAGAAAAAAAATTTAATAGGTATGAGGGAGCTAATATAGACCCTACTACAATTATATTAATGAGGGATTTAATAAAAACGGATGGTAATAAAGTAGCAACAATAGATGTATTTAAAAAACAACAATGGATGAGACCAAATTATTCATAAGTGACATCCTGGAACAGCTGTTTCACGCTCGCTGGCGATCATCAGCCAGGAGAAGTCACAGTAAATAACAAGATCTCCGTGTTTTAATAGATGTATTTAATTATTAATAATGTAGTAATTAACTAGTAATTGACAAGTAATTAAGGTCCTATATTGTTTTAAATAATGGAAATGGATGAAATTGGTATATAATTGTAACAACAATTAAATTTGTTGATTTAACGTGTTTTTAAATTTTGTTTTAAACTTCAAGCCGATTTTGTTTGTTTTGTATATTCCAAATATTTTATGTTTGCTTGAATAAGGGAAGACGCTAAATACTTCCCGAATATTTGCAATTAGTATTTAAAATAAAACAACTTTAAACACTAGTAAGATGTGTGGGGAGTTTCTTTGTAAAATATTTAAAGTACAAGAAATGAAAAGGAAGGAGTTGACAGAAGAATAGGGAATTTCTGCTAAACTATCAAAAATTCTTCAAAAAGATCTATTATCGCTATCAATACCTTCGTTAAACTGCTAGAAAAATTATAAATGAGATAGTTGCTACAGTAGCTAAGGTAAGTCAAAAGGAATTTTTATAACAGTTATAAATTTCAACAATTTACGATAAATTGTAAGTTGAAACTGTTGCATTAATCCAAGTACAAGTTGATGTAACTGGAAGATTTTTATCTTGAGACTAGAACACTTATAACTGACTAAAAGAACAGAAAGAATAAAAAAAAAATGACTGTCCGATAAAAGGGCACTTTTAGTGTTTATGATCAGCGCATACTGACTCCTTAGCACAAATTGCTTTGTGGAAGAAAATTGAAGCCAATGATATGAGACGTGTCCTGCATTAATTTCTACAATTACCTCAGCAGTTGTAACATCAAATTGCCCCTCCCTTACGAGAAGAAGAAATTAATTTTACTTTCAGTGTCTTACTTCAGTTTCCGTTACTCAGAAATGTTTCCCCCAAAAATAATAATACAGAAAAAGTTCCTGCTTTACAATAGTCTTCAGTATTCTTCGCACTTTTCGTTATTTCTGGGTTTTTTTTTTTGTATTGTCTTTTTATGGCATTAACTTTAGAATCTTCAATAAAGAACTCTTAGTAAATGATCTCACACCTAACACAACTATAAAGCTGTTGATTGGAAAAATTATTGACAATTAACGATATTTTCAGTAGGATTTGCAAGGAAGTAGCGATGATTTTCGTAAGTTTCAAGTAATATAGTGGAGAAAAGATAGATTTGCTGTTAATTTCAGAGAAGCAAATTTTTAGTTAAATTAAATGCTGTAATTAATTTACAAAGAGAAAGTAATTAAGTATTAAGAATTGTTTAATTCCAAGCAGTGTTTTTTTTATGTATTTGTTTTGATAGTATTCCGACAGAAAATGCTTTAAATATCATGCAACATTTTTTTTAATCACTCAGTAAGTAGAGGTTTCTTATTGAACCTCAGTCTAATCAGTTTTATTTAAAAAAAAATAATAATTTGCATTCAGTCAAATTTTCTTTCAAACAATAAAATTATATTAACAATATAAAAAGATATATATTTCAATTAATAAATACTTTTTATTATTATTTTGCACTGAATTCGTAGTTCACTGTATTGTACATCTTCACTGACACAGTTTGTATCATCGTCGTCTGTATATGATGCTGTGTATAAAGTAATTTTGTGAGTGATGGTTTAGTCATAATTATCGACGCTTTGGCCATCCAGATTACTAAATCTAAACCCGTTTATAGTTTATTTATTTATTTATTTATTTGTCTTGGATGAATGTGTTTGTATGGATGAATATCTCTTGTCCTAGACAAAAAAAGCAAACCTGAGCTGCCTTAACTGTATCTCATCGTGAATGATGAGTCTTTCAGATGACAAAACCTTTCTCATGAGACGAATGCACAGAATAAGGTAGTTTTTTTTCTGTATTTTTGAAAAAAAAAATTACATTAAATATCTTTAAATAAAACAAAGCATATTAAAAAACTTTTTTTCTGATTTGAAGAGAGTACAAAACATATCTAATTTCAAGATATACATTTGAGAAATTTTTGGACGGAAAGCGATTGTAAATTTAAGATACAGCAATTTAAATGAATTTTTCTTAGTATTTTTGACTCATACTCTTACTGTAATGACTTTTTTTGTGTTATAATTTCGTAAATATTCAGAATTAGTGTATAAGCTTAAGTTAGGTCTAAAATCTGATAAAACATTCTATGTGTGGTTAATGCTAAATTATTAACACGAATTATTCTGTACTTGAATTTCAAAATAATGAAGAACGATTGAAAATAACGGTCTTCCTGCAAGAGAAAATCGCCGTAAGATCAGTATCGGTCTCTGTCTTTATTAATTATTTAAGCTTTTAAATCTTTAAAATCACTTCTTATTCTATTGAATTTCGACTGCATTTGAATTACAAATCGAAGAATAGCTCACGGAAATAGCAGAAGGAATTCGAATAAATGAGTTTGCAGAGGATCTGAATTAAACACAACTGCTACGGGGATAACTTTAGCAAATTCAAGGTAGTTTAACCAATTTGTTTTAATTAATTACGCAGAATGAGATGATGGTACAGACAAAGTTAACTAAAAAGTTTGGTTCTTAAAATACCTTGATATATGTTTATATTAGTATGTTACATTATACAGTATACTGAGGATATTTTTATAAAAATATGTCGTTTCCGGGGCTGTCTATCTGTTCTATCTAAGTCAACTTAGTCTCATTGATCGAGGATTTCTAGAAGCCTACATTTTCTCAACTCTGTGACTCTACATGGCCGGTTAGGGGAGACATCTACATATGTATATCTATTGTTTATCTCGTCGTACTCATCTGGTCTACAAATCTTTGTAATCTGTAATCATTCCCCGTAACTGAATAACAAAAGGAAGTATCTAAGAAGATATAAAGCTACTCATTTGAACTTCATTCGAATACCATGGGAGAGGACGGAGCGACTTTGTTACCTGAATAGTTTAGCTAAAAAATTAGTTTGTAAACATCATAAAAGCTATTGAATTAATAACTCATCTAATAAATTTCCAAAAAGTTACATTTCATCTTGTTTTTAATTTTTAACGAAAATTAGAGAATTATTTCTCTGTCAAGTCAGATACAAACGAATAACGGAAACAAAGTTTAAACAAGAAATCTTCAAGAGATCTGTAGTTTAATTTTCTTTGAAATAAATGACTTCTGGGCATACATTTCCCAGCAGGTTCACTTAAATAAATTTGCTGATTAATATTTCTCTTTATTAAAATATAGTTCAGCTCTGAACATTCAGAAAAACTTTCAGAATCGTCGATGCAAACAAAATAGTTTTCTGAATATCTCGAAAGAAGATGATTCGATAGAGTGTCGAGTTATAACAATTTAAAATTAATTGAAGAAAAATAAAAAATAAAAAAATATTTTTCCTGAAATTATACAAATATTGTAGATAAAAATAAAAGCACACTTCACTTTATAAGGCTTTTTTTTTTCTTTTTGAAAAATTAACCATTCTGAATATTTCTATTTTCAAAAGTCAGTTGATTGGATACAAATATAAGATATTATGTGAGAAACAATTCTGTAGTAGACGTAATATTTTTCCATCAAGTTTTTGTTTTCAAGAATCAAATTTTCAGCATTAAATTTTCGGAGGTGTGACTTAATTGTATCGCATGAGATATGAATCCTTGCTAAGGAATGCCATTCTTTCATCTGTGTTCTACCCATGGGAAATTTGCAAAATTACCTCGAGGATCATCTGTGATCTTATGACATGTTCTGCTTCATTTTCTTGTTTCTTAATTTCTCAATAGCAAAAAAAAAAGGTGCTGAAATGAAGATGCAGTGGAACGACAACATAACTTCATCACTAGTAATAATAATTAAAACTTACAAAGTTACATTAATAAAATCAGGATATATTGTATATAGAAATATAAAGTGTAATTTCTTTTCAAGCCTAAATTTAAAAAAACACAAAATTCTATCAGGAATTAAAATATTCAAGATTTTAATGTCTGGATAATGAAGGTTTTTAGACGCAAACCTTTGTAGTCTTTCCATTTCCATTTCTTTGTAGGTTTGTTTCCTGGCTGTAATTTTCTCTTAATTTCATTGCATACACAGTAGATAAGCACAATTTACTTTTGTTTTCTCCAAATAGAGTTTTCCTCAAAGACTGCTTTTTATTTTTTTCCTTAATAACCCATCTACCAATGGCCTTGGACAGTGGAATCCCCAGATGCAGCTGAGCACGTCTTCAACATAACATTCATAAAAGAAATGGATTGGAATTAATGGATGGCACTTTTTGGATGAATTCTCTTGACAAGATGTTCGTGTTTCAGTGGAAAAAGAGTATTTTTGTTTTGTTTCCCTCCATCCCCACCTTATCCCTCCTTTTTTTTTTTTTTTTGCTTTAGTTTGGAATCGAAACTCTCAAAGGAAATGTTAAGAGACTATGGTGTATATTTTTAATATAAAATTATTACTTAATTCTTGCACTTTTAATTTTACAATACAATTTAGAAAGAAGAGGAAAAAAAGCTTGTCCATCTGTGATTTCAATAATTATTTACCCCCCCAAAAATTGAAATTGTATTGTTTATTTCTGGCTATCCATTAGGAATCGAAAGTCTACCTCTGATAGATTATAACTTAACTTCTAGCTATCCTTCATTTTTCATTTAATAGGCTTTAAAAATTGTACTTTTTATGAAACTTGGCTTAGCGGTTTTTTTTTTCTTGATTGTGGTACACTGAAGCTCGGTTATAACGCGGTTGTTTATATCGCGAATTCGAATATAACGCGATTTGGTCTTGGACCCCTTCTATTTTGGAAAAGGTATATAATTGTAAAATTGCAAAATTTACCGTTTTTTCGCCTAAAATCAAATCAAAGGTATAAATTAATATGCTTGTTTCCTTATTATTTACAGTAATTGAGACTCTACACCCATCCTAAGGTCACGAAAATGCAATATTTTTAAAAAATACCAGAATCGCGGACTTTCTCGTTTAACCAAAATGAATATCGAGATCTATTTTTCTGCCATTGACAACCAGTAAAGAGGCCCATGTTATCTAATAGGCGTATGAATACCTAGTTTCGATCCACGTGACTCGTCGTTTGTACAAGATGCCAAGATGGCGGCGCCAAATCGATTTTGGCTAATATAACCATCAAAGTGTTGAAAAGGTAATGATTTATAAAGATTTATAAATATAAAATTCTCTCACATAGCTCTGAATGTTGTAGGTAATCGCGAAATGACCATTTTAAATCGATTTGGAATCGTATGGGCGATAATAGGGTGCGATATACGACATTTGACGTCGTGAAGTAATAAAAGTTCGGTTATATCACGGTTATATCGCGATCTTCGAGATCTTGGATCCGAAAGACCGCGTTATAACCGAGCTTCTATGTATTTCAAATAATTTCCGTTTTTCTGCATTGCTTAGTTTTACTTTTTATTAATTAGATGGAGACAAGTGGAAACCTCAACATATGAGATTTTAATTAAATATTTAAGTTTTGAATGACTTTGGATATGAGGAAATATATCTGCAATGAAACGTTGTTTACGTTCACTCCTATTGTTGTCAACGCTCAAGATCAATTTTAAGGAATCCCGGAATATGATTTGACCATCGGTAGCGTAGCTTCAGTTAGGAAAGATCTTGAGAGAAGATTTAAGTAGATTTAAGCTTAGATTGGAAGCTATTCAGTGGTAGGAACTCTCTTTGCATAGATTATTTCTGTGGCTAAGAAATCTCGTTTCTAAATTTATCCTATAGAAAACCTGATGCGCGGTTATGAATGAAATAAAGAACCTTTTGTGTTGAAAATAGAAGTCATTTATTGAGTCGATCTAATTTTGAGCTTTAATTGGACATCTACAAAAATATGAAAGAATCAACTGAAGCAAAGAAGGTTTTGATTGGCTTTCAGTCCTTCCTTTTATTCCTTTCTGCTTTTCTTAATACTCAGGCATTTGCTTTTCTTTTCCGAATTAAAAGAGGAAAGGCAGCTGACAAACTCTAATATATATTTTTGAAAGTTTGTCTATTTTGTCGTTCCGCTTTACCCTTCAAACTTTCATAAACTACATGAAATGTTGAAATTTTACGAAGAATCAACGGTTTGATAGCAACGGTTGTTTCAATTCTTTAAGTTATTTAAGACATGCTCTGAATACATATCAAACCTAACAATTTAGAGAGATGTTAAATTACCTTAAAAGTTTAAACAGCTCCGTTACACTTGAAGAAATCAACAGATGGATCCACATTAATTTTGAAAAAACTTGAAACGCTTTTTCTGTTATGATTATTTTACTAAGTTTTATTTCTGATTAATATTTATATTAATCAGCCTATTAAAATATTAAATATACTATTAAAAAAGGCCTTCCTTAAAAAATTAAATGTAAACTTCACCTTTTGTAAAACCTTAATCGATTTTAACTTTATCGTAATTTTTGTTCTTACTCCTCAGACGAGAAAATCACGATATTTTTAATTAATACTTTCATGACTTACTGGATTTTGTTCCACTGTGTCTCGCTTCAGTAAATTAAGTTTATTTCTAAACTTTACAAGTGTTTCTAATGAAAACTAAATCTTAATAATTTCAAAAGGGAGTAGATTTTTATTTTGGATTTCTCTACGATGTCAATATTTAGAGAAATATAATAAATAAATATTTCTCTAAATATTTAAACTAATAAAAATGAGCTAGGCTTTATTTTGATGAATTCTTAATATTAATTTTATAATCATTGCAAAACGAGAACAAGACAGATAACATTTATTTGCATTTAAGCTCTGAGAATTAGTTATTTCCGTTGCATTCCTTTGATGCTGAGGAAAAGGAAGCTCATTCAGTTGATCACTTCTTCCTGAGCATTAAAACTAGGCCTTCTTTCCCAAAGAAATTTAAATCTAACGGTACTTTCACAATTCCCTCTATTAATTAAGCAAGAAATATCTGAATGAATTCTTTTCTTAAAAGGTTGCGTATTTTCTTCGTTTACTTATTATATTCACCAAAACAATTATCTTCCCATTTCCCATTTGCTAAAACTTATCTGCAAATCTTGATCACCTTGAAGCATAAATTTCTCCACTGTGATCGTCACGAAAAAAATGTTAAATGCGAAATAAAAATCGGCTCTTATCCATAGACGCATAAGGGGAGGAGTAAACAATTGCTCATATAACTTATGAAAAGAGATAAATTGATATTAATTTCTATGAGCTTTACTTCTCTTAGGAAAATAGATAGGATCTTTCTATCCAATATAACAAAAAAATGATGGGTTTATTAGATGAAAACAATGCGTTTAATGGTTGCAAGTTAGTGCTAATTTTGAAACTCTCAACATCACCATCAGATGATCATATTAGATGTATATTCCTGGATAAGGCTAATATTGCGTATTCCAGCTTCACCATCTTGTTGTGGTCTTCCTGCGCTGCTTTTCCCATAAAGCTCGAAGCGCATTTTTAGCGTCAGCGGGGCTGAAGGGAACGGTACATTTGCAACGCGCACTAATCCATTACGTCACTTTCCCAACCGGAAAAAGAAAAGAAGCTTTTCCACAATTCATCAGTTTTCGTTGTGTATAATGGATCTGCTCAACAATGACAAGAAATCATTTGTAAACTTCTACAACAATGGGATGGAGTAAAACGAAGGATAATTTGGATATAAGTATGTGATATTATTAAAATTGAAGGAGTACTGGCTAGAGATATGTGTTTTAGAAGGTGGCCATGATTTGTACTTGGGAACTGGAACACGGAACAAAAGATGTGTTTTTCTTTTTAATAAAACAGTATATGAACAGTTCATATGAATTAAAACAAAGCCTAAATGTAATAATAGAATTAGAATTTCCTCCGTCGGTTTATCTTAGAAATCGTAGATAGTGAATATGCGAAACAATCTTACCGATTCCCTTGCACTTTCTTTGTTTTCTTTCTTTATTATTAATGCTTAACTATTTTTTCTTATTACTATATATATTTTTACGCAAGTGTTTCATGAGTCTGACAATGATTCTTTCCGCTATTCTTACACGACAACGTAATTAGCCTGCCTCTCTTTCCAGCGACAGCGAACTTAGTGACATTCTCCTCGTCTGATATTAGAAAGTGTCGCTGGATTTCGCTCCTTCCGTATATCCGTAGCATATGGGTATTGGGCATTTTCATTTGTACACTAATGTCTGTTTGGAAATCTTACTTGGAGGCATATGTAAATGGAAAGAACATCCAATTAAAATGTCAGTGGAAACATAAGAGTCTGTGCTTGTAGTGTTCCTTATTTTTTTTCTTCGTTCCAATACTTAGTAGTTATTGAACGCATTTGAAACTACTAATAATACGGATTTTTTTAATTAACTGGGCCATCCCCTTGTCTCCCACGGTAAGTATGAGATATTCCAAGAAGAATCGATTCCAAGCGGTTACGGCAAAAAGTGATATTTTATTTCTTTTTGAATGAACTCATTATTTGATAGCGCGCGCCATTGTTGACGCCTTAATGTTATTGAACATTGAAATTTAAATTTTATTCTAGTAGGATAAAATTAATGAGTTATTTTCTTTTTTCTCTGGCTCTTCTCTAATTGCGCCTCACACACACACACACACAAATACAAAGGGAGCGATAAGAAACAATAATTTAAATATAGTCCCCGTAGCCTAATGAATACGACGTCTGGCTTCGGATCAAAAGGTTGCTGGTTCGAGTCCCGTCGCGAACGTTTCATTGTAGTAATTTTTTCACAGGAAATTAACAATTGCGCCGTACAGATAGAAAAATAAAAGATTTTAGTAATATAGATTATGTTGACAGAAGTATTTGTTAATAGAATACTTTCTAGATATTCTTAATTTCAAACAAGTTCATATTTTATAAATTTATATGTTTTTTAAAAATTCAGCCTTCCATTAGATAATAATTTTTGGGAAGTGAAAGCATTTTTTTATTATCAGAACGCTCTGCTGTAATTATTAGTTAAACAATTAATAGTTAATAGATGGATTGACAAAGCCAAACAGATGAACAGATTACAAAGTTTAATGGTTTTGTTGTACTGTTATAGAGATGGACAAATGGCCTATTTAATAAAGTTGTAGGAGTAATAAATAAATAATTAAACCTTTCAGATATCCTTCTATTCGATTGGATATTCTTTAATAAATTTAACATTCTCTTTTTCTTTGTTTTTTTTATTTTTAATTCAAAAAAAGTTTTTTAGGTTCCAATAGGCTAATTATCATTTTCCTTCAAAACATATTTTGATAATGGTCTGATTCCTTGAAAAATGTTTTTTCTTTTCTTTACTGTGTCTTGACGATGCCTTAATAGCGA
Source organism: Thereuonema tuberculata (assembly GCA_023159025.1). Taxonomy (NCBI): domain Eukaryota; kingdom Metazoa; phylum Arthropoda; class Chilopoda; order Scutigeromorpha; family Scutigeridae; genus Thereuonema; species Thereuonema tuberculata. The sequence continues at coordinate 59,388,536 of JAFIDM010000003.1, forward strand.
TCCCAGTTGAGGG
>JAFIDM010000003.1:59407082-59457258 GCA_023159025.1 Thereuonema tuberculata
TGGCGTGGTTTCCCAGTCTTGGTGGTCGCCTGCTCTGACACAGACGATTATTATTATTATTATTATTATTATTATTATAAGAATAGGTCTAACTTTAGAATTAATTTCACCAAAGTCGAAGACTGTGAATGGAGATTATTGGCGGAATAGAATTGAGATGCACTAAATCAACAGATCTATAAATTGAAGAAATATTTATTAAACGTTCAGTATTTCTCCTTCTTCTCCTTCTTCTGTATTAAGCCTTCTTCTCCTTCTTCAGTATTAAGCCTTCTTCTCCAGGCTTAATGGAATTTGTCTTACAAAATATTAATAGTATTTCTAACCCTTAGATATAAATATAATTAGATATAGACCAGTAATTAACGTATATCTATAATTACAATCAGTCGTCTTTTGCAAATAATTTTATTATCCTGTTTTAAGGAAATGAATTTACTATTTTTTTTTCTTACTTAATGTTTCAAATATAATTATGAAGAGTGTTTTGAATTTAATATTCTTATTTGTTTTGCAATTCGTGTTTCCCAAAGTAATGAGACGTATATAAATTAGGTTTCTCATTTAACTTAATGCAACTTTTCTTCTGTTGAAGAAAATATTCATGTCCGCTAATTTACATGATTGAAATCTTTACTTCCTTTTCTTTTACTAATGAAATTCCTTCTTTCCATTCCAAGAGATTTCGTTTAGATATCTGTGTTGTTTTCTAATGTCTTTGTGTGTGGGTGTTTTGTTTTTTCAGTTCGTTAAATAACAGTGATTAATTCTCGGGTATTGACTGCATTTGAGCAGATCAAAGTTAATTGAAAAATTGCTCATCTAATTCTTGTTTCTGACATTATTTAATTTCTAAGTGGTTCTTCTAAAACTTCTAATGTTATAGATTATAAGTATGACAATGATCATAAGGAATTCGATTGAAAAAAAATATATAGCCTATATACTGTACATACTTTTGAGAAAGAGAAAAATCGCGAATAGTAAAACTAACAATTTAGTCTCTCCCATTGTTGTTTATTGAATAAATTCAATGTTCAGATTAATTTTTTTATGCTTTAAAAAAAATCATTGAGGCCGGCGCACTGCTGGCACATGAATTTTCTCACTAATTTTTCATTAGTGAGCTTTTTATTGTTCATTTTTTTCTTTCGAGGCACCACTGCGCTTCCGACGTTCATTCATATTAGCCTCAGTACACAGACCTTGTTTACTGGTGCCTGCTCCCGGCTGATGAACGCCAAAGAGCGTGAAACAGCTGTTCCAGATGTCACTTGGTATTTGGTCTCTCCCATTGTTTATATTTTTTTTATGAGTTTTGCTTTCGAATGACTGAAATTTACAAAATAGCGGAAAATTTCAGCACAAGAGGTATTTAATAACATTTCAAGATACCTCCTACATTATATTGCTAGAAAACTGTTGAAAACTGTTAGGTAGGTCAATGACAATTCAAATTTTAGATGTTTTTCAAAATCTCTTGTCAGTTCATGCATGCATATTGTGTTTAGGATCGCAGAGGTACGGTATGTTGAAATATTGTCATATCGTGATGACTCTGTAATTTCTCACGTTAGTAATATACGTGTGCTTGTGTGTGTGAGAGAGTGGGAGCAGGTGTTTAAATTACTATTTCAATGGTAACTTCAAAGCCCTTTTGTGCCAATCTTATACGACTTCGTATGAGACAAGAAAGTAGATTCGTTATTCTTTCTCGAATATTCTGTGAGTAGCCACCAACATTTCAACCACAAACAGGAAAGGAAAGCAGTTAAGGAAGTGGAATTCCCAGACGTCGGCTGCTTATTAAGCTTATGGTCAGTTTAACACTGAAAGGAGAACAAAATGCTTCAGTTGGCAAGTCATGTTTTCTTATTCAGTTAACAGTGAGAAAACGGAGTAGGTCTGCATTCATTCGTTCAAAATAGCGACGGGATTTCGTGATTCTCTTTTCGTTCCATTCTCTAAATTGGATTTCTAAGCAAATCTGTAGATGCAAGATTGAAGTCTGCCTGTTAACAGATCGCCTGTGGGATATTTCAAAGCTATTCGGTTTTATTTTGCTTACATATCAGATCGTAACGAATAGATTGAACACAGCAGATTTCTTTCATTGTGTGTATGCCTGGGTGATTTTTTAAACGCAAATGTATTTTCTGGGAAGTTAGTGAGTGTTGAATAGTTCGAGCTTGGAAATTACATTGCTGAAACATTTTGTCCGTAACACGGTATTTTTGTAGTTGACCTCAAAGTAATGTAAAAGTAAATTAGTTTTGCTTCTTTTTAGTTTTCAAGAAAAACCTTCTCATAGTTTTGCTATCATAAACGTTAGGTTCAGTGTAAACACAGTAACTCGTCTAGAATTTGTCTTAACGGGGCAAATCTCTTCATCTCCCCTTATCCGCTTGATCCAGAAGTTTCACCTACTTATTTACGAAAGCAAATTTTTCGTTTTTTTTTTCTTCTTTTCTAAGATATTCGCTGCGTCTTCAATGAGAATAAAATATCTGATCATATAAAGGTCATCATTCTTTAAACGTAAATGGAATGAAAGGAGCTGAACAAATAGAAAATTGAAAAATGTCATCTGTTTTGATCTGTTCTCAAATAGATATTCAAAAAGTAGTATTTCTGAAAGTCAGAGTGATTATCTTACATGTTAGTATTACCGATTCATTTATAATAAAGAACATAATCGAAATGTTTAAATTTTCAATTAAGCTTATTGCTTAATTCAGATTATACAGTAACAATAATTCATTAATATTCTATTTTCTTATATTAACAGATGACAGTGGTTATAATAAATGGATGTTTTATGCAATGCGTGTAATGTAATGTCATGTAGTATGTAATGTAATATGTAACATTCAAGAATAAAAATATTAAAACGAAACTCAGGTTGTAATAAATTCGATAAACAATTCGGGTTTCAGAGTTTTTAATTAAATGATATCTAAAAGTGGGTCCGTTGTATTTATGTATTACAGAATCTATTCCAGTTATTGTTATTATCACATCGAAATTACTATTAAAAATAAATTACTAAAAGTCAAAATGCATTGTTAAGAACTTGTTTCTAAACTTTCTATCGTCTAAATAATATTATATTATAAGTTGAATTCTGATTTTTCTTTTGGAAGATATTTTTTTAGGATTAAACTCTTGGTTGTGGGCGTTTTTCCAGACTGTAGCAGAGCATAAGGTGGATTGGTTCTGTTTTGGCTAATAGCCAGGTAATAATCCATTCTTTTTCCTACAGAAGACTCCGATTTATAGGTTTTCAACAATAGTCTTGTGGAGATTCCTGATTAATAGCGAATTTTATTTCCTTGCCTTATCTGATTCTTCTGAACAAAGCTAGACGAAACTATCTTCAAAAATCTTTATTTTCTCTTTGTAATGAATATACGTTATAAATTGGAATTTTACTTTTCTATGGTTTTTAATTTAAAACTCTTCGTCACCAGCATGACAATTCCTTTTTTTTTCTGTTACTTTTATAACAATGAAATTAATTGTTTGTGAGATTTATATAACTTCCTTTTAACATGATCATTATAAATACCAGCAACATCTGACTGAAACATTAAGTTGGCAAGATACACATCAACGAAACCATTCGCTTCCTGTTACTTCTCTGTTTACATTTGATCGCACAACTACTAAAATTATTCATTTGATTAATTCCAGTGGAAACATCGAGAGTCTTTGTCAAGACCAGTAATAGATAACTGTACTTTATTTATTCTTGTTTCTGAACGAAGAAATGTTCAGAAGAGTGAGTCTGTGTCATTTAGCCCCTATTTAAATGTGGGGGGGGGGGGGGGGGGGGGGACCGGCGCCACCATTAAGGTTCCTAAGATCTCGGGGGCACAGATGAGATTGAACGTTTTTTGTTTTGTTTTTTGCTTACAGTTGCCGAAGGACGAGGGCTAACTTTTACGTATTGTTTTTGTTTTTTTTGCTTTTTATGTTTTATTTTCTTTTTTATCCACTTCCTTTTTTATTGTGAATAAAAAGCACTGATTAGCTGATGGACTTTATTCTTTATTATCCTACCTTTTACGTATTGTTTTATGTCTCTATTTTTAGTTCTTATATCACATCTTTAAGAGTTCTTTACGCAATCTGACTCTTTGTAATACGATGATCCTCACTAAAGGGCCTATCACCAAACCTGGTATTTGAGGCAACACTGCAAACCTTGTGTCAGTTTTGAGTTGTTTGCATATAACAGATGAAAAAGTTTATGGCCAAATAATCACTTTTCTACTAACCACAAAAGTGGTTAAATAGTTGAACATATTGCAGGGAAAAATCTTTTTATATTATCCGATCTTTCTTGTCATTTTAACCTCAATGATCTGGAGTTTTAATTTATATATACATTCTTTGATAAAAATAAATGAAGCGCTGCGAGATAATTGTCCGGTCACCGCGAAACTTAACTTGCAAATACTCAGGGCCGAATATGCAATGATTAGAAAATCTCGGCCAGTGTCAGAATAGGAGCCGACAATTGTAACAGCGGATTGCCGTTGCATTAACCTCAATGGACTTTGCGAATGCCTCCACATGTATCAATGATCTGAAAGAGGACGGCTGTTTAAAAAATCGCTGTATTTGGGACGGGAGCGACGTGGCAATCGGATGATGTTGGCGCCAGTGAATCGGGGAGATGACATCGCGAGGATCGAGCGATTATGAGGGCCGATCGAACAACACAGAATTCGTGATTCGTGGCTCTCAACCATCCGTGGTCAATTTGCGATGTCTACAGGTAAGGAATTGACCATCCGGACCATATTAGACGACTTACGGCACTTATACACATTCGAGGAGGCCACTTCGCTCCCTACCATTAACCAACGAATATCGCCGGCATTGGTTGCAGTGGTGATGATCCGATCAACGTGGGGTAGTGTCCAGTGGAGTCGTGTTGTATTTCAGCGATGAGTCATCGTTTGCACTGGGCGCCGATGATAACCGCAAACATATCTGGTCCGGTCAGAGCACGGATCCTGGCTTTAGCAAATTCTTTATACATTCATTTCAGAGCCTCGTTGTATTCTGATTTTTCTGTCTCAGCCGACAAACATGAGATGAGATTGCTCATCTCTAATGTTTTCGAAACAGCTGTCCTGAGACCTTGATGAGATAAGCAAAAAGTAACTCCGGCTTCTTTTATTAAAATCCTTCTTTTTACTGCAGATTAGGTTTTTATTAAACTTAGAAAATAAAGAGTACATTGTCTTTTGTTTCAGCTGCGTAAGAATGCAATTGATGGAAGCCTTAAAATAGTTGTTGCTCATTTACCTGTGTATCTCGATTGTTCTTTGTCCTTCGGTGACTTCGTGATTGCTTGTAGGAATCTTAACTTCAGTTTGTATTTGCTGACTCTTACTCTTTTTTCTCTCTCTTTCTCTGAATTGACTTGTCTGGTGATTTCATTACGTATAAAGCACAAGGACAAAATTGAATCGTGTTCTAATTAACCGTGAATACCTCTTAATCCTATTTCTGATGTCTTCGGTTTATTACGAAGTGAATAGGAAGGGGGAGACCATTGCCAACTGAAACACAATCAGAAACTGCACTTCACTTGGAGAAGGTTCTTGTGCTCACAAAGAAAGGATAAACTCAAGAATATCTCAATATCTAAGGACAATCCTTTGAAGAATTCATAATGAAGATCTTGAATGTCTTCTTATTTCCAGTAACACATTGATTGATTTCATCTTTCTGTTTTATTTTGTTTTTGTTTTTTTCTTTGTTGGTTGCTATATTTTTTCCTCACTGATTCTCTCAGTGGAAAATGTAACTTGTAACATTTAAATGGAAAATGTAACATAAATATTTTCATTTGGGAAATAAATCTCAGAGAATCTGTTTCAAGCTTTGATAACATTTGGTCAAATCAACTTTTTCATGGCTTGGATTTTATGTTTCGGTTTTCGAAGAATTTCGAATCGAATTTCGGTTTTTGAAAAATGCAATTCTTTGATTTTTAACATTTTATGTAAATACTAAATTACAGAAATAATCAGAAATTAACAATTTATAATTAATAATTTTTAACAACTACAGAAGCTCTTAAGTTTAGCTCTTAAGTTTAGCAGAGATATACGCGTTTTAGGAAATATGTCAGAGTGATGATAGTAGAATTCTATTAAAATATATCATTGTTCACAATCTGAATTCACAAATACAAACGAGCTCTGCTCCCTGGCTACGCAGAATTTTTCCAAACTCTTCTTATAACTTTTTAATTACCTCTAGTTAACTTCTCCACTCGACCTTTTAGTCTGGCTTTACAAAATTTCGCGGCTTTAACTCTTTTATTACATAATACATAAAGAAAATGTTAGCGTACAAGTTAACCTTCTTTCGATGACTGAATGCAATTAAAAACAAGCTTTTTTTATAATAACTGAATATTGATGAAACTGATTGATTCACTCATATTCATGTGGAAAAACATGTATAAAGTAATCTTATATTATTGTTATCGTTGATTTCCTGTAAGCAGTATAGTTATTACAAATGAATGACATTCATTAATTTTTAAGCTTATTTTGACAATATTAAAAAAAAGCAATTTTTTAAAATCATGGCAGTAAAGAAAGAAAATTAAGATGGATGTAATGTGTTATTATTGTTATTAAAAAGAAGAATTCAAAGTAGAACAGTTTTCGTTTGCTGGACATGATGATCCTCCTCGGTTTTAAAAATATTATTAATTTACTTCAGATCAGAGGCTAAATTATTGATCATTATAGAGATTAGAGAAGGAAATAATTAATCATTAATAAGAATATGCTGATAGGTAAGAGTAAGATCATGTTATTTTAATGGAGTTCTTCAATTGATTTCCGCAGCGCCGTAAGCTAAGATCTAGTCCCATGGCTACTTTAATAGCTTTAAAAGTATCTCGATATCGAAATTGTTTATAATTGTATTTTGTCTCAAAACTAAATACTTTTAAAAGCTCAACTACAAAGTGATATACTCAGGTGTAACGTTTCTTTATAAAAACTCTTTCATTGAATGAAATTCAGGATTAGCCAAAATAATTAAAATTCTAATCATCAATTCTTTCTTGGAAGTTTAGTAAATAGAACATCTTTCAAACTTCATTAAATTCTTTTTGATAATAAAAAGGAAAGATAAGCTTTTTGTAATGAAAGCATTTTTCTATTTTCTATCTGGAAACATTTTTCTATTTTGAGCCCATTAAGATTAAGTTAAGGAGCTTTCGAATTCCAAGTTGCAGCTTTCTTATCTTTTATTTGTAAAAGTGTTTTTTTAAGTCAGATCACGTATCCCAGAAATAGGAGACAGTGTGAATTTTTATCTTTGAATCCCGATGACTATTAGCTTTATTAGAATATGTATTGGTTGTCTTCCTTCAAAGGATTTCTTAACATACAAAGCATTGAAATTAAAATAATTGCTTTCAAGCAATTGAGTATATTTTTTTTAAATACTCTATTGTAAAATAGATGAAGAAAACAAAAATAACGTGTAACATAAATATAAATCGATTAAATATTCTCTAACTTAGATGTTTTAGTATGAAACAATTCTTGTACTTCTGTTTTAATGAAGTTTATTCAAATTTTAAGAATACAATCTTTGATTGAAGTTATTTCACTTTTTGTGTGTGTAAATGTTGTGTTTTAAAAGGCAGAGCAGCAAAACACAAGGAATATTTTTAAATTTTTTTTCAGAATTATTGATTTTTATCAAAATGTTGACGACTGCTTTTCTATTAGTTTATAATCGGAAGTGAGTGAAGAACATCAACTCTCCTGCGAATTGTGTTGTTATCCATTCTGTATAAATATCAAATTTTCTGTATCCAATAGTTTTTAGGAAGTTATTGACATTCAAAAGGAATTAAGTGCTTTAATTTTGATAAAGTATCGAGTCCTCTTTGTCTTTTGAAGTTTTACTGTTACTGAAAAGAAAAACTGAATCAGCAAAACAGAAAAACCCTGCATTTAGTCAGAGTTTGATTTAATTGAAATCAAAATTGAAACCACAGTTTGAGTTTCTTTTATTCTCAAGCGATAACAAATTTCGTCCGAATGCTGTACAGGAAATTGGTGACATGCACCACAACACATAACTATAATTACAATGTGCAGTAAAAGATCAAGTTGAAATTGTTGTAACCTATTAAATACTTTAACGAAAAAACTATGGGTGAAACTTCCATGATTTCAAAGTTTCATAGCGTTCATTTGGAATAACTAAACTTAACAAGTTCCTGTACAACTATCTTTTGCAAATTAAGAACTTGTCGGCTTTTGGAATAAACAAGTTAGATTGATTTTTTCACACACAATCTTTGCAATCTTTCGCTCTAAAGAAAACTGAGAAAAGAGAAAATACCAAAGTTTCTATTAAGACGCAGTCTGTCTGAAACAGCGCCACATCACCTTTTCATTAATAAAGCAAAACAATAAACCACTAATACTTTCTTCCTGTTTGTTAGAAGTCGCTTTCAGTCTTTGTGACCACTGTTCTGCCTTAACAGGGAATTTTTATGTCTCTCAAAGGGAATTTTTTTTGTTTGTTTGTTAGAAAGATTCCTTAATTAAATTGGTGTTTACCTTCTTTAGTTGGATCATTCATTTCGACACGGTTTTCATTAAAGATCGTTCAAAAGTTTTCCTTGGAGATCGACGAGATTTTATTGTGCTTAAGAGAGCTTTCATCAACAAATAAGTCAATGGCTTCGGCTTTTCTCTGCCTTAAAGTTAATTCTTCAGAAATCATTTGTGGTTTTACGAAACACATTCTCATTTCCAATCTTGTCGAAGGACATTAACGTTGTTTCAAACGACTTTAAGCAAGGCTGAAAACGGAATAACTCTTAAATACTTGTGGTTCAGGCAAAATGAACTTTCACCTTCTTTAATTTATAATTCAGAATGAAAGTAAAGAACTATTTATTGATCAGCATTTAAATCAATGATTCCTACAGATTCTTTCAAGAACGAAAAAAATTCAACCAATCAGGATGTGTGATTTAAATGAAGGCCATTTCGGTGGTTAATTTTACATCCAGAGAAAAGCATATGGCATAAATAAAATGACAAAAATATATTGTATTTAATATATTAAAGACGAAATCCTTGATCTCAAAATAATTACAAAAGCGAAATAAGTATAAAAGCAGTCTCATTAGAAGAACATTGTAATCCACTTTACGAAATACTTACTTACTTACTTATTTCCTGTCGCTCCTAGGGGAGCATAGGGCAGCAGTAAAGACCTTCCATCTAGTTCTGTTGACAGCCAAACATTTCACCTCACTCCAGATTTTACCAGCCTCCAAAGCCTCCTCTTCCACTGTCCTTTTCCATGTTTTCCTCGGGCGACCTCGCCTCCGTGTTCCTTGCGGATTCCAATCTAGTGCTGTCCTTTCAACAGCTCCGTGTTGTTTACGCAATGTGTGGCCAATCCACCTCCACTTTCTCTCTTTGATTTGTTCTTCAATCTGCCGTTGATCTGTTGCCTCCCACAAGTCATTATTTGAGATCGTATCCGGCCACCTCACATTTAAAATTTGCCGTAGACATCTATTTACAAAAACCTGCAGCTGATTTACAATTGTTTTTGTTGTCTTCCATGTTTCACAGCTATAGAGGAGGACCGACTTCACATTGCTGTTGAATAATCGAAGCTTGGTTTTCCTTGATAAATTTTTATTTCGCCAGACAGGATATAACTGGACAAAGGCTCCATTTGCCTTCCGAATCCGACTCTTAACATCTTCTTCCGCTCCTCCATCTTTCCGGACTATGCTACCCAGGTACACAAAGGAATCAACTTGCTCCAACTCCTCTCCATACACTGCTAGTCGCATGTCTTTATCAGATCGAACTCTCATTTCCTTAGTTTTTTTGGTATTAATCTTTAGCCCTACAATCTCAGCTTCCTTTTGTAGCCTAGACAGCTTACTGTCCATATCCTGAAATCTTTGTGAGAGCAGGCATATATCATCTGCAAAATCCAGGTCTTCAAGCCTATCATTCATTCCCCACTGGATACCTCTTTTCCTGTCATCAACAACCCTTCTCATCACTCTATCCAAAACCAACAAGAACAAGGTAGGTGATAGAATACACCCCTGTCTCACTCCAGCATTTGTCTGGATAGCCTCTGTGAGTTTTCCATTGTGCAGCACTCTACATTCATATCCATCATACATCTCTCTGATAATATTAACAATCTTCGTAGGTATTCCATATTCTTCCACAATACTCCACATAACTCTTCTGTTAACAGAATCGAATGCCTTCTCAAAATCAATAAAGGTAAGATATATTGTATTCTGCCATTCTGCACTCTGTTCAAGTATTATACGAAGTGTGTTGATAAGATCTACACAACTTCGATGTGTTCTAAAGCCTGCTTGTTCTTTCCTTAGTCTAACTTCCACGGTGTTCTTAATTCGGTTCAGGATTATTCTCGAAAGCACTTTACTCGGTACAGACATGAGAGTGATACCACGCCAATTATTGCAGTTAGTTATATTCCCTTTTTTCGGTAACTTAACAATCAATCCCTCTTTCCAACTTTTTGGTAATTTTTCTTCTATCCAGATCTTTTCAAACAAAGGATATAGTATATTTACTGAGGTATCAATGTCTATTTTTAGCACCTCAGGTGCAATATTATCCATTCCAGGAGCTCTTCCATTATTAATCTGTATGAGGGCTACTTTGATTTCAGCCTTAGTTGGTGTGTTTATTCTGATTTTATCATCCACATCTACCACATTCCCATGTCTCATCTCCTCATCAGGTTGTTCTCTATTCAAGATCTCTGAGAAATGTTCCCTCCATCTCTTGAGCTGGTCTTCTTCGGACGTCAATAGCTGGCCATCTTTACCCCTCAAAGGTCTACTCTTGTTGAAGCCTTTCCTTGACAACATTTTTGTTATACTATACAGTTCTTTAGCATCCCCTCTTGCTGCCGCTGCCTCAGCTCTCTGGGCTTGTTCATCCACCCACATTCTCTTATCATTCCTCACACTTCTCTTTATTAATCGATCAGTTGTTGTATATTCAGTTTGAATCTGAGCTTTTTGTTGCCTTGTTTTGCTCGTAATTAGTCGCGCTTTAATCTTTTTTCTTTCATTTATCAACTTCCATGTACTCTCAGACATCCACTCTTTCTTCAAACGATTCTTGAAGCCAAGGACATGTTCACTCACAGTACAGTATATGCTCTTAACCTGATTCCATGTAGCTTCAACATCATTTTCCTGTATTTCTTGTAACGCCTCATACCTGTTCTTCAACTCCATACAAAATTCTTCTTTCTTGGCTGGCACCTTCAACTGTCTTATATCATATTGCTTGTTCCGCTGTTCAAACTTTCTTTTTGTAGCCATAATTTTTAATCGAAAGTCAGCAACAACAAGATGGTGGTCACTACTAATGTCTGCTCCACGCTTATTCCTCACATCCATTAAGGACCTTCTAAATTTTTTGCTGAGTGCAATGTGATCAATTTGGTTTTCTGTTTTATGGTCGGGAGATACCCATGTGACCTTATGGCACTTCTTATGTGGGAATATTGTGCCTCCAATCACCAAATCGTGACTGGCACAAAAATTTGTGAACATTTCCCCATTTTCATTTCTATCTCCAATACCATGGCTTCCCATTACATGTTCCATACCATCATTTCTGCTCCTAGCCTTTGCATTTAAATCTCCCATAACTATCAATATGTCTTTTTTACTGGTTTTTTGGACAATGTTGTTTATAGAACAATAAAATTCTTCTTTAAGCTTTTCATCTGAAGATTCAGTTGGAGCATAACATTGTATGACAGTGACATTACGGATGTTACCCTTGAAGCGTGCTGTCATCAATCTCTCTGATACAGGTTTCCATTCCAGAAGACTTTTCTTTGCTCCTTTGGTCAACAGAAGTCCAACTCCGTGTGTGTGTTCTGCCTCTTCAGAGGTGTGTCCTGAGTACAGAAAAGTAAGCCCCTCTTGTGTCTGCATTTCTCCAAAGTCTGGCCATCTTACTTAGCTAAGGCCAAGAATATCCAATTTGTAATTCAACATCTCTTTTTCAACCTGTTTTAATCGGCTGATTTCTCTCAAAGTTCTTACATTCCAAAAACCTATTCTCGTAGTTCTTTTCGTTCCAAAGGTCGTCAACATAGAATCCGTCCGGGTATCTTTTTCTGCTGTTTCTTTAATCAGAAATTGTCGGGAGTACAGGTGATTGGCCCATAGCTCCTTAGTCTGGTGGTGGGGCTGCCACCTCAAAGCCTCCAGACTTTGCTCCCTCCCTGTTTCAGAAGATTAAATTCTTCCTACTTCTTGAGACAAGCATAAGCTCCATTCAAGTTACAGGGAGGCCCCTCCTCCTTTCTCAACCGGGCTTGGGACCGGCTATGGCGGAGTTTTACGAAATACTTCTTTACAATTTAATGCTTTAACTCCGAATGCTTTCCCATTCTTTCTCTTCTATTTCTCTCTCAGTTATTTACTTTGAAATTGACTATTTCATATATTTTCAATCTCATTGTTTCTTTGTTGGCCCCTGAAAGAATTTAACAAGCGACCTTTCTTCAGGGTATTCTCTGAAAATTGCTAACATGTTTCTCCATATTTTGAATTGTAAAGTACCGCAATTAAGAAAACTCTTCATTAAATTTTTAACGGCTTCAAAAATGTAGTTCCACAATTATAATGTGGATCACAAATATAATAAGGATACTTTGCCTTTGTTTTTTAAAGACAAAGTCCTTCCTTTCTGAAATAGTCGTCGTCGGTTTAAGAATCTGCTGACAGGAAATCCTAATTTTATTGTGACTTAGAATTAAAATCAAAGCTGTCCTATTTCAGTTTTATAAATGTACTAGCAAACCTGTGATCATGTGATCTTCGATTCTGAGATAATTTTTACACCACCGTAACGCCACCGCTTTCTTACGACATGCGAGCGCATCTCTGAGACCGTCTCGGAGACCACATGTGGTGATCATAAGTCTCGTGACTTCGGTTGACTCACGTAGCTAATAATGAAAATGTGAACATGTCGGAGATCGTCTTGGAGATCCGGGATGTCTCGGGACGTCCGGTTGATCCACAGAGAAAAAAATGAAAATGTGAGCATCCTCAATACTATTTCTAATATTTGCCACCTTATTTGTATTTAAGTCTTAAGGATTCGGAGGAGATAGGGCCAGAAAGAAAAATATCAACTTTTCTTTAGATATTTAAAATATTTGCCAGCAGAATAAATGGGTAGCTTTCAAAGCGTCAGATTTATAAGAATTTATATATAAACCATTAAATATGTATCTCTCTTAGAAAACTGTAACTGACTAACTTAAAGACTAACTTATTGTTCACTTATGCCAATAATTTTCAATTGATGACTGATAAGAAAAAAAATTAAAATTAAAAAAAAAAATAGATTCATATTCATTCTATTGTTGAATTTGCTAGTGAAGTAATCAATTTAAATAAACAAAATTTTCAATATTATTTTGAAAATAATAGTAATATTTTTTGGCATTTCAATCACTTTTTTAAGTAAAACATGCTTCAGATTTAGCAATTATGGGATGAATCAGCAAAGATTCTAAGTTGCTAAAGAATTTTCTTTTAAAAAGCTTTATTTAAACTATGTTGATTTTACCTCTATACTTACGGCGACTTATCTGCTCTATAGATGTTTTTAAACTTTTCATCTGAAGTCTTCTATCAAAATAAGAATTAACGTTGAAAGTTCTGTTTCTAATAATACTTTTTTCTAATACAGCGTAATTTCATTATCTGTTTATAAAGTGATCATATAATTAATAGAGGTTTCATACTATAAAATTGTAATTAACGTTAACATTCTATGTAATGTATTTAATGGCAAATTGATGACGAAGTTTAATCAATAACCAATTGATTAATTTAATTAAGTTAATCCATTAATTTACTTTGGACCATTAGAACAGATCAGTTTCCTCCTACTGTTCTATTGATTTCTTACAGTATTGATTTCTTGGGGGGGGGGGTTCTTTTTTTTTTTTAACTGTAATAATCCTCTTCAATAATCTTGATTTTGTTTTTATCACAAAAGTACAGCAAGTTAATTAAGTAGCTGACAATGAAGCTACTTTTTTTTTTCTTTTTAAAAAAGCTTAATATATTCTGAGTAGTAAATTAAATATAAGTGCTTCCATTATATGATTGAATGAATAGGCTTTAACAATAAATATTTACAGTATATAAATTAGAATTTCTTCAGTACAGTTTATAGTCATTTCAGAATTCTGTGAGCTGACGTGAAGTAGCTAAGAATGTGAATGTCGTGAAGTAGCAAATAAGAATGATGTATTGCTTTCTTTCTGTTACATCATCGTAACAATCACTGTTCATTGGTGGGATGATTTAAAAAACAGAGCATTACGTCAGTGTCATTGTTAGTCACTTTAAATTCCATAGAAAGTTGACTTTGGCCTCTAGGCTATTTAAATAGTCTATTATTAAAGCTGTATCAGGAATAGAATCCATTGGCCGCAAAGTCAGAAAAAGTCTCAATACTTCCGCTATGCAGTCGTCCCTCGCTATTCGCGGAAGATTGGTTCCAAGACCCCAGGCGGAAACCAAAATCCGCGGATGTGCAGGTTCCTTATGTGCATATAACCTACAACATTCTCCCATACATATCTCTAGATTTTTTTATAATACCTAATTCAATGTAAATGCTAAGTAAGTAGTTGTTATGTTGCATTGTTTAGAGAATAATGACAAAGAAAAAAGTCTGTACTTGCTCAACACAGACGTAGGCCTAACTACACGTCTGCACCTGTATTGAATACACTTCAGCAACAACATAACATTTTCTTTCTTTCAGCACTTATAGATTGCTTCCGTTTAATAACCTGAAAGAAAAATACAATCATATTTTGAAACTATCCTTTATTTTCTCGTCGTTTGTAAATAGCAGAAAGCCTTTGAAGGATTGTTATGACCATTTAATTGCTTTTTAGACCCATCTTTTTTTCTTTTTTTTTACAGAAACAAATGGTGCACACAAAACAAGTAGCGAACGAACGAGACGCGAGGCGAACAATGAACAAACTATGAGTGCCACAGAGAGAGAGAGAGAGAGAGAGAGACTGAGGATCTATGAAATGGTGGGAAGCTCACAGCAGGGTGTGCCTACACTTCACTTCATTCGCGTGAATTTAACATAGTACTCGGGTACGCGGCAAATTCTAGTTTTGCTTTTTGAAATTTTCTGCAATTTTTTTTTCGATCCGCGGTTGATTGAATCAAAAAATGCGGAACCCGCGGATGCGGAGGTTCGACTGTATACATATTTATTCTGATTTAACATTACTTTTTTTCAAAACCAACAGATATACTTTGATCGAATAGCTAATGGGTAGTTAAAGAATTAATTTATTTATTTATTTTTGTGTGCATGTCCTTGACCCGCCATATTGTCTTTGCTGGGGAAATCCATGGTTTGAAACTTTAATGATATAATAATAATAATAATAATAATAATAATAATAATAACTTATGCACAACTCCAGAAGGCTGTGGTACTCAACACAACACGCATAGTTCGGAAATTTATGGACACAAGCACACATCCCTAACTATTCTTCCAAATTTTTTTTTTTTTTAATACACTTGGCAATATGTGCTTTGGTCCTTGACCCGCCATATTGTCTTAGCTGGGGAATCCCATGGTTTGAAACTTTTTCGATGATAATAATAATAATAAAAGGTTTCAGTTCCTGTCTGTGAAGTTCAGGAAATTCGCCTTCCTTAAATCGCAGCCTTGCATTACCGGATAACAACACGTCATTATTACAGCAAAATAAATGTCATTTATTTTAATTAAAGTCATCAAAAAGTTTAAAAGTTTTATTCTGAGCTTTGAAAGAAATAGTTTTTGATTTAGAACAATTTTATTTAATATTTCTTTGCTTTTGTTTTGAAATAGGAATGTTTATTTAACCAAATTCAATGAAACATCAATATTAGTTATTTACCATTAATACTTTATCCGATATTGGCATATAATCCGATAATGTTTTGTTCAATTATTAATATTGAATAATTAGTTTGTGCGCCTATTACATAATTGGTTTTTGTTGATATAAAAATGGAAGACGAGAAGTTGAATACTAATAACAAATTATTTATTCAGTTGTTAGTGAAGTGTAAGAAAATGCGTAAACAAAATAAAATGAACTGAAATTAGAAAGTTGAATTGGATAATAGCTTATTTTACTTTGTTTTATTAAACAAACTTTTATTTATTATTTTGAGAAATATTTCAAAAACCTAGATCACGCGATTTAAATACGGTGAAGCTCGGTTATATCGCGATCTGCCCGAGCTTTTTTTACTTCGCGATGTCAAATGTCGTATACTCGAACCCTATTATCGCCCACACGATTCCAAATCGATTTAAAATGTGGAAAAATCATAATCACATTTCGAGATTACCCAATCATTCAGAGCGATGTGAGAGAATTTTATATGGTATTTATAAATAATTATAAATCATTACCTTTTCAACACTTTGATTGGTTATATTAGCCAAAATCTTCATATTTCTGTTTTCTTATGGTTTGGTGCCGCCATCTTGGGATTCGCGATATTACCCAGTAAGTGTTAATTGTAAGTAGCAAATCGCGAGCAGCTCTCTAAAATCAATCGATTTTCGTACTTTTTGGGCGAAAAATATGGTAAATTTTGCAATTTTACAATTATACACCTTTTCCAAAATAGAATGGATCCAAGACCAAATCGCGTTATATCCGAATTCGCGATATAAACAACCGCGTTATAGCCGAGCTTCACTGTATTTACAAAGTTAGGAAACTCAACAACTTGATAATAATGGAATCTTTGTGATCTATTTAATCTGAGATAAAGTCTTATCTCATGTTAGGTAGAGAAAAAGCAAAATATAGACGTCAGAAATTTTCAGTAGATAAAATTCTCTTAGAGATGTTATTCTATACATCACAGCAGGAATAAAATCAAATGAATTCTCTTTATATTTTTTTTTTTTTTTTTTGTGACAACTCTGGGTAACATATTCTAATTCTACTTCCAATGCAGTTAAAGAAATACAAGTCTCTACAATAAACTGTAAAACTATGGTTTGTAATCAGTTTTTTTTTTCTATTTTTCTTTCTTTTTATTTTTCTAATTAATTAATTAATCTAATTAATCTGGGATTTCATAATATAAAATTGAGCTGAAATTGTAACTAAATTACGGCATTATTGAAATACTTTAAGTTGAAAATAATAATAAAAAATTACAAACCTATGTGTATATTTGGGGTCTTTAAAGGAAGTTCACATTTTATCTAATACGTAAAAATAAGAATAGCACTTTGTACTTTTAAAAACATATTAAAAATCTTGCCCTGTTAAATCCGATTCAGCCGAAAGATTATGGGAATCAACGAAGGTCATTTCTCTGTATTGATTGGTTTTGGAATCCTTCCATACGCAGAGAAGCCAATCATTTTCATAACTAATAGAGCGATGCATACAAAGGAATTAGATCCCGATGACAAACATCAGTTTAAAAATATCGTTAATTAGGTTTTAACAAATAATCGTAATTCACCAGATAAAAAAGATGCTATGAAAAAAATTGTACATTTTACGAGAATTGCGGCTTTTCATAAGTAACTGAATCAGATATTTCCAGATTTCAAAAATTTGCTTTTTTTTCTAAATGAGACGTCACAGGACAATCAGAATTACTGTGATTTATTCTCTCACTCGTCGTATTTTTTAATGAAAAAATTATTTTTTAATTATTACATTCAATTGCTTAGCCTCTAACAAGTTTAGGATTTTAAAAATGATTGCCTAAAAATTCTCTCTGATTTTTTTTTCTTAATTTGATTGTTCCCTTCCAAAGAAAAAACAATATATTGTAACAGTTTGTACGTAAGTGTTTTTAGAAATCATTTATTTGAATTTTTGTAGAAACTATTTATTTGTATTTTATTCATTTTAATCGTTAACCGTTATTTATTTTAAAGCATTCCTTTTCTATTTCGTAATTATTGATGTTTTGTTTGTTTTAAAATTCTTTTCCGTTGCAGCCGTGAATCACTTAATTAATTTAAATTCGTTATGTTTTTATCCAATCATTCTGTACACTGTAATTAATCTTCCAATCAAATTCTTCATTGTAAATACTACAAAAACCATTGTTTTTCGTTTAATAAATTAATTCAGTTCAGTTCCAGAACTTTACCAATCTGGTAAAAGTGGATTGGGGAAACCGGATTGGTCCAGTGGCTAACACCCCCGACTGCAAAGACGAAGATCGTGGGTTCGAATCCCGTAAAAGACGAAAAAAAAAGAGAGAAAAAAGAGGAAAAAAAGTTAATAAAATAGAAAAGCTAAGTTCAGATAGAACTCCTTCTCAACGACTCTCCCACAAACACCATTACAATATTTTCGTCATTATTCTTGAATTATCTAAGTAAGATTCGACGTTACTTCTATTTATTGTATTTTTTTAAAATTATTCAATAATTTAGCCTAAAATCGATTAATTACACAGGCCTGCGAAATTGAAGTTTTTGAAAAATACAAGAGAAGTTGTTGCTGATTTTTATGTTATTTGGTGTGCTGATTTCGAAAATGACCTTCATTTTTTTTCCGTCACGTCAGGATTTTTTTGTCAAATCGAAATCGATATTTTTCCTAATAAAGGGAACAATTTGGCATGTACAATCTGGTAAAAGTGGTTTTTATCCATTTAAATCTACGTAAAATAATATATTATAATCGATTCTTGTTGAGGCAAATTGATTTTTCAGTAATCGATTAATTTTTATAGGTTTAAATCAAATGTTGGTGCAGTTTCTAGAAGAAAATGACCAACATACTATTTTAATTTGTTTTTATTAATGTAACTTACATAAAATAGACGATTGACCAAGAGGAGCAAATATTATGTATGTGTATATGAAAGTGTGAAACAAATTTTAAACTGAGTAAAAAACAAAACAAAACAAAAAAAAAAAAAAGTTTCTATTTAAGTACGTACTCTTTTTCCTTGGAAACTTCTTTTTGACTTCGTCTTTTATGTTCAATCTCAGGCCTATCTCGTGTTAACATCCAACAGTAGTCGGCGAACATGTTCTTCTCCCACCTTCCTTGATATTTACGCTCCATATCTTTGATGTCTTGTTGGAGCCTTTCGCCCTGTTCTACGCTGACTGATTATAAATTGTCGGGGAAAAAGTCCACATGTGAGTGAAGGAAATGTATTTTGACACTCATGGAGCAACCCAACGCTTGAAATTTGTCCAGCCTATTCATAACAATTGGTTTATTGTCAGGATCCTTGTAATTACCCAGAAAGTTACTGACGACATCTTTGAAGGCAACCCAAGCTTCTATTTCCTTTGTTGTCATGCTAGTCTCAAATTCTTTATCCTTCATGAGCTTGCGGATATCTGGACCAACAAAGATTCCCTCTTTCAACTTGGCTTCGGATAAACCTGGAAACTTTTTACACAGGTATTTGAAACAATCGCCAGTCATAAAAATCCAAGTAAAATTGAATTTTTCAAGAAAACGTGACGTGATACAAATTTTTCATTACTTTTTTTAATATCAGCACCCAAAAATACATAAAGTTCAGCTATCAATTCTCTTGTATTTTTTTCATCGCAGACCTGTGTTATTTTAATGGAAACATATTCGTACCTTAGAATACTTTGTTTAAATTTTGTAAGCAATTAATTAATAGCGTGAATTTTTTTAAATTTTTGTTTGCATTCATTGGTTAATTTCTAGATTGTTTACTTTCACAACCATTGTTGAATTTCCACTCAATGTACAGCTGTGACTGATGCGATGAAATTTAGTTATTTTTTTTTCAAGTAGATTCCTTTCTATTTTCCTCAATGACTTCTCTTCTTCAAAAGACGAGTGTAATAAAGCCGAAAGGACACAAAAAACCGTCAGCTGTTGGCCAGGTTGAGATTCTTCTTTGAGAACAGAATAAAAGTCATCCTTTGCTTCCTTTGACAAAAGTGGCTTCAAACCTAATGTGTCCACATTGATTAGACAACAAATGAACCGGTGACTTGCACTTTGCAGATACAAGATTA
This sequence comes from Thereuonema tuberculata, assembly GCA_023159025.1. Taxonomy (NCBI): domain Eukaryota; kingdom Metazoa; phylum Arthropoda; class Chilopoda; order Scutigeromorpha; family Scutigeridae; genus Thereuonema; species Thereuonema tuberculata. The sequence goes on from JAFIDM010000003.1 coordinate 59,427,251, forward strand.
AAACTTTCGTCCATGATTTTAGCAATTTATCACTTTGAGAGAAACTGATAATGACTTTCGACTATTTGATTTAAAATGAGGGAAATCATGGTTGGCGAAAAAACTTTCAAATATCCTCAAAGTAAACATCTCTGCCTTTATATGAGTTAAGCTACATAATTACATCAAAAGAAAAGACAAAAACTCATAGCTGGTCCTAAGTAGTTTTGAAATTACAAATAAATTCACAAATTGGAAAATCATACTTAAAAATAGGCATCAAATAAATAGGTAGTTGAAATTTTATTTAATACAGTATTAGAATTCTTATTTAGTTATAAAGATAGCAAGAAAAATAATCTTTATTACAATTTATGAAAGTTAATTTTAACCTAAATTTAATCCCACCCAAAACACTTCGTGTAAAATAAGTTGCCAAGACTCACATGTCATAATGCTTTCACTGTTAAAAAGATATGAGATCTCATGTTGAGCCAAGCCCCTAACTCAACGAGGCCTAACTCTACAAGCCCCAACTCTAAAAACCCTATATCTTGGTCAAAAAGTATGCCTTGGCCGTTTCGTGGCTGTCACACAGACAATCCCATGGAGTTATGTAAAGGATATGGAGTATGCCAAGGCACACTTTTTGACCAAGATAGTAGGGTTTTTAGAGTTAGGCCTTGTAGAGTGAGAGAGGTTTGGCTCTATATGAGATCGGATAACTTTTAACAGTGAAAGCGTTATGAGCATCTTGGCAACGTATTTTACATGAAATGTTTTGGGTGAGATGAAATAGTTCCATGAAACGGCCAAGCCATACTTTTTGACCAAGATATAGGGTTTTAGAGTTAGGGCTTGTAGAGTTAGGCCTCGTTGAGTTAGGGGCTTGGCTCTACATGAGATCTCATTTCTTTTTAACAGTGAAAGCATTATGACATGTGAGTCTTGGCAACTTATTTTACACGAAGTGTTTTGGGTGGGATTTCATTTCTTTTTGTAGGATGAGATCTGATAATTTTTTAACAGTGAAAGCGTTATGAGCATGCGAGTCTTGGCAATCCCTTATTTTACATGAAATGTTTTGGGTGGGATTTCATTTCTTTTTGTAAGATGAGATCTGATAACTTTTTAACAGTGAAAGCGTTATGAGCATGTGAATCTTGGCAACTTATTTTACATGAAATGTTTTGGGTGGGATTATCTATTACAACTAAATTTAGTTTTAAGATTATTTAGAAAATGGATTTTTTTTCAATACCCTACTTTTCTGTTTTTCTATTGGTCAACTTGTATATACAAGCTGTTTGCACTTTGGAAGAAATCACATTATTACACAGTATTATTTAGGCCGAAGCATTGAGGGTACGACGCATTTCAGATCTTAATAAAATCCAAAGTATAAAAGCTAGATAAATGAAACTTAGCGTATTTCATTAGTATGGTAACTGCATCTTATCCTGAAAATTTGAGCTCTCTAGTATTATCCAGGCCGAAGCTATGAGGATTCGATAATACATAACCAGACCCCCCCTTTATGAGGGGTTGGAATGTGAAAGTTACGGATTTCTTAATTTTTTTGTTGTTTGTGTGCTAATCCTAACCTGCATACCAAATTTCAGCTTTCTAGGACTTCAGGAAGTACCCTAGAGGTTTTGATGATCATGAGTCAGTCAGTCAGTCAGTGAGTGAGTGACGGAATCGACGTATTTTAGGTATTAATAAAATCCAAAGTATAAAAGCTAAATAAATGAAACTTAGCGTATTTCATTAGTCTGGTAACTGCATCATATCCTGAAAATTTGAGCTCTCTAGTATTATCTAGGCCGAAGCTATGAGGGTTCGAAAATACGACGAAACACTTCCAGAAAAGGTACGTAGTGCCCTTCCTGCCTTCGGCTCGTCTTGGCGGGGGCACTGCCGTGCCCCCAGATAATATTTAAAATTAAATGTTTAAGATTAATATTACTTATAGTCTCAACATTAAAATTTTTTTAAAAAAATGTTAATTTAGATTTATTCGTATTTTAAAGAAATAAGAACTTTTTAAATAAAGAGATACGATCCCTTTTAATTTTATTTAAATTATTTTCTAAAATTTTCATAAACTTATAAAATCAATTTTATTTTTAAAATTAAATTGAGAAAATTTAAGTGAAGTGTGTTTTAAATTAATTATATTAATTTTTTATAGTCTATTAAACCAATTGTAAATGCAAATATTATCAATATGATTTTTTACAATGTAATACATTAATTTGAAAATAATTTTCATTAAGCCCATAAGGATAAATCGTATTAATATTTCAACATATAATAAAAGTCTTTAATTAATGTTAGAAAATATTATAAATACTTAAACTCTGTAATATCTAACATTTTTACAACAACAGAATCTTGAAAATTATATACTCTAAAACGTTGAATCACAAAAGAATTATTATTAACAAATGATCTGTGATTATTAATTCTGAAAAGTAATTCTAACTTTGTTTGAGCAATTTACATACTTTAAATTTCAAATTTTGCAAAGTAAAATATAAATAACAGAAGTTAATTTTCAGAATGATGTCGATGAGACCTGTTTATCGAAAGAGAATTGACAACTCAAATTCATATCTTAAATATTATTAGGATAAGAAGTTTCACATTTAGGATAAGAAATAAATGCTGTAGAGTTATCTTTCCTTACATGTTCCGTGATTTTATTTGGTACGTAGCTTCTACATAAAAAAAGATGACGTATTCGGCTTTCTTGAATAAACATGTTACTGTATTAATTGTCATGTTACGTTTATTATGATATTAAAATTGCTTTTTTTCTTTTACAGTTTCTAAATTGTTTAAATGTTGGTCAAATCTGAAATTTACTTTTATGTGGACATGAATATAATAGATAAAAAAGAAAAGATACTCATAATATTGTGTTCATTGAAATAAAGATTCCCAATTGAACTTCATTTTGAATAATAAATATATTTGCAATTCATAGTCAATTTGTAATAATTTCTTGAACTTCGTTAAAATTTCACACCAAAAAAAAAAAAAAATAGTTAAAATTTTTCTGCCAGGACTGAAAATCTTTTATTAAATTTTCTTGAAGTTAATCTCATATCCCTTAAATAGATAATCAATTTCAATTGATATGACACATTCGCACCAGTTTCCTTGACAGTTTAGTATCATACCATTTCGTAAGTATTATAAGAATCGTAATTATTATTATGTAATAAAATTATTACTTAATTATTACTGATAAAACCCGACTGGAAAGTTTGGAAGAAAATTTCAAAAGAAATAACACTAGAATATTCTATAAAACATTTAAGGAAGAATTACAACAGTACCAGCCTCCAAGTCTCTGTTTTAAAAGACAGGACGGTACCCTTGCATTAGATAACAAAGAGAACTGCCAACTTTTAGCGGAATATTTTGATACCCTTCTAAACTGCGAAGCACCGTCTGAAAGACTGGACTTCAAGAAGCCATCCGACATAAAACCACTGTCAAAACCACCAAGCCTCATTGAGATAAAAAGTATTATTAAAGAACTGAAAAATAATAAAGCACCAGGAGAGGATGGTATTGTTGCAGAAATGTGGAAGTTCGGAGGAGATAGGGCAATAGAAAGCCTACATCATCTGATTTGCGATGTCTGGGAAAAAGAAACAATACCAGGTGATTGGAAATGTGCTCTGATACATCCGCTCCACAAGAAAGGTGACCGCACAGACCCTAACAACTACCGAGGAATTTCACTGTTACCTGTTTCTTACAAAATACTCTCCAAGGCCTTACTTAACATAGTGGAAAAACAGGTGGATCATCAGATTGGAGAATATCAGGGAGGCTTCAGAAAGGGAAGATCCTGTGTGGAACAAATTTTCTGTCTCAAAAGCATCCTGAGAATAAGAGCGTTGAGGGGTAAGAACACAGTGATTTCGTTTGTCGACTTCAAAAAAGCATATGACTCGATAGACCGTCAGACGCTCATCAATGTCTTGGAAGAATTCGGCGTGGATAAAAAAACAAGATCTATCATCAGACAAACATTAATAGATACTGTCTCTAAAGTTAAATTTCAGGAGGAAATTTCAGAACCCTTTCAGATTAAGACAGGAGTTAGGCAGGGGGATGGACTTTCACCAATTCTGTTTAATATGGTTCTGGAAAAAATTATGAGAACATGGAAGAATGCCATGGCGGAAAGCGGAATTGAAGGAATCTGTTTAGGTGCGAAGAAGAAGGGTTTAAAAGTTGAGTGTCTAGCATTCGCTGATGATTTGGCGTTGTTAACAGATAAGAGAGAAAATGCCAAGATAATACTTGAAAAACTGCACGAGATCGCAGAAAAAACAGGACTCAAGATCTCATATGAGAAAACTGAATACATGGAATACAAACATAACAGAGAAACGCACCTAAATACAAGATATGGAAAGGTTAAAAGAACTGACAAATTTAAGTATCTAGGAGAATGGATTCAGCCAAATGGTCTTGATAAAGAGGCAATCAAAGGACGCATCAGTAAGTTGGAACTGGCATACAGGTTAGTGCAAAATATATATAACAAAAAAGCTCTCTCCTACAACGCAAAATTCAGACACTATACCACGGTTGTCAAGCCGGAAGGGATGTACAGTTCAGAATGCCTAATTTTAAACAAAAAAGGGGAAATAGAGGAACTTGAAAAGAGAGAAAGAAAAATTTTAAGGAAGATACTCGGACCGGAAAAATGAGAGGATGGTACATGGAGGAAGAGGAAAAATATGGATTTATACAAACGGGTGGAAAAGACTACAGACACGATACGTAAGAGAAGACTGATATTTTATGGTCACCTCGTAAGAATGAGCGAATCTAGATTAACTAAGAAGATCTTCGACTATATCACCAACTTAAAGTCGACGACTAAATGGGTTGAGGAAACTAGAAGAGACATGCAACAAGTTGGGATTAATTCAGAAGAGATCTGGAATAGGAAAATGTTTAGAATGAGAGTTAATGGATTCAGGGGGTTCCAGGGTAAAGAAACTACGAGGACCAAGGTAATCTGGTCAGATGATAGAAGGCGGAAGCAGAGTGAGAGAATGAAGAAATACTGGGAGGAGAGGAAAAGACTATTCATCTAGTCAATTGTTTCCCCGCGGTCCATAGTAGGCCAAACTCGTAAGAAGAAGAAGAAAATTATTACTTATAATTTAAGTGAAATACATTTTTGGAAATTGAATATGTTTATTCAGCTCGTTGTATTTTATTGTAAATAAAATTTATTGATCTTCAGTTTTTTTCTTATTGAAGAGTCAGTGCTGAAGCACAAAGAGTAGTTAAGATAGAAATTTAAAAGTAAAGATTCTTCCTAAGATCAAGACTTCTTTCGCTGTTTATAAACTAGGTCAAGAATTTGCAAACTAGGTTTGATTTATGTCGAAATACGTTGAACATTTAATTGTTGCTTTGGATAATATTTCCTTCTTAGGGGGAAATGTATGAACTATTGAACTGTTTTGGACACAGACCCAAGAAGAGTTTAAGAGGAAAGTTAGGCTTAGAAATATGTTTCAATCCATCGGTTCCGTGATTATGTTTAAGTTCAGAAATGATTAATGTTGCAACTTACACCGAAGCGTAAAAAGATTGCGAAAATCATTTGGATAACATACATTCAAAACTTCTCTCAGAACTATTTGAAAAGAACAGAAGCTGAAGTTTCGTTGCATTTCGTTGACATATAATAAATATACTACTAAAAGCTTCATAAGATGATTAATTCTACTTTTAACAAAAAAGCCGTACCCTGGGCAACGTTTCGTCGGCTAAATGCTCACATTTCTCGCCTCTTGTTGAGGCCAGTAGTTTCAATTCTAAGAGCCCGGGCGTTAGTAAAAAAAAAAACTTTTAACAAAAGAAAGAAAAAAAATGGGCTTGGCTATCGAGATGCACCAAGCATCTGGATTCGACTCCCAAGTAAGACATGTTACGTCCATTCAAAAGTTTGTGAGTCTTCAGGTTTCTTTTCTAACTATCGATTGAAATTAAAAGAAAACGACTTAATTTATTATATGCTTTTTAAATCTTCTTTTCTAAAATGTGTTTTTACATAAGCTACATTAATAGATAGGTTATTAAAAAAATTACCTAACTAATATTATTTTGTAATGTTAACAGTTATCAAAAATCGAATAATAACTATCGCACATTTTTAAAAAATAACAAAAAACATGTCACCTTAAGCCAGGATGCTTCGATCTGGCAAGACAACTGCAAGATCATCTTCCGAATTTATAATATTAATAGTTACGTGTTCCGCTATCCTTTCTTTTACGGTTCTACCTGTACTAGCGTAGTATATTCCCCTGAAGTCTCGCACTCGAGCTTATACACTACACCCATTTTATTCATTTTATCTTCATTTTGGATCTTGTTTTTCTTAACCAATTTGTTTGTTTTGTAATACACAACCTAATTTTATTCTCATTCCACACATCCCTCCTTTCATTCCTAAGGGCCATTTCATAATTTTGTTGTATTCACCTTTATTGCTCTTATTCTTTATCCTTTTGTATAGAATATAAAAAAAAAAGCTTTTTGGGAGTAGAGTATATAAAATACTGAAAGATCATCAAAAATATTAAAAGTTGATCTCTTTTTTCCTTGATTTTTCTTGACAAATGTTCTTTTGCTTCCACTGAAGCGATTTTTCTTGGCATAGAATTTATTTGAAGTTTGATGATACAGATAGAAAAAGAGAAGCCAAAGTTCACTAAAAAACTACATTTGTAATTTTTATCCTGAAAGACAGATCAACAGATAACTCTTACTTTCGTTATTGAATGTTAAAATCGAATTAACTTAAAATATGATAATCGATTTGTAAAATAAATCTGATCATTTGTTACAATAAACCCACTAATATTTATCAGAAATAGTTGTAATGAATTTTAGAATTAATTGATTAAATATTTACATTGAAAGTTTGTCGTGTAATTAACCGAAAAATCTGTAATTTACAGCTTCATGCTTTCGTTTAATTCCGATCCCATAAAATAAAAATTAATGACATTGTCAGACGCAAAATAGATTTCATAGTTAAACCTTTAATATTTTTATTTTGGCTTTTGGTTCTGTTGATGGCATTATTCTTGTTAGTCTTTAGACTGAGGTTATTTAGTGACTTAATTAAGATATGAAAGATACAGTAATATATCTTTTGAGCTATTTTAATTAACATGGTAAACATTGTACAATATATGTTAATAATGTTTATCTAGTTAATTAAAGCACCTTGTATCACTAATAACAAGGCAGAGATATTCACTAAACTTAACAGCACAATATTGTTTTGTATGTTAAGACTTAGTTGGTTTAAGATATTTATTTACAGTATCAACTGTTGGTATCATCTTCGTGAAATTAAAATTAAATTTTCATCTTCTTCATCCTTTGTTTCCAAATCTTCTTTTGTTAGGAAAAAGAGAAAAATTCGTGATTTCGCAAAATAATGTGTTTTAATTAGTGAAACTCAAGGTAGGAACAAGAGAATTACAGTTGACATGGTAACTCTGAATATTCGAATAATAAGATCCAAATAATACATGTAAATAGATAAAAACACTTAAGTGATCATGGCTGTAGTCTTAATAGAGTTTTATATCAAAACTGTAGGGTAACGTCGCGTCGATTTCGCTCCGGAAGCCTTGCATATGTAACGTAAAAAAACGTTTTTTTATTCAAAAAAAAACACATTACATCAAATAAACTAAAATCTGAAACTTAGAACTAAAACTAAATTAAAGTTTAAATTCTAAAAATAAAATGCAATACAATATTGAAATCAATTTATAACAGTCGGAAATTTTGGCAGTTTAGTTGATCATGGGAAGTTTCTGGCTCGGTGCAAAGGAATCGGTGCGTCCTAGCGCCTTCAAACGTGGTTGTAAGAAAGTTACCCTTCCCCTATTCCCGTTTACATACCTTATGATGGGAATATGGAAAATTCATCAAATACGTATCTTTCCGATTTTGACAAAGAATAATCATGTCAATTTCGTGTTTCCATCTAAAGCGGTTTCAGACCTAAGCGTACCCTTCAAGAGAGTTTACCGTCGCAAAAGAGTAAAAACACCCCTTACTCCGGATCTGGGTTTTCGTTGTCCATGCATTATTTTTGTATACATGTGAAACTTTTTGCCAAAGTTGGTAAAAATCCGTTGAGAAATGACAACATTGTTTCAAGACAAACACATAACTAGATAAACAAACAAACTTTCGCGCCTATTATATAGATGAATGGAGCCATTGAATTCATCCAGATAATAGATCAGATAATGGATCGAATTCAGAAATCTGAATTACTATTGTAAATCTGAAATTGTTGTAAATCTGAATTACTATTGTATTATCGTGAAATTTATTTTTTGCTTATGTATTTTTTGGAACTTCAGGAATTTCGGTTGAGATATATATTTGTTCACGGAAATATTTGAATATTATGTCATTGAAACATTTGATGCTTTATATACTTTATACTTTTTCATTTTTTTTGTAACATCTATGATATTTCTTAGTGATATTATATAAGTTTCAATTGTTTTCGAAGTATTTTCATAATCATACATCTTGGCTTCCTCCACAATTTTATTTCTTAAAAGTTAGTGAAAATTCTTCCTTTATTTTAGAGCAAAAATTCATTAATGGAGAATTAGTTAAATTAGAACAGTAATTTATTTCAAAATGCTACAAATTTTAAGACTGTTGAGTAATTACAAATATTGTAAAAATATCTCAACTTTAAACTTTCATTTTCGTCGGTTAAAAAGTTAATCTTGCTTTGCACTGTTGGAAAATTCAGTGCCATTGACACTAAATGTAAAATAGTCCCATTGGTCATTTTTAACGAGATAGTCTTATAATAGTTTGAATATTACATTTATATGCCATTCTGTATAATGAATAAAGTGGATTTACGAAACATTTACTTATACATACATTTGTAAGTTCTAGATGTAATTTATAAAATAACATTTTGAAAAGTTGAATTCGTTTAACTTATTTAAATAAAATTAGGTATGTCAGTTGATTACTTTAATTATCTGTAATAAGATACAGTACTAACTTAAATCTGGTGTCCTTGTGCAATTAAATCTGGTGTCTATGGGTTTCTTCTAACTTGAAACAAGTTTCCAATGTAATTAAGAACTTTGTTTCGAGAAAGTACCAGATCACGTCTCTTTCTACTAAAGACTATTTCCTTCCGGATGTGAGTCCTCGACTGAATCCTTTTAATCACAATGTAATGATTAGATGGAAGACTTATTAAGCAATTTTTGAATTTTTCGATCAAATTTCAAATTCATTAAGATAGAAATCCGTTTACATCTAAATGGAACAATTTTAGTTCACTTCAATTTATTTATTTATTTATTTATTTATTTTGATAATTAATTAAAAATAAGGTATTTAAAATGTTAACTTTCGAAACAAAGCTTATTCCTCTTTGCTTATTTTTTTGCAAATTTTTGACATTTTCAGTAATAGAATAGTTTCAAAATTTTTAAATATTTAATAGGAAAAGTTTGAAAATGTTGTCGTCCATCTGCCTATAAAATTAGATTACCTTTTTTAATGACAATTTTAATTCTGAATTTTACATGAAGCTTATTTAATCCTAAATTTTGAAAAATTCGATTTTAGCCAAAATAATTTAGAATTTAGTCAATTTCTCGAAGAGTCTGGATTGAATAACGAACAACTTACAAAAAGTTTCAGGACTTTTGAAAAGTGAAACCAAATGAAACTCGAGCCAACATTTTGCAACTTGAAGATTACGATACGCCTTGATTTGTTATGGGATTTGTGATGAATTTTTTCACTGCAGAATGTCTGAGGGCAAATTATAGCAGTTCTTTAATGTCAAGGTATGCATAATCTTATTCGACTTGATAAAAATTTGAAGGAATACGCTTGCAGGGCAATCTTCTAGATTTATAGAAGAACTTCTCGAAGTTTCCCTTGCAATTTCGAATCAGAAATTCAGCAACTCCCGGCAGCAGTAATTTGCGTGGCTTCTAGAGAAGCCTGCATTCCATAGTGAAGATGTTTTTCTATTACGAAGTTCAAAGTTTAGTTTTTCTTTTAAAATTGAGAATCTAAAGAAATAGCCTGATTTTATGTTACGGTTCTTCGTGTGGTTCGTAGTGGTTGAGCAGTGAACCAGAAAGATCTTATAGATCAGTGAGGTTCATTTCACCCTGTGCTTTCAATAAACAAGGAAGCACTTAAGGGAACCCAATGCAATTTGCCTACTGAAAGACTTTTTGTCAGCGAAAATATGGAAAATAAAATTCGTTTTGATTACTTTTCAAAAAGTAAGGATCGATACAATAACGATCGATTATAAGTTTTCTTTGGAATATAATAATAGTGAAATAAGAGGCTCAGATTAAGGCCCTTAAGGTAACTCTAAACAAACTGACATCTAATCCATTCAAATCCTAATCAATAGGCTGATTTAATAAAATAGGTGTTAATGTTAATTCTTTGATAGAAATTGTGGATACTTGAATATGTTTAAATTAACTGAGATGACGCAGGAGATAAGAATGAAGAATATTCATGGATAGCTACGAATGTGCGTGAATGTTTAAAATGTATCTTTAGTCAAACAGTTAAACTTCATACAATACTGCATAATTGATGTCATAATGGATGTCTGATGAATAGGAAATTAATTAACTAAAAGTCCTTAGATATCATAATGGCTGCCAATGCATTCCATTCACGTATCACTTGAATAACAACTGAATTCGTCGTCTACCATTTGAAGGAGTTGAATTAATGTTGAGTAATAGCTTCTGAAAAACGGTACTGACTCCTGATAATTCGTGATTACTGCATCTTCGTCGTATTCTGGAATTAGATCGTACATTCAAGATTCCATCAAGATATGTGGTCTGATTCACTTTCTAAACCTAACCATAGACAATACGTTGACTTCGAGTGCTCTTGGATATTCGAAGCTGTTATTTCTTAATTCACTGCCTTAGTAATCATAATTGCCGATTACATATTCTCACAAAGGTACTTGGCTTTAATGCATCATTTTGAATCATTCTAAATTTAACATAACATGACTTAATTTTACGATCCCAATTTGTGAATGCCACTTTCAGAACTCGATTGCACTACTCTATTGCTTAGAACAATAGTCACTTCTTATCACTGTTCATTTTTCATATTCATTCTTGTAATAATTAAATTATTGTTGGACAAAATCTTTTACTCCCCTCCCCCTCCCCCGCAGAAATATTAAACAAAAAGCAAATTTTGTTTGGTCTATGTTAGAAATTTCTTCAATATCAATGATCACAGTAGAGTAAAGAATGTATCGTCAAACAGTAATTTCTATGGGGTTTTTGTGGTTTTTTTTAGAGTTCATTTATCTTCGATTTTTCTTCCTTTTAATCTTAACCTTTGAAAATCCTCAAAGTGAAAATAATTTCAATCTGGAAGCCATAAACCATTCCAGTGACTGCTTTAATGCTGTTTGGTTTTTACGGTCTCCGATGAGATGGAAAACATCAGTTTCCAATATTTACGTCTTTTATGTTCGAATGCTAAGTGCTTTTAAGCTATTCCTCAACTGTAATACAAGTCTGAAGGTGGGCGTCCAACGCTGTACAATCTTTCGAATCCAGGGGTAAAAATAAGTCATAAAATAGTCTCTCTTAAAAAGAAGTTTTCACTCATTCTGAATACGATGGAAAAGACAAGAATTACAAAACTTCGTACAGATCTAATTCTAAATGAAGAAATAAAATCAAGAGATATAAAATAGGTTTTTTGGATAATAAAACGCCTTTACATAAAGTGCATGAACCATATGCATACCATGCTATTAAGTTATTCGGATTACTTATAACATGTTTACAGGATATTTAAAAATAATATGTTCACAGTCCTCAAAGTAGTACAATAATAATTGATTTGCAGGAATTACATATTTTATAGGGTTAAAAGAAATTTTCATGGCTTCATTTTTGGAATTTTTTTGCTTCTTGTATCTGAATCTTCAATGTCGCTCTTGTTGGTTTTCCAAAACATGGCTGTCACTAGTGTCTGTTTTTCTTGCACTGACTGATTGGGTTTTATAATTTACTAGCCGGCTACCGTCGCTTCACTTGGAAAACTTTGTATTTGTAACGTAGTACAATGCTTTATTTATTTAGCAAATTACTGTCGAGATCGGAGAATATACGACTTCCCAGCCTTCCGTGGCCTTCTCCACGCCTCTCTCACTTCCAACCCCAGTTGGAAAACATCACGTGATCATTGCAACGTATTACTTAACCGTTATCTGATATTTTTCATCGTATACATCTCCTAACAGAATTATCAGGTACCTCGTGAGCTAATCGTGGTCCATGCCTGCAAAGAATCTCCTTAAATGCACTCATTAAAATAGCGCTAGCGCCATCTATCGTCAGTTGTGAGAATGTTTTAAATGCAGTGATTATCCACCAAACATAGCGCTACTTAAAACTGCATTTGCGCCATCTATTGCCAGGTTTGGTAAGCTTTTCATTAGCTTTTGCTGTGGTGCCTTGTCGACATGCAAAATATCTTGTCGACATAGATTTATATCCCACAGGACCTACTTGATCGTCCGCGATGAAAAGTAGCTTATATCCTTTCCCGTGTCATAGACTATCTGCATGAAAATGTCATTCAGATCGGTTGCGCCGTTGAGGCGTGATTGAATGACAGACAACTTACAGATTTCGTTTTTATATTTATATTGTATATAGGATTGTCGAGTATTATAGAATTGCGACTGAGATCAACCATCGATCGAACAGTAACTTGAAATTAATCGGCTTTAAGAAAAAAATGTATTTAATGCGATGGATCCAGCCATGTAATAGGAAAAATTATATCAAGATAATTATTCAGCTTTTTATTTGTAGCTATTTTTGCATTTCTTTATGTAGCATATTTTTATTCAATTGTTTATTATTATAACAAGGTAGTGGACCATTACCACACTATGTTATGTTATGTAGTGAATGTGAATGCAGAGAAGCCAAGCACTGCATTACCACACTAACAAGTAAATAATAATAATAAAAACATACAAAAATTACATGTTTCGATGAGCCCCAAGAATGCACATTAAATATGTTTATTCCAATTATTTATTATTATTTTTTTTCAATTTCGTCAAGCCTGAAATGACTGGAACCACAACTTCTTTGATAATACAATAATATTAATTACAATACAATATACTGTATAATGTATGTATGTAATGTTTTCTTATGGGGTTGATAAAAGAAGTCGATGTTATTTATAAATTACTTACTGCGACTGGAGGTCTATTGTACTAACCCTGGAGAGAAAGAATAGTGGGAGAAATCAAAAGTTTTTATTTACATTTTATATTAATAAAGATTCGAAAGGAGTTCAGTCAATATATTTCCGCTCATTAAATGTCCATGACATGTAATGTTTGGCCACCGCTGTAAGGGTAGGCGAACACGTAGCAATATGAGGCAATATTGTGGGACAATATTGCCCCTTTTCATTGCTGACAACCGTTTGCAGCAATAAAAATGAACAATATTGTACAAGATTGCCCATTTCAAGACAATTGAGATTGTCGGAAAAAAAGGAACAATTTCAGTTGTCGCAACGTATTGCTGGAACAATAGCGAATCACATGAACGGATGAAATCACGTAACAATGCTGACGTCGAAGGGGGCGGGACTTTGAACATCGGAAATTCAGTCACTCACGCCGGCCATTTTCTTTGAGAAACAAGGCTTAAAATCAGCAAAATGGGTCGGCCCAAAACAGATAATTCCAACAACAACATTTTGTCAATTGATAATGAAAGAATCGTAATTGATTTCTAAAGAGGAACGGCGTTTATAGCAATTCTGTACGAAAACACGCTCTCTCTTTAGCTCTCTCTAGTGAGAAGCGCCGTAACCATCAATTGTCAGGACAATATTCGTTTCGGAAAAACTACGTGTTCGCGCGTGATCTGAACTGACAACGGTTGTCAGCAATAAAAATGAGCAATATTGTCCCACAATATTGCCGCAGATTGCTACGTGTTCGCCTAGCATAAGAGACAGTTGTTGGCTGAAGTCGCGCAACTCCTGGACGACAGTTTAAGAACTGTATTTAAATAAGTTATATTAAATAAGTTATATTGCATTCATATTGAAGTCTCATTGATTTTTTTTTACAGTATTAGTAGGAAGTTATTTTTTGGATAAAAAATATCCACCATCGACAATTAAAAGTAGATTGACGAAGGCATTCAAATTACATTTGGGCTTAGAAATTTTAATTTAAACTTGACGCCCGTTGATGTAGGAGGTGGATCGATGTACTGTTCAAGGGTCAATGCACACTAGACTGACCTTGTAAAAGGGCAGTAGTTTCCCGCTGATATATCATAAGGTTATTACAACTGATGATAAAATAATTTTATTATCATAAAGCACGAGCGCTTTTAGTGCCTCTTGGACTTTTCACTGAACTTCACCAAGTTCATAACTACCAAAAACTTTTATAAATAAATATAGGAATTTATTTAGTACTGCTTGAACTAAAAATCCCGTACAGTACTAAATTGAATCAGATATAGTAATTCAATAGTTATTCGTTGAAACTATTTACCAGACGTCCAAACCTAAGGACGAACGGCATTTGTATCTGTAATTGAAAAACAGTTCATGACTGCAGTCTAATATGGACGTAGATGAATTGCCAGACATATGATATGATATAAAAAAAATAGTTATAAATGAAGTAAAAAGTAAGCTATAAAAGCATGTAAAAGTGAGGAATGGATGTATAGATAACCAGACGAACAGACTTGTCAGTATGGAATATGGTCACCTTGAACTGCGATACAGTCGCAGAATATCGTGGTATGCTTAGCCACTAGTAATCCAGGAGTTCCTGAGGCAAATTGGTCCTCTCCTCCTTCATAACATGAATCAGTCCCTACTTGGTTTCTGGAGGGGAGGTTTCATGCAACCATGCAACTCCCTATTGCGTCCCGGACGTATTGGATGGGGTTCAGTTCTGCAGAGCGTGCTGGCCAGTCGATGCAATGAATTGCCTCAGTCTCCAGAAGTATCTGCACTGCTTTCGTATGATGAGAGGGTGCAAACGTGCGATACGTTAAGCTCTGGAGAGAGGGACTCAGACTACAGGTAGTCCGTCACATCGCAGACATCTCGTTTGTCGGGATATCCGCGTTCCTGTGCTGGAATGGAGGCCACTCGAAAGCTGACTAGCCATGGTGTAGCGATTATGTTTTGCTGTTACATGCATCATATAAATATCAAAAATATGTCTTAATGCGTCATTGTAGAGCGAGGGCGACCTCCACGCGTGTCTCTGGAACACATTCCACTGCTTTGAAACGCTGCTCAGAGCCTAGATACAACACTATGGGCGATCCCGTACTCCCCGGTAACATCAGTCACTCTGCGGCCTTCTTCCAGCTTTCCTATAATTCTTTTCCGCATGAAATCATAGAGTTGAAGTCTTTGTCATATACTGAAGATTCACCTACCACACCAATTCGCCTTTCAAACGTTTCAGTGCTACCATGTGACCTAAGTGTGCATGATTCACTAATTTGCATGTGCACCACGTTTCTACTGATCGTCCCCAGGTTTGCAAACTGCACAAGCTGTTTCGTCTGATTTTGTGTTTGTAACCATTAGAACTATTGATCGTCCGTAGATTTTGGACGCATGTGTATATTAACTGTTTGTTATTTTACCAACGTCAATGAAAGCTTATTTATTATTTATAATTATTTTACAGCTCCCCTATTTATTGAATCGTTTTATTAAATACTAGAGTATTTTGCTCGTCGTATAGTATGACGGATAGATAATTAAAATGAATGCATTGCTAGAAACATAAATGAATTTGAATAATCTTCAAAGTCTTCAAATAAGACAAAAATAAATGTATAAAATAATACATTTATTAAAATAAACATCTAAATATCGAATAGTGACGATATCACCTCTGTTGCAATCCGAAAGAACTTCTGCTGTGATTAAATTGCGATGACAGTCCTTAATACCAATCGTGTGCCATTACCGAGTCCTTTCTTTCGATTGAGATTGCGAAGGAGCTTCACAATTGATCTTTTCTTCAGGCTCAGCGGGAAAATGTGAAGAAACTCTGCAGGATAGTTTCGTTCATCACTTAGATCATCCCACATTACTCGGTTGAATACTAGCTGTGAGGGATTTGACGGGCAGCTTTCTGATCTGTTGAGTTACACACACACACACACACACAGAATTGGAAAACTATATAGAAGAAAAAACAGTAGAAACTGAGAAATATTATACAGTGAAGCTCGGCTATAACACGGTTGTTTATATCGCGAATTCGGATATAATGCGATTTGGTCTTGGACCCCTTCTATTTTGGAAAATTGTATAATTGTAAAATTGCAAAATTTACCAAATTTTCGCACAAAAAGTACGAAAATCGATTGATTTTAGAGAGGTGCTCGCGATTTGCTACTTACAATTAACACTCACTAGGTAATACCGCGAATCCCAAGATGGCGGCACCAAACCATAAGAAAACAGAAATATGAAGATTTTGACTAATATAACCCATCAAAGTGTTGAAAAGGTAATGATTTATAATTTATAAATACTATATAAAATTCTCTCACATCGCTCTGAATGATGTAGGTAATCACAAATGACCATTTTAAATCGATTTGGAATCGTGTGGGCGATAATAGGGTTCGAGTATACGACATTTAACATCGCGATGTAAAAAAAGCTCGGGCAGATCGCGATCTTCGAGATCTTGGACCCGAAAGATCGCAATATAACCGAGCTTCACTGTATTATGTTTGAAAAAACATAAAGCTTTTTGAAATATAGCTGTCAGTATTGTATATGGGTAAAAATTAGATAAGTGGCTAAATCTAATTCCCGACATTTATAACCCGGAAAAATTGTTTATTTTTGAAATTAAATGTTTAAAACATTTATAATACCGCCTTATTAATCATATCAAGTATGTTTAAGATAAAAAAAAATAAAAATTAGGCATTAAAATTTCAAGGCAGTATATGAAAAGTCATTTTCCTGCCGGGTGACAATTCCATGTTCGCACCTTCAGTTCACTGTAATTTAAAATATTGTTATTTTCAAACATGAAATATGGGTTTAAAATAATTATTATATGTTATAGAACATAACATGAAGACTAAAATGTAAGCTAATATGTAATTTGATAATATTTCAGAGGTTTTGTAGCGGGGACTATACTACTCGTCATTTTCCTGCTCCAAATTAAAATCACATTCATTGTTCCATTTCTTTAAGGATTATGATTATCAGAGGCTTTGTTATGTTGATTTTCCTTCATATTGTTCTTTTATAGTAAGACATTACAGTTTAATTATTTTAGTAATTGATTGAATTTCATTTTCCAATTAATAAGAATTGGAGTGATCATTATCCTGTATCTTTTCATTAGGTTGTCAGGGGACGTCATTTTCCTGTCAGACTCTTCATTTTCTTGGCATACCACTTATAAAAATTCTATATTAAAGCTATAATATCTACTTAAGTGTATGAAAAGTGATTTTGTTATCAATAATAAGTTAACAGTAAGTGAATTAAAAATTAATAAATGCATATTTCTTAAATTTTTTTCAATATTTTTCTGTGTTTCATTTTAGCCACTTATCTAATTTTTACTCATATATCTCTAAATCACCGCTATCCAGTGGACATCTGGAGAATCTTTGTGTAAAATAATTCCTTAGCAGGAATTCCAAGAGACCTTGGATAGGTTTTGAGCTAGATTCGATTTTTGTACGATGATCCATGGAATCCGAAGTGAATAATGGATAGAATCAATTAAGTTATTGAAAGTACAGTCTCTATAGTACATTACTAAATTTACATTACTATTATTTTTTCACGCTTTTATGTATTATAGGAATCTATTTTTAACATTGTAATCATTTGACTTAAAAACATATAATTGACTCAATTGTCATACACCTACTCAAATATATTTCGTAAACTTATCACTAACAATTGGACTGTAATTAATATCTACAATTAATAGTTGCTCGTGCGTGGGTAATTCTTCAACAGTAAGAATCTAATTGTAACTTTCACGTGCATTAGTAAATTATTATTCAACAATAAGACACCGGAAACTTCAAATAAGTGTTTCATAATTTCATTTCAAAAGTTTTATTATGTTTTGAAAATTAAGTCGATATTAAATTAAATGTTAATGAATTTCGAAGAAATCTTCCCAGTTTTACAGAGGCATCGAAGTCTAGGAGAGGGAAATGCACAAAAAATCAAAAAAGAGGGAAAAAAAATTGTAAATTCTGTTACTTTTAATATTAATCTGCAACATTTATTCTTCTATATGTTTCTCTATGCTATTAACTTGACTCAGGAAACCAAATATTTTCTTTTGCCATTGACATTCGTATTAGATAACTTTAAAGTCTCTCTCCCTGAAAAAAGTAATTCCCCTCTTTGTTGTTGCAGAATAAGTTTCCCACGCCCTCAATTATTTCTTTTACGCGTTTGTGACTCGATCGATCACTTCATTTATTCTATCAAAATTAGCTTTTAACAGTTTCTTAAAAGAAAAACTATTGATCCCATCCGTAGTCGGAACTAAAGAATGAATTTTAAAAAAGAAATTACTTTAATTTCTCACTCTGCTCAGACGAGAATAAAAAAAATAATAATCTTACTTTATTTATTTATTTATTTATTTATTTATTTATTTATTTATTTTTATTATTATTAATTTTTTTTCTTTCATTTATCTGCAACATTACATCGTAATATTACTTAATAAATAACTTAATTTTCTTAATGAAAACCTTTTTCTTTATAAGATAATAAATTTTAATTAAAAATATTTATTTATAATTTATTTATTATTTATAATATTAATATTATTTTAATATTTATTTATATATAAAAGACATTTATGTATCAATAAATTCAATATTATTCACATAATAGCAAAAAATATAATAATATTATTGGAAATTGATTTGCAAGGATTGAACCATTTGTAAGTTACGGAGAATTGCTTGGGGAAATCAAATTAGATCTGAAATAAAACTTTAAAAATGACTTCAAATAATAATCTTTTACATATTTAATTGGAATGTTAAGCAGTGCATATTGTTCATATGAAATTTAAAGTTTAATATCTTTATTTTAAAGTCGTTTATCAATTATATTAAAATGCCCCTCCCCTCCCCCTATCTGCAAGGAGTGAATGGGTTCGTCCGAGCATTTCAATTAGCCGCCATTACTACACTTGACGCACGTGGCGTGGTGGCCTATCCATGAAACTTTTACGTTTTTCTGTATCATGAACCACAGCAATGTAAGTAAATACCTTCATAATGTATATAAGAATATATGCATTTCATTAAATGGTCACATAGAAATCATTTTACATGCTTTCGATCTTTCTTGTCTATAAAGAATTTCTGAGTCTCCATCCATTCATCTAATTGGGGTTGATTTCAGTGTTGTCATTTGTAAATTATTATTAAATACTTAAAGCAACAACAACTTTGATTTTAATATTTATCATTTCGTTTTATTTTAGGTAAGAAAATCCATTTACGAATTCAGATGACTTCACAACGGTATTTCATTAATTTTTTTTTCTACTAACGTTAAATATTTGGGGGGAGGGGGGTTAATGAAATCTAGTTTTTATTTTCCAAATAATTGTAAAGAATAAATAATAAGAGAATAAGTAGGTACTAGTAATATTGATAATCAAAATCTCATCATTTAAGGGTTTCCTTAAATTTGAATAATTTATCAAAATGTATTCAATATTTATTCACATAATGAAAATTTCTAGAATTATGCTTTAGATTTACGTCCTTTTGAACTGTATGTACTTTTTTTTAACCATTTAGTGAGGAAATTGAGCCACACCATAAGTTACAAATAAAATCGTATTAATAAAAGTTTAGGTTTTTGTTATAAACACTGTATATAAAAATATGCGGTTAAATGTTAATTTATTGGGTATGCACACCAACATCTGTTAGAATATTGTAATTTTTTTTTATCATAATTCAAGGATCAAGATTTTAGAGGCTAATGCAATTTTCCTTTATTTTCCAAATTTTGTCAGTTAAGTTCTTCTAATTTAATGCGTTGAAATGCTTTGCTTCATCTTTCAATTTCGAGATTTTGACGTTATTATGAATTTCCCACAATTAAAAAAAAAATTAACTTCCTTTTTCCTCCTATCCTGTGATATTCTGGTTTTGATTGTTTTCAAACAAGGGGTCGTCCATTAATTACGTGAGGTCAAAAGGGGAGGGGGGGGGGCGTCAAAATCTCACCAAGGGGGAGGAGAGGGGGGTCAACGAAAATCTCACGTAAACTTTTTCATTCAGAGAAAATATATATTATAGTTTGTTTTTTTTTTTGGTTGTTAAAGCAAGATTTCCGCTTTTTTTTTTTTTTTTTTTTTTTTTTAAAAATTTTTTAAATTTCCAAAAGGGGAGGGGGGGAGTCCAAATTTTTTAAAAAACACCTTACGTAATTAATGGACGGCCCCCAACGGCTGTTAAGTAAGAACGCCAAGCAAAAAAAACTACTTACTCCTGATATGTTATGTTCTAAAGTGGCCTCTATCTTCAATCAATGGAGAAGAATTAGAATCATTGATTGAGAGAATTTGAAAAAAAAAATCATATGTGACCAATTTGAAACCGTCGTCAGAAGAAATGATTTCTCAGATGATTCTCAATAGTTTCTCTTCAGTCTCATTACAAAATCTATAATACATTAAATCTTATACAAAAGAATGTTTTTGTTATCTCTTAATAATTCCGAAACTTATTCTGTTATAAATTAGGCTGCATCGTGGTTTCGTTCGTTTTATCTTCTTGGCTTTATCGATTTTTAACTATTTTTATATCAGCATGAAAGACTGATGATTGAGCAAAGAAAAAAAGTGCTAGAAAAGCAATCTCGTTATGTCTGCTCCACTGCTCTCTTACGATCAGGAAAATATTAGTTTGCCATTAAAATTCGGCTACAAGAAACAAAATATAAACGTAAAATCTATTATCACACATGTAGAAAGATTTTATTTCATTTCTAAAAGTAGTGCAAGTACGATCTCGGTCATTCAGTATTTGTACACTTCAGCAGTAGTTGTAAGCTCTTTTTTATATTAGTTTTTTCTATCAATCTTGTTGAATTGTTGCTATGAATCTGCATTGACACTTGTCAGAAGTTTATTTAAATAGTTTTGATGATGCAGTTTTGACATTAATTTGATTTTTTATTTGCTCTTTTTAGTCGTACGTTGTAGCCTAATACAAGGAAATTACGGTTAGGTTACTGTCTTGGGTTAACGTTACTCTAAATCAGAAATAATGCGTGTGTTTTGCGATGTCTTGATGTTACTAGGACAAAACGAAAAAAAAAAAAAAGAGAGAAAATCAGCTAATAGCCCATTACTTCATTGCTTGTAACATTAGACGGGTATTTTTCTTTGATACGCCGATTCTTATCTAATGAAAAGATTTCCTTTGTCCGGTTGCACCAAGCAGCTGTGATCTTCAGTTTCCGAAATCCATGTTCAGTAAAAACTCGCGATCCTGATATTTCTTTATTGCACCAACCAGAACGGGGCTGGATTGAACGCTAGTTCCATGATCTAAGTTTGCAAAAGCGGAAGTGCTAAGCCTAATCCTGATTGGTTACAGCAAACATCGTTTCTCGCACAATGAACTCGATCGGCGGTTTTGATTAACATACTTGGTTCGTATTTTCAGTCATCACTGAAAATTAATGAAAAATTAATAAAAACAACTAATAGATTTTAATTTTATAAATTTACTTTCTTGTTTTCCTTTTTAATGAAGATTTATATATAAATATGTGGTTTCCAGCTATTCAAACGAATCTCATTCGAATAGTTAAATTGCAGAAATGAAATTTTAAAAATGTACATCCATTCAGGCTTCTTTTATAGAATGGAATTTTATGTTACTTGAGAATGAATCCTCCTGTTGTTCAAAGGAATCGGAAGTCCTATAAGTAGGCCGATGTCAATAGTGAACTCAAGTTCAGCTCTTAAAAGGGAATTCTGCTATTCAACTTGATGTTCCATACCTCTTTGTATAAATGTATTCTCCAGACCTTGAAACTGGTGGCTTATTAGCCATTGAAACTGGTGGCTATAATTTAAAATTTTTAAATTTTTTTTTTATGTTTATTTTATCTTTAGTAATTTTTTAATTTTTTTTTTTACTTTTTACTTTTTATTTTCTGTGTAATTTTAATTCATTTTTATAACTATTAATTGCATACACTTTAATACTGTAATTTACTAATATCAAAGTTCGCTTTCATTCTTCTATGAGTCGATGACCCACTGGGTCTCATTGTTAAGCCGACTGAACAGGGCGCTGAGCATCGCCTGGGCTCGTGAACACTGTCACTGGACTCAATGCTACTGGAAACGTGTAATCTGGACCGACGAATCGCGGTCCCCACTGATTTGGGCAAATGGACGATTACGCGAATGGGAAAAAAAAAAACAAAAAACCAATGAGGCAACGGATCTCACTTGCTAACTAAGGACAATCCAGGGAGGTAGTATTGGTGTGAGATACATTCATCTGCAGACATCATTGACCGCCGGATGCTGCATAACCATACTTGCGAATCCATGTATTCACTCGGATGGGAGGAGACGCTTTCAAGAGGACAATGCGCCAACGCTGGCGGAAGTAGCATTCTTCTGAATTTGGCATCCTCAGTAGGATTGAAACCAACAGAATGCATGCGGTTCAACGTGTAGTCAATGCTAGGGTTCCACCACTGCTAATATTAGGGATTTGTGGACCTTATTGAGGAGCCATGGTTTACACTAACTAACAGTACTTCAAACAGTACTTCAAGCTCGTGGGAGTCTTATGTCTGGTCGTGCTTTTGTGGTCATTCTATGGAAAGAAGGACCTATGCGTTCCTAAAGGGTGTGTCAGTTTTTTTTATTTATTTATTTATTTATTTATTTATTTATTTTTTACGCTGTAGTTGAATTTTATCGCATAAAACTGGAAATCATGAAGATAGCAAAAAAGGATTCACTTATCTTTCTTTTTATTAAATGTAGAGAAGTGATATTTAAAAAAAAAAAAAAAGATATATTAAGTCTTCAGTGCTCATCCTGGAACAACATACTTCCCCTGTGGTGATCTTAAGTGTAAATCCAAATCTTTCTCTTCTGATTAGAATGAAAACTTGAAATTTTAATGGACACTTCAAGATTATCTTTCCTGTTGATTTAAAACGTAGTTCATTTATTCTAACATCGTAAGCCATCACGAACTCTTTCATCAGTTTGAATTCCAATACAACAACATTGTCTCTTTATTGCTTTTTTATAAATACCATAATATAAAAAACAAAAATGATTTCGTGAATTACAGAAACCACGGAATGATTTTTCCATTTTTTTTTTTTTCGATGAGATTAATGCCAAATGATGTCGATTACTGACATCTCTTGAGTGCTTAGCACTTACCCAAATTACTCCCCCTCACCGTCAGCTGCAAATTAAGTCTTTTTGTTCCCATTCAACCCTCCCCCACCTTTCCTTTTTTGCATCGTAATGATGGCAGTTGTCATTAAAGAGATTTTCAAGAACATCAGAAACAATTAGATCTCATCCTGTTCAATGGATTAAAATTAATTCGAAGAAACTTTCTTTTTTTGAATTAAGCATAGTTTTTTTTTCCATTTTCATTTGTCATTAAACTCATTGCTTTAACTGTTTCTCCATTTATAAGGCGATTGTACATTTGTATATCGCAGAATGAATTTCTCAGATGAAGGTGCATACAAAATGTTTAGGTTTGGGAAGTAATATTCTACCAAAGTTCAAGGCTTTCGAAATTGTTATATTGGTTTTTCTTTCCTTAAGGAATATGATGTAAAATTATTCGGTAGCGCAATGGTAAAATGCCTGTTTGTCAAATTAACAGTACTGGATCGTATCTTATGTGTTTTTCTCTTTCGTAATACTTTCATAATTACTTCCAATTGCTTTGATAATTGAACATCCGTAACAACTTTTTTTTTTTTTTTACATTGTCCTGTATTTAGTATTCTTTCACTTCGTTTCTTTCTCACAGTAATCTGCTTCAGTTCTTTTGAAAATTCGAAATTTCAAAAAAAAAAAAAAAAGCATAAAAAATTAATTCTAGACCTTCAGGAACAAAATTCTTCGGCCGTATTGTTAATTTTAAATCCTTACGTTCTTCTAAAACAAATAAATAAATAAATGTGCAGATCTTCAATTGCCAAAGGAAGTCGAAGGTGTTTTGATAAGACATCAACAATCTTAGACCTGAATAAAATTATTATAGTTCAATTTTTATTACAACATCTTCAGGGCTTAATGTTAACACGTATTCGGCAAATAAAGATTTGCGGTTAATTTTTCAACAACTGATATCTTTTAAGCAATATACTGCAGTTGTATCGTAGATAATTTCGATTCTCGACAATATTGTGCCAACTTTGTACTATATTAGTGCAAAAAAAAAAAAATCATCTGACTAAATCTATATTTTAGTACAATTGTATTCCATTCAGATTCAATAGTAATTATCTGTCCTTTTGCTTCAAAATCAGCGGAAGAATATTGAAGCGCCACTGCTGACTTTCACATTTATTTCTTTGTCCTAAAAAGAAGAACGTTTTCGTTCTCAATACTGTCCTCTTCTCATATTTCGGTGTCATTTATTAAACGACAGATTAAGATTTCTCTATTACTGGAATTTGTCTTCATTTAAGTTGTTTCTACTAAAAATCTGGAATCCACATTAGAGGATAGGACATTCTAATGAAGGAATTTTCATCGAGTTTTTTGTGTGGATGAATAAAAGCTCAGCACTACTTCTGATCATCATCTGACTGAAATTCATGCTATAAAAATAAAGAAATATTACTTTCTAATATTACTTTCTTCCCGTAAATTAAGTAAGTTTAAAATTATCAAATTTCTTTGTTTGCACCTCTTTTACACGAAGAAATAAGGAAGCTGCTTTAAAATATTCCACGCTTTCATTTTCCACTTTAATTTAATCGTAGATAAATGAACAAAAGCTGTATACATAAGCTTACTTCAAGAGTTCAGTTTATTTCATTTCCTGTACAGTTCTGTAATTCCTTTTCCATCGAAAAATTCAAATGAAATACGCTGAAATTTCATCAAAAATATTATACAAATTAAAGTTTTCTCATTATCATTCTTTTTATATAATTCTTAAACTGTTTTGTAAAGAACATGTGAAAAAAGATATTAAAAAAATTGTTTTGAAAATAACTTGCTTCGTATTGTTCCCTTCATAAATAAAGTTTAAGGACTATTGTGACTTAGACCATTTGATCAATTGGGCGTAGGGTTCATTAAGAGAATGATTTAAGATAATTACAGTAGACTCCCGATTTTCCGCTGACCTCTCTATTTCCATTTTTTTTACTGTACAATAAATTACGGAACATATTTTTGTACACATTGAGAAAAAATGTACGAGTCACGATCGGCAGTGCAGCATCCACATTTAGCGACATCTAAGCAGTGGTTTTTCGTGTTTCGACACGAAAAAACAAAGACAATTAACCGATTTTTTTTGTTAAAAATTAAGAAAATAAAGTAAAATAAAATAATTATTTATAATGTATGTACTGCTATTTTAATGTAAATAAAACATGTTAAAAGCATTTTTGTATTGATTTTCGTCCTACTTCGGATTATCCGCGGAATTCGCTTATCCGTGGTTACCGCGCCACTCAATTCCGCGGATAATCGGGAGTTTACTGTATTATCTAATATTGATTCGGTAACTTTTACGACTTTCATCTCAATTTTATTTTAATCATTGATTTATTTTCTACATCCATTGTTCTTGGATCTTTCCATGCAAATATTTGGAACTTGCCACCCCAACTATGTCTTTTCAGTTGTACATTCTTAATTTATAAGTTTATTTGTTTTAATGATAATCAATTATATTTTACATTCTATTTATTGATGCAGTAATTGTTTTTAGAAAAATAAAGGCTGCTCTGACTTTCATAGGATATCTTTTAATGCTGAACTTGATGAGCTCTAGCTTAAAACACTTATTTTATAATATTAAACGAATATTTGTTAAATAACGAATTAACTAATACTGTCGAACCACATCTTTAAAAGATCTTCATCATATATTTTGTACTGATTTGATATTTGAAAGATTTCATTAAATATTATACTAAGTTCATGTTCATTTTTACCATCACCGCTAACTTCCAGCTGCCAATGAAACACCTGACGCTGATTGAATCTAAGTAACTTCATTATCCAAAGTAAATTAAACCTAATAATTTACTTTAGGTAATAAAGTTAATTAAAGTGTAAACAGTTGCATTCAATTTTCGTTACTTGTTAAAGAGATAATTTATGAAATATTAATTGAAAAAACTCTCATCGTATAATTTCAATAAAAATTCTCTTCAAAAATTTTAATAGCAAACTCGTACAACAAGAGATTCGTTATTGATTTCGTCTTTATGAAATATCTGTTTAAAGCACTAATAGCATTGTTTTTACGGAATCTTTTGTTTGAGAAAGTAATAACCTAATTGAATGAGTAATCTTACAGAGGAAAAAAATGTGAACTTAATCAAAATACAATTCTATCTGTTATGTTTACACTCTGTGACAAAAAAATGTCAAAGCACCATGAAGAAAACGTCCAATTTGAAAGAAACTTTGGAAGTGTCATTTGTATGAAAAGAATTGGAATTGATTCAAATTTCACAGTGAAAAAACTTGTTCCCCACCAAGCAGTATGGAACAATAGCAGCATCTCGATTAGTATTATGTTGACCCGCTTCTGGCTGCTATGCATGTGACATAGAGTGAAATTAAAATACTGATATAGTCTTGTGGCAGATCAAGCCAAGCTTGCTGCAACGTCTGTTCCAAATGCCGGATGTTCGATGATGGATGTAGCTGATGTAGCACGTTCCAGATATGCTTGATGGGGAATACATCGGACTGGTCAAGGAAATGTTGAATTGGTTGGTGTCACTGCTGTGAACCGTGTGCAGTATGTAGTCGTACATCATCCTGGTAGGCGTGATACGAAGTGTAGAACAGCGGGTTGCAGGATTTCGTGCACGTATCGCTGTGTTCCATAATTACTATGAGAGGGTATCTACTGTCATTAGAAATGGTTCCCCACATCATTACACAGCTGTAATGGCTGTTTGCTTCTCGATAATGTTGCCATGTTTTGATTGCTGCGAGATATTTCTCCATCCGCGGAGGTGATGATCATTTGATGCAAAGCAGAAGTGGAACTCATCATTAAAGAAAAAACACGAGACCGTTCACGAGCAGGCCATGTCTTTCGGACATGGATGCTGCATTAGTAAAGGCAGGTTCGTAAGAAGCGATGTGAATGAAGCCCAGCGTTTCCAATTCGTCTAGCAATGGTCTAGATACAGTTTGTTGTATATAGGATGCCATATCAGTTTGGATGGTGGAGAGTAAAGCTATCGGAGTATTTAGAGCTTGCCTCACAACAAATCGATTGTGTCTATCAGTGGTACCCGACCAGAGCTTTGCCCACGTAATCTGTGTCCTCACGCAACCATCGATTCCAGCACTTTCCCACAGAAGCATCAGTACGATCCAGAAGGTGAGTGATTCGTCTGCATGACCAGCCGATTCCTCAGAGTCCCACGATGGTGCCTATCTACAATTCTTGCAATTGCATGTCGCATCATGAGTATATTATTCTTCCTCTCGTACGCCTTTTGGATTTTTGCTTGCTGGGTAGCCTGAAAAAGCTGATCCACGGTCTGTTTGACTCAAAAGGCTTCCTAATTATCGTGATTTATGATTTGGTTCTTTGTTCAGGTAGGAGTAAGGTTGTGGAAGGTTTTGAATTCCACATTTTGTTATTTTTTTATGCTTAGGTTTAGTTTTGAAGGGAGTCATTCGTCCCATCAGTTTGCTGTTAAATTTCCACTGCAAATCGTGTGAGCTTCACAAATAATTCTATTTAAACAATCCATGATGTTTCTTTAAAGCAGTAATTTTAAATTACAATCAAAATTTTGTGGACATTCTATGGTTTTAAAGCGTACTCATGGAATCGACTTACAAATAAATTGCATAGATATAAAATTAACAAATATTTTTTTCCAATTCTCTGATCAGGTTAAACATACACTGAATGTTATATTGTATGTAGCAGTATTTTTCGTTTAATATTAGTTGTAGCAATTACATTAAGATGCTGTTTTTTTTTAAATTTTCTTAAATAATTTTGATACATATATATTGGAACGTAGACAGATATTAAACATTTAATTAAATCTAATCAGAGATTAAGTTCTTTAACGGAGACATTCAGTTAATATATTGAATTGTGTGTTTACCATTTCACCTCTAATGATTAGTTAACAGCTTTGTATTTTATTTTAATCAATACCAAATTGATTATCTAAATAGATAATTCATGAACTGCAAATTGTTTTATTGTACACTATTACATAACAGAAACTGTATTGTTTACAGCGTGTTAGTTGATATCATTCAGAAAAATGTAATATTTTTCCCATCATTACTGTCAGGTTCAGCCAAAAAAGAAAATTGAACTTGGCTTAATTGTTAATCGAACTTTTTTTAACTGTTTTTATTGAAATAATATCTTATTTGTTAACAACAAAGAGTTAACGAAGAGAATCTTAAATTACAAAGTGTTTCATTTGAAATTACACACAAGAAATAATAATTTATTCCAAATCTCATGCAGATATTTCGTCTTAACTTAACATTGTTCTTACACAAAATACAAATGAAAAGAAGAAAAAATTCTTAATTTAACAAAATACAACATATAACAACTGAACAACATCAGACCTTTGTTAAAAATAAAATAATGTTAAATAATAATAACAATAAATTGAAATCGGAAACACAATAATAAATAATTATTTCTTGTGTGTAATTTGAAGTTTATGATACAGAAGTATTTGTATGTTTCATTTGACTTATGATTACGTTATTTACAGATTAGTTCATAAATTTGTGAAAAGTTCAGAATTCAATTTTACAATAGTCTATAGAATATCTAAAATGTTTCAGACAGTTGGTGGAATAAAGTTTATAAATACGAATATCTGTCAGAAAGAAAGTCAGTCATGAATCAAAATCAAGAGTGAGGAAAGTAATAGCTCAAACTTAAATACTATTTGATAGATTATTTTTTAACATACTTGGAATTTGAGGCCCTTTTTTACAGTCTTTTTGGTAAGTTTGTCCATTGCGGACGAATAAAAGGAATTTAAATATCGAATAAAAGCAATGAAGATTGATGTTTATAGACACACACACACACACACACAATATAACAGGAAATGAAGTTTATTGCTTGTTACAACGTACTTCTGAAACCATATCCTGAAATTTCTTTTAATTATTTGATGAAAAAAAAAGTGAAAGAGACTGATATCATTTTTCCTTCTTCATCAAAAGTTCGTTTCCAAATTTTAATATTTAAAGAAGCAAGAAAGGAAATTCCATTTTTCTCCTGTCACCTGAAATCACCATTTAAATGATAACTAAATTTGCCATTCCTACCTCTTTTATTTCTGTGATCGGTCCTTTCTTATTCTGAACCGTTTTCCTCTGCCTGTAATGACTCTGGGATATTTTACCTCACGTTCGCGAAGGTTCTATCCGGCGACATTCATAATCCGATATTCAGATTCGCCTCATAGGGAAACTACGTGATCGGAGCGGCTGCTTCGGGGAATGAAATTACGTCTCTCTTTAAATACAGGCTCTGTGGAAAGATACCGTCGTGAATTCGTAAAGATTACATTGTAGTTTTTATAAACATTAAAAGCCT
>JAFIDM010000003.1:59457358-59534807 GCA_023159025.1 Thereuonema tuberculata
CAAAAAAAAAAAAAAAAGATCTTTACGATTTTTAAGACAAATGTAGTTGTTTTAGAGAAACAAAAATCAGTTAGTTAAAAATCATTATAAAGCACTCAGCATTATATGGAATTTCTGTACTTTAAGGTGCAAAAATATAAATATCAATAAGGTTAACCAAATGATTGAGTTTAGCCCAGCACAGATTTCGTCAATGAATTCGTAAACAAAGTCACAATAAAATTCATCAGAATCAACCATTGCTTTACTCTTTTTTGCATACTGAAGAATTTGGAAAAGAATTAATACTTAATACATAAGAAATGAAAGAAAGAAATGCAGATAATTTCTGCACAAATCGTTGCAACTTGTGCTGCTTACAACATATTAAGTCTTACATGTAATTGCTGGTTTGATTGATAGACTACTTCTATTCGTCTCTGATTTATTTATTTTTTGGAGGGGGGGGGGAGTATATACAAAATTTCTTTTCTGCTTAATGCATTATATTTCAGATAGCTATAAGTTAAAAACTTTCAGTTCATTGGAAAGAATTGTATTTATACCACTATTGTATTGCCATTGCGCAGAATTTCTTTGCAATTGCATGTGTTCTTTGATCATTATGGCTGCTTTACACACACTAGAAAACTTGCCTCAAACGCGCTTGAAAATTTATCTTTTTTTTCAGTTGGGGAAAATGCCGACGCTCTAGAGGTGCGAGCGGCAAATCGCGTTTGCCTCTCGTTTAGATCACGATTAAAACTGCCGGTCGCCGAAGCGACAGCAAGATGATATTGTGGGGTAGTTTTGCTAATAATTCTTAACTCATTTCACAGCAGAGTGAAAGAAAAAGGAAAAAAAAAAAGATCTCGAAGGAAAAGAATGTGGTGAATAAGCTGTGGATTGAAATCACGAAAAAAGAATATCCAGATTTCGGCGTGAAGTTAACACTGTCGTAGTTTTTAACTAATTTTTTTTCGCCGCCAAGGATGCTGATGTCGACTTGCTTCTAATATTTGCCTGAATTTATTCGTTGTATTTAGAACTAGTGGCTGGGTTTTCTATTAAAGATAATCATCAGAGTTTAAAGATGATTACTTTCTGATTTTTGAAATGTGCAAAGTTGAAAATTCTTTAAGAAAATCCGAATCATTTCTAGTATTTCCTTACTTCTATGATTCAATGCAAATTGAATATATTATTGCATTAAAAAAAATATAAAATAAATATAATTTCCTAATTGTTATTATATAGTCATTTTGACGAGAAAGATACAGATCAAGATATTTTTACTATCTTTTCGTAACATTATTCGTGGAAGATTTTATGCAGCTGCACATTCACCTTTGGCTCTAGTTAAGGCTTTAGTGAAGTTAATTTCCATAAATGTCCTTAAATCCGTTTAAATTTGTAAGGTTGATTTCAG
This sequence comes from Thereuonema tuberculata, assembly GCA_023159025.1. NCBI lineage: Eukaryota > Metazoa > Arthropoda > Chilopoda > Scutigeromorpha > Scutigeridae > Thereuonema > Thereuonema tuberculata. Next base: position 59,458,767 of record JAFIDM010000003.1, read on the forward strand.
AAAACAATTACGCAAAAATAAAGACAGAAGATTCACAACAAATTTCAGAGTTTATAGCAATAAAGTAGTTCAATCAGGATAAGGACAGTATGCTTTTGTTGTTTTGGTTGTAATTGCAAAATCATTGAAAACTTCATTTGTTTCGTCTTAAACATTCATCTTTAACATTTCTGTCTGCATATCTACAAAAATTCACATATTACATTAAATATTTTATACCAATTTATTAAAATCCAACGTTATTTGAAATCGATCAGCTATTTGGGACTGCTTTTTTATAAATTGGACAATTTTTTTGAAATTTCGTGTTATGATACAACTCAAAAAAATGCAATGTGAATATTTATGTAATATTAAAAAATGTAGCCTATACTAACTTAGTTTATCGAATATCGTACCTCTGTTGCGACATTTCTCAATGTTCACATTCCACTTTTTCATAAATTTCCATTCATAAATCTTTGGGTTGTCCAACTTCTTTTTGTGTCTCAGCAGCCGCAGGTCGAAAAGAAAATTGAATCAAATTGCAAAGAAGATGGAATCAGAAGTATATTGAAATATGCTTTGCCTTGATCCTCTTATCGAAGCCAATAATAAAAGGTGATTTCCCAGGGGAAAGACAGAGGCTCCATGGAATCGAGTAAATTTTCGAGGGTCAATTTGATCAGTGGAGAGGGGTTGTGTCTTAGGACCCATTCAAAGATAAGAGCTGCTGGTTTTATTGTTATCTAGAGACACTCTTCACTTTCACCTGAATCTCTTAGGCCGTGGAAATGATGAAAGAGAAAGCGTTTAGCACTTTTATGAGCGATTATACTTTATGGCTTCCTCCTTCCTGATGATAAATTTATCTTAAACTTCATTTGATTTAACATTAATTTCGTCATATATTAGATATTATGATTAACGAAACAGTATTTCAACCCACAAAAAGGCACTATCTATGTTAACGAGTTTATGGTTTGTCTCCTAAAGTTTCTAATAAGTAGAAGTCGTAGTAACATCTACATGGACAGTGTATCTGTCTGCAGCCATTACTATTTTTACTTGAAATTTTTTCTGAAATTAAAAGATGGGATTTTTACTAATTAAAGTTTATTCTGGATGTAAATGACAACTGAAAGATTAAACTTGAGTTACAATTATTAGTACTTGTAGTTTTGATCCAAATTGTTACGTATAAACTTAAATATAATCATTATAAATAATTTTAAATATGCGGAATTATATATAATGTTCTCTTAAGTGAAATTTTTAAGTATCTAGATTATATATTGTAATTCAGACATGTGATAAATTAAAATCTATATTCTTTCCAATTTTAAATTCACTGATCTCCCTTCGAATATTTGGAAAAATGAAACCAACGTCAAAAGAAGGCAAGGTTTTGAAAACCGAAACTTAACTAGTTGTAATGTACACTACGCCGTGCTGGCGTGGCCGTGCGGTCTCGGCGGCGGTTTGCCGTGGCGGCCAGTGCGCCAGTACCTGGGTTCGAATCCCGGCAGTGGCATGGTTGTTTCAATTTCCTTTCCTGTGTTGTCCAGACTCTTCTTCACTTTCTCTTCGGTCTGACGTCATTCCTTAATGGCGTCCTGGGGAAGGCCACGGGAAACCACCCCAGTATCTTTCCCTTGAAATTCTAGGGAGTCTGCTAGGGGTTCGCCATCTTTGGAACACTAGCGCTCCCTGGAACACAGAGGCTTCGGCTACGAAGCTCGCACTTCGGTGCGTACCGGCATCACACAATGAACACTGCTCATAAAATTTAAGGGATATTGTGAAATAAATATAATACATCCAAAAACCAGAGGCATTTGAGTTATTAAAGAATATCATCAGAGAAGCAACGTTAATTAGCATATTTGCCCACAACCCTATATAAAGAGGCTGGCGCTGCTGGGTTATCTCCACTTTCCTGGATCAACAACAAGTGGCTGAATCGTTTGAGTGTCACCTGAAAATGCCCCTGCAACGTAGAGAGTCAAAGGGTGTCTTAAAGCTGGCCAAACACAGACGACAGTGGCAGCAGCGGTTGAAACCTCCCAAAGCGTGATTAGCAGACTCTGGAATCGTTTCAGAGAGACAAGCACAGTACGAAGAAGACCAGGGCAGGGCCGCCCACGTGCCACCACTGCAAGAGATGATCGCTACTTGACGCTAATAGAACGAAGGATCCGGCGAAGCAATGTGACTGAGCTGCGGGGACAGTTTCTCGCTGCTATTGTACGACGGTTGTGCGAAATCGTCCCCTCACGGTGGACTGTATGCCCGGCGACCAATGGTACATATTCCGTTAACTGCTGAATATCTCAGAACCTGCAGAAGGTAGGGTTCTGAGATGTTATCTTTCTTGAACCCGTGAAGAATGGTTCACGGTTCTCTTCAGTGACGAGTCAAGATTCAGCCTGCAGCCTGACAATGTCGTGCCCTGATCTGGCGTGAACATGGAAGGACGGGGTAACCCACGTTTCGTGAAAGAAAGACATTCCTTTGGTGGATGTGGAATCAGGGTGTGGGCCCGCATCAGCATTGGTCATCCCGACCTCCATGTTGTTAGAAATGAACAGTGTATGCTGTAAGATATCGGAATGAAATTCTACAGCCTGTAGTGTACCCTACGCTGGAGCAGTAGGGACCAACTTTCTTTTTACGGACGATAATACACGCCCCCACCGTGCGCATCTCGTCAACAATATGCTGCAAGAGTCTGTAATCGAACGCATGGACTGGCCTTCACGTTCTCCAGACCTGAATCCCACCAAACACGCTTAGGGTACACTAGGAGGAAGTGTTGCCAGTCACCAATCACCTCCCTTAACATTTCCTCAGCTGGAAGTTGCCCTGGTGCGCGAGTGGCTACGATTCCCACAGGAACTGCTGGACAATTTGATCCTCTCCTTGCCTCATCGCTATCAGTGTGTAGTTGCAGTCTCAGGTGACCATACATCCTACTGAACAGTCAATGTATGATACATTTTTCACGTTTGACATGCGAATGTTAAACCCCGTCCATGTGTCACATCCTGCTCAATCCCGATACATGGATTTTGCATCTCATTTGCATATTGAGACAACTTCCATTTCCGTGTCGTTTGCTTCTCTGATGATGTTCTTTAATAAATAAACTCAAATTCATTTCGCGAAATCCCTAAATTTTGTGAGCAGTGTATATGTAAACCAAGGCTTAGCTTCAATATCTTAATAACGTAGTTTTATTAATATTGAGCTTTCTCTGTTATCTTCAAGCTATTAATAATCCAGAATTCATATAGAATTCGTACATCCAGAATTTATATTAAAAGTTGCTAAAAAATTGAAAAAGTTTTTCCTTCTTATTTTTGTAGCATTAAATTCAAAAAAGAATAAGAAGAAAATGTCAATAAAATGTTTTAAGCAAATGTTCTATATTTTTTTTTCCTGATTTGACTGTTAACATATAGGCAGTTCTCATCTTCTTATTGATCTGTCGTTGGATGGTTGAGGAGGGGGAAAGGAAAAAAAAAATGAAAGTATCTTAAGACGCGTAGGAGGATCAGAATAGTGATGGACTGATCGACTTTCTTTGACGTCCGAATCTGCATAAATAACTTTGAACCACGTGACAGCAGAATATTGAAGAGAAAGGCATCCGATAACATGGAAATTAACTTTTTTTTGTTTCGATCTGACAAAAGGAATATTGGTATTTTTCTGTCTTCAATGGGAATTTGGGATTTTCTATTCAAAATAAATTTCCCAGCATAATTTACCTATTTGTCATTTTCATTCTTACTTTTTTTTTTTTTTACAATTTTTTTGACCCGTTTGTTTTCTGAAATATGAAAAATCTGTCATAGAAGAAAAAGAATTCAGGAAAGAAATCATGAAAAGGAAAAGGTGGGTTTTTTTCTTCTTTGTTATGTTTGGGAAGAGGAAGAAGAAGTCTTCCTCCTCTTTTCCCATTTGCAAATCGAATAGCATTTCATGCTGTTCTCAAACTTCATTCTAGGACTCAGTATCTTTTCCTTTCTAGTTAAGTAATAAATTCTAGTTCTATAAGTTGTAAATTTTAATCTGAATAAAATTAAGAGTTGATTTTTTTTGTTTTCTCGATTCCAAAAAATCTTCGGTAATGTTGTTTCGTTTTATTTTTATTTTTTTTTTGACTCTTGGAAATGATGAAAACCTACAAACATGCTTTTAAATAATTGTATTTGAACTTCCTGTAACACAGTTTCTTGAATTGTTTCTTCTACACAAAATTAAATTAAAAAATATATTTTTAAATATAGTCTAGCTTGAAATTCACAGAGTGAAAAATATTGTCCTCCACTTAATAATGATTAATTAAGTTTACTTTAGATATTTATTTATTGACAGTGGAATTCGGTTATTCTTCATTTGGAAGCAGTAAATATGTTGCCGTGTTTTCTCTTTGGTCGATTTCTCTCTCTTTGATTTCAAGAGATATTCCTCAAAAATTGTTTTTCTGAGAATGAATAATTACTTCCTAACAATCGATGTCTGAAAGATTTTTGTATCTGCAATTGAGTCATTTCAAATTATAAAATAACATATATTCAGATCTTTTGGAATGGTCGGCTGCATCTCATCTTTCAATCCCATTTCATCTTTTTCTTTGGATGATTAAGCTATTAATCAACAAAAAAGCCTGAAACAGCATTTGGTCGAATCAATTTTTTTTTCTCAGATTCACAGAAATTAAAGAAAAGTAATCTTTTCAAAAGTATATTTTATTCAGATTTAAAATAAAGAGAAATCATAATTTCTTCATTTAGACGTAGAACTTTTTTTTTTTCTCAATATTTTGCATCTGTTGATCATCTCGTTAAGAATCTACCAGTTATACTTTATAATTTTGGAAACAAAATCACTGGCTTTTAATGTACCTCAATTGTGGTACAGGGAAGGAGAAAGGTTGCCTTTTACCTGATAACTTTATTTTCAATTAGAGGAAGGACCCTCACATTTTGATCGATTGTTTAATCACGTTGTTTATCAAGTAATTGGAATGTTGTTGTTGTTTCTTCACTTGACGCTTTCTACTCGTGATGACGGATAATGACCTGTGGAATGTTATAGTTTCTTAAAAGTATCTGACAATGTAAATTACAATTATCTGCGATGAAATATATATTCTTGAATGAGATGAGAAGTAAAATCGACTGTCGATTTTTCTTTTACCAGATTTTACTATCTTGAGATCTAGTTTATCTTTACGTTATTTTATATTCGAAATAAATTTATTTTAAAGCTTAATGATGTTGCAAAAAGATAGACATACTGCATGGGGAAGCGGGCGATCGTCGGACTGGCCTCTAATAGTCCCGTTATAAAAGCCTAAGCCTCTTGGTCACCCATGTTGTGGTACAGTTGAACTTTTTTACCTTTAGCTGTGTGAGGAATTATTATTACTGAATTTATTTTTTTACGTCAAAGAATTAAAGGTCTAAACTAACGTTTTCATTAATTTTTTTTTTCAGTAATTAAAGATTAGCGTTTATTGTTCTAATGTTATTGTTCTAAAGCCTTATTGTTTAATGTTTTAATATAGTCATTATGAAAATGAAAATTCTGCCTATATTTCTAGTAATATGTTATGAATTATCATTGTGTGACGTAGTTCTATGCATGCGCAGCTTTCGAATCGACGTTTTTCGTCTTGAACAGAAATGATAGTCTTAAATTCAGTTATCTATGTTTCAGTATAAATGTAATGTAGAAAAAAAAAAGCCTTTGAATGTTATAATAGCAATGCTTTGATAATCTTTGAAAAGACCTTGAATTACACTGCTTCTTGTGTCCAAGAATCTTAGGGTTATATGGAAGGAATTTGAGGCACTGGGACGTATTACAATATGCCATCAAAAGTTTATTTAGTTTATAATTTTTTTTTTTTTTTTTTTTTACAATTAAGAAAAAGAAATTATATTTTTTCCCAAATAAAAAGAACATTTTGGCCATATTCCGTTTTTGTTTTTGAATTATTTATAAAATGTCAACTTTTGTTAGCGAAATTGAAGGAGCTTCGTTTATTTATAAGCAATTAAATCTTAATTTCGAAAGGCAGAGCTCCAAACAGGAATCTGTTCAATATGGAACACTCCGTTGATTGCTTGGAGGGGGTGGGGGTAATTAGAGAATATCCCCATTAAAGCAAACAGATTCTCATTCCTCACTTAATGATCGCAGCACCCTCTCTCGGAATGAATTCACAAAATGCCTTTTTAGTCAGACGATTAATTTCTGTTTTTTGTAGTTGAGACAGAAAACGTTGTTTAAGAGTTTCTGCGCTGATAAATTAGACATCCGTTATTAATCTGCCTCTGGGGATCATCCATCTTAGCTCTCACAGAAAATTAGTTGAAAGAGAAGGCTTTTAGGTGAAACGAACCCATCTACCAGAAAAAGCCTCGAATCGAACATCATCTTAATGAAAAATATCTTTATACAGACAGGAAATTATAAAGTGTAGGTTTTATATTATCAAAGTACTTAAAGCGATGCCTCTTTTATTATTATTACCCGGATTTTCATGGAATATATTTTTTCCTGATCTTCTCATACTATTCTAATTAAAATATTAGGTTCTTTAATTGTAAAATAAATGCGTAGTTTTACCATTTTGTATTTCAGAGCTTAATCTCCTATTTTGGATAATTTTCGAGTAATACTTAATATTAGAGAAATTATACTTGGTTCCGATCTTAACACAAAAAAAATCATCTTTTCTTTTTTAAAAATTTATTGGCATTTTTTATTAAGTCTAAATAGGATCTTTGGCTACAGTTTTGGTTTTTCTAAGTGAATACTTACATATTAGGGTCCTACTTCAGTATGTTTTCGAACTCGATTTACGTACATTTGCAACATGAAAGGCTCTGCACCTAAAAACAGTTCCATTATCAAAATAAGGAGAGAAGGCATAGTTTTTTTTTCAAGAGTTCAGACTAGAAATTTATCTTAAAAGCAAAATGAATAAAAAAAAAAATCCTCTGAGAAATGATATTAAAGTTTTGCTCGTGTTGTTAAGAAAGAAAGATTCTTGAGAAAAACAAATTCTATAGAAAGAATCTAAAATCAATTATTGATTATTTAACAGTGTTTAAGACTAAATAATTTTAAGTCTTAAACACACAGGTGAAATAAAAATTATTTACATTTCTTTTTATCCATATATCTTTATATGAATTATTGCAAATTATATAGTCTAATAAACATAACATTAGAAATATGATTTAAAGGGAATAAAATGGAAAGAATAAAACGGATCAGTTAAGAGAAAATAAATAAGGTTACGCAGTTAATTCTTTTAAGCTGAACAGTCTTTCTCAGAGGACAGTTAAATATATTCATTTATGACATGATGGTCAAAATATTAAAGATAATTAAAACAGTTCTCTTGAATTCGCTTACAATTAGATTATACATTTTTACTTTAAATTTCGTCAGTGATCTTTAAGAGAACAGTTTAATGATAATTGTTTAGAATTATTTTAATGATTTTTTTTTTTCGTGTCAGTATTCGTTGTGAAGAAAAAATTGCTGAAAAAACATGTCTCAATGAAATTGAACAATTTTTGATCAAAGCTGGATGGGGTTAATTGCTTTTCTAATAAAATAAGTATAGACACAAATGCAGATTACTCGAAAGTAACAAAATCAATAGATAATAACTCAAAATTTATTACTGTATTTTTAAAACGATTTGTTGTAATTTTTTTCCACTTCGGTCACTCTGTTAGTAGATGCCCATCTTGTTATTCGTTCCAACACGTTTTCTGTCGAGTAGATTCGAAAGAAATGCCTTCAGGAAATGAAGTCGTTCGCAACGTTGTTCGATTTGGAAAGATGAAAAATTACCACCACCCTTTCCCCCACAGCTTGTTCCGGACCACTGAATCCCTCTTTGAAAGCCATCTGAAATCAATCTTCACTGTTTGAGGATTCCATCGTAGCCGAAGTAAAATCCTTCTTCCTCCCAAAGTGGAACCTCTGCATTTTTTAATAATTTTGTGTAAAAAGTTATCATTTAATTTATCTACAAGATTTCTTAATGTCAAAGGAAGATTAAAATTAAGTACTTCTTTTGTCTTTTAAAATTTAAATTTCTTTCTGATCTATTCCCTCATCTACAGATTAAACATCATTGAATCCTATAAATAAAAATGAGTAAGAAAAAATCAAGGAATCAAATTGTTTTCACTTGCAATAAGTAAACTGTTTACTGATTGACTATGGTACTGAACTAGGGATTGAGTCATTGTAATTGTAAACAATAGTAAACCATGTGCTGTGGTTAGCATCTTATTGGGGTTTTATTCTGTAGTCTTAATTTAATTTTATTTATTGGTGTTATTTTGAGGTAAAGGATTTTCAGATGATGTCCTGATAAAAATTCGTTATTGTTTAGTACTGAGTTAATACTAAGTCATTGCTGACATTGATTTGGCCGAGTTTATTTTATGACAAAAATACTCACAATTTGAAGAAGTATCTTGAAGTCTTCCTAAAATAAAAGTATTAGCTAAAAGGTACTTGATGGAATGCCTTACTTGAAACTTGATAGAAATTGCCTTTTGAGATAGAAAACTCTTACAAATATTGGAATAATATTTGCGGCTTTTTAGTTTTTGTTATCTTTACAGTTTGTTTATGTCTATATTTCTACTTAAAAGTTAGATTAATAACACCAATCCAACTTTCTGAACTACATAGATCTTGAAGCTATTTAAGTTTTAAGCCCCTGAAAATCTTTCTATATGTTTTTGAAAAGAATGCTTAGGGCTATTACCCACAGTCTGTCTGTTCTCAACTTCGATATAACTTTCGCTAGGCCCAATTTTTTATCATAGAATGTTTGATAATCTGAAAAGCTGTTTCTATTAAAACCTTCCCGTTTATTGGAAACGGAGAAGTGACATTCCTACTCCGTGCTCTTGACTTAATAATGTGCAGAAATATTTCAAACCACGAAGTTTTATTTCGGTTTTGAAAAATACTTGATGAAACCTTTTCTCATCCGCAATCCACTGTGTCGCGGAGCCCGTTTCAACCTTATTTTGAACCCAACACTAACTGTTTCCGATGGTCTTTTGGGTAAATCACAGTTCCAGTGGTGGGTTTCCCTGTATTGGTCCATGTCGTTTGGGAAGTAAACATTGAGATTGGATAGGAAATTCCCTTACTTCAATAACGTGCTCTCCGAAACCTCCAAGTTCCTAAACAATCACTGGAAAATGTGATTCCAATCCATCAGTGTGAAAGATCTGGTAGGGAAATGAAACATTCAGTTTTATTTATATTTACATTAATCTAAAAACTGAAATGTATCCCTTTTATTTACAAAAGAAATTAAAAGCATCTTCAACTATGTTTCCAGCATTTCAGTGGAATGAATTGCACGTACATTCCTGGCTAGCAATTTTTAAAAGACAAATATTTATGGTTTATTAATTTCAAATTATTTTTGCTCTGTCATCTAATAAACAACTAAAATGTGTGGGTTCGTAAGAACCATGTAAAGCTTAAATAGTGTATCTTTAAATATGACTGCAGTAGAGATGTAAACAGATATAAAAAATAGATTCAGAAAAAAAAGCAAAGAATTCTGAATTTATCAAAGAGAATAATAAATCATTATCCTTTCCAAGAAAGCAGTAAATGTAAAGTAGGCAGCGTAAGCTTGTTGGTCGATAGAATCAGGATGTTATTATAAATGCAAAAGCTGAAGTAGAACTTCGTGAAAATATTTATGTCCGTAATTGTAATGTTTACTGATACTATTTAATTGCCTAACTACTTAAATTGCCCACTTACTACTTAACTACTTAATTGTTTACTACTTATAGTAGTTTTCAAAAAAGAAGGGTTTGTCATATATGGTCATTACGTAGCGATCGATTTTGTCAGGAACAAACGTCACCAGTCATGACGTCATTAACTTTAACTCCGAGCAATCAGTTCAAGATGGCGTCGTTTTGTGATCGCATAAGCGTGACCAAGAAAGGAGAAAGTTTGCATAGCCAAGCAAGGGGAATAGTTTGAAACGTTTGTAATTATTTCAATTTTAATTATTATTATGTATTCGTAACTCTAGAAAAACCAGAATGTTTTCGTATTGTTTATAATGTACTTCAGTTACGGATTTGAGCAAGAGATGGCGCTGTTACGTCCTGGAAACATCAATCTGTAAGAAAATTACGTCATCAAAAGCTTTTCTTTAATGAACTGAACTGTAACTACTTAATTGTTTACTACTAACTGCTTAATTTGCCTCCTTAACTGTTTTGATGTTTTGTTTTGCTCTCTGGGAGCCTTTGTTTACTTTTCATTTTATTTATTTTTTTTTCAAATTTTAATTTAAATTCGTCGTTTTAAGTCTTTCGACTTGTTAATTCTTGCTTTAATTAAAAATATGTCAGGTTTATTATTTTTTCAGATTTTCTTTTCCTAGGCAAAAAGTTGAAAATTCCCTTCCTCTCTTTTGCAATATACGAGTGAAGGCCTTTTCAAGAATGCTTTTTAGTAAATTAAACAATTGTTAATGATATTTTAAAAATACTTTCTATTGCAAATAGAAACTACATTGATGCCATTTAAGATGATCCTTCGTTTCTCTTTGTAGCGTTGTGCGGTTTCGTAAGAATCAGTTGTTAATTCTTTAAATTGACAGTTCGAGACACCAAGGAAGAACAGCATTTGATAATAAAAGAGGAGTTTGTGCAAAGAGGAATTTCTCTTCTGAATGCTATGTTTAAACTGCAGACCGTTTGAGGAAGAAAGAGAATAGTTTTACTCAATAAGAACCTTAAGTCATTTCACTTCATTGTCAGAGAAGAGAGGAGATATTGAAAGTTCACGTGGCCAAATTAGAAGAAGGTAATGGTGTTCGACGAAAAAAAAAAGTGAATGATGACGTTTTTGCTTATTGTATTTTTTGCAATAATTCCTTAAAATATCGGAACTTGTGTCACAGACTTTGGCTGAATTCAGATGATTCACAAATACTGTTCGTTTTTGTTTACGAGAACCTTCAACGCTTTTGCGCATGCGTCAGGTCTCCTTCGATTTCATCAAAATAGGGGTGAGGAGAAAATAAGATGGGATGTTTACTTTTTATAGTGTTAGTTTACTAGTATTTGCGCTTTTCGGGAAAGTATTATGGATAGAATAAATACTATTGCAAAAATGCTCCTTTGTTATTTTTTTCTTAAAAGCGAAAATGTCCAAAAGAATTTCTTAGGAAAGGGACCATCTCAGCATATCACCCCTCTGCGGAGTAAAATCGTCCGCCAGTGGTGGGTCTGCCTTTCGAAAACGAACAGTACAATAAGCAAAAGTAATAAGATGGTTACATCGTGTTTTAGTAGCTACTTATTTCCTGGTATTGTTATTATGACATATAATGACGATTAATAACGATTTTCGTTCAGTGACGATTTCCATCTGGGTTTTTTATTTTCTTAAGATGAAATAATCTTCCTTAACAATGTTTTGATAAATTAATCAAATATCACCAAGAGAATAGAAAGTGCATGGTATGCTTTTACATTGTTTTTCAGTTTTGCTCACAGCGACGTCTTCTTTAAATTACTCGTGAAAAAAAAGAAAAAAAATCTTTGACTTTTCCGAAGGAAGATTTTGAAGTTTGCAGAATATCCTGATGCTACTGTTCATTTACTAAAAATATTAGTCAACTTTAAAGATTGTAATTACGAATCATAAAGAATTACGATCTTTCTTAACTTTCCTTTCTGTTTAGTTCTGTTGGTCGATTCTAGCAATACATCTTCCAGATTCTTCTAGAAAGTCATCGGTCAGCTTTGTTTGACCTTCTGAAACCCTGCTTCCAATAGTCTTGTTCGAGTCGATAAATTTCGGCTGGTGGTATGTTTTCTGTCGGTGGAAAGCGTTATTACACGTCAAATTTTCGTGAATGCAACAGAGGCCAAGTCCCCCTTCCATGCTGTTTCGTTTGAATATTCGTGGAGTATCTCTAGGGGATCAACGTCTTGCCCTTTGGCAGATTTCTGTTGATAGATGCTGCAGTGAAATTTGTTATTTGTTTTGGTCAGTTCCCCTGTCACGAAAATTCGGTTTTATTCAGTGAGTTAATTACCTCCATATTAAAATTTATGATTTGTAACTTTTGTTGAAATTAATCTTTTGCTTCAGATATTTTAATAGAGATGAGACAAAATCTTGAAAGAAGCAGTGTAATTAAACCACTGCTAAAGATCAACTTCAAAGAAGAACTACTATCAGTATTAAAATAAAATAAAACATCAGAAGTTTTACGTGCATTGTGGAAATTATCCAAAAGACGCCTTTCCTTTTTGGATAAAATAAAATACTTCAACCACATACATAATAGCGAATTTTCGGGATCTATCGCCTACATCCCTTATATTAATTTTCCATTTTAATAATTGTATATTATCATTTTGATATTTATGATTTATTTAATTCTTATATTATTTTGTATTTATTTAATGAAACTAAAAGAAAGGCTTGAAAAAGGAGAATAGGCAATAGACCCCGAAAATTCGCTGTAATATGTGGTTGAAGTGTTTTATTTTATTATTTATGATGGAGAAAGAAGGAATACCAAGAAGATACTATCAGAGACATTGGAGTTTAAATAAATGAGAAACGTAAAAAATAAGAATAAATATTAACTTTCGCTCTTAACAATATTGGAACTTGTGTCGGCTTTGGCTGACTTATGCTAACATCAAAGTGAGATATCACGTCCTCTTATGTTGACAGTTCTTAGTAAAATTGAATGAAATTAACCTAAAACAGTAGAGTCCCGATTATCCGCGAGTGCCGCGAAATTTTTTTTTAATTACGAACCTCAAAAAAAAAACAGTTTTAATCCAAGCCAACAACAGGGAAAATACAATAGGCACTACAGTGCGAAGGTCGAAAATTACTGACAGGTTTATTGTGCATCGTGATCCTATAGGCCTTCTCGGAATTTGTGGATGAGTGGCAGGCTCTTGCTCTGCAGAAAGGTTTCTGCTGTACTGTACATATTTTAAAAGTTTTGCATATTATGTTTTTTGTGTAATAAAACGTAGTTTTATGCTGAAATATTTTTTTTCATGTTTACACCTCATATTTAGTCTTTTTTCGGGTTATCCGCGATTTTTACCATCCGCGATACCCTTGCCATGCAATTCCGCGGATAAGCGGGGCTCTACTGTATTCTCTATTAGAAATGGGAGTCTAATAAATGGGATTCTTCTAGAATTGCCATTGAATACTCTCGACAATATAACCAAGAAAATATAAGAAAGAACAACAGTGATCGGAGATAAGTGGGGTAAGAAATAGTAATGCGTCAAATATAAAATATATGGAATTTGGTTCAATTTTAAAATATTTGGTGTCGTGAAGAATATTTACTTACATTTCAATAAATTTAACATTTTTAACAAGGCATTTAATCAGTCTTTGAATTTGAGAATTTCAAGTTTAGCAAAATATTGCATTTGTAAATACTTTGTTATAAAACAATACTGTAATTTTGTTTTCACAATAATTCAGTGAAAAAGTTTTGTTAGATGCCAACTGAATTTCTCGTGTTTTGAATAGAGACTGCCAGCTATTTTGTTGTCTAATAAACGCTGCTGAGTTGTAAGACCCGAATGGTATTCGCTTGCACCTTAAGTAATGAAACTTTTTAAAGAAACAAAAATATCCTAAGTAATAATTCGGAAAATTTTGAAATTTTTTCAAACTTAGTAATTATTCAGCAATTATTCTTTATTTAATCAAATTTCATGTTGAAATATAATTCAAGGCTATGGTAGATTACAGATCAGTTATTGATATGTTATTAATAATTTATTGATTAATAAATCCATCATTAATTAAGGATTTAATTAATTAGCTAATTGGTCAGTTTATTGATATAATTAGCAAATAGCTGAACAAATAGTTTCAAACGTTTTTAACAATTATTAGGTTTTTATGGAAGTCTTCTAAAACAGATTAAATAACAAAAAAGAATAGGATTGGTAAAATCTCGATAATCAAAAAGAAAAGATCTTTTTGGGTCTTTAATAATTACGAAATTTCTGTGTAAGACATACTTTTTTTGCAGCTAAGTTTACATTCACTTTTCCTTTCTTTGAATATCGATGAGAATCTTCCTCTTCTCAGATAATGAAAAATTTCCGTTTCCGGTCTCTTCTCGTGCTTTCAATAAATTTGTCAGAATCGAACAGAAGACGATGAAAGTATTGTGAAAGAAGAAAATGAACCGATTTATCTCTTCTCTGGAGACAGGAATCGTCTCTTTTCTTATCAGAGCGCGCAATCACAGGAATAAGCGAGGGTGGTCTCATCCTTTCTGTCCATTCAGCATTTTTCGAAATCAAAAGCATCGACGAAGGCCGTTGATTTGTCGATTGGTTCATGTCTCTTTAATTCTTACAGGATTCTTTATAGTATTAAAACAAACATCATAATCCCTGTCATAATAATCCCATAATAATAAGCAAGAGGGGATAGAAATGTTGGCTTATTAAATTTGGCATAATCTCTCTGATTATCACATGACGACACATTTCGAAAAAATTTGAATTATTGACAGTTATTTTCGATCGTCGACTGTGTTTCCTGTCGGCAGTTACAAAAAAAGAATGCTGGGACACGCGACAGTAAAATTATGTTCAATAATTATATTTTACGTCCTTGTGCTGCAAATGACTTAAAAAGGTTGGCATGAACAGTCGATTATTGTGTATTTCCGTATTTTGATTGGATGGAGAGTAACGAAATATTCTTATCCTTTGCAAAAGAAAGAATGAATAAATTGATGTAACATATTTTTTTTTTCTTATGAAAATTAGTGAAAACTTATGAAACTTACAAATGCTATTGTTATCAACAGATTACATTATATTAGAATGAACTCGGGTTCATTTGTGTTATAGTTAGCAAATGGTAACAGATCCTTGCCGTACAATATATTTTTGCTACATTCCATTTAGGTTAGCTTTTGTTAAAAAAAAAAATGCTATATTGGCAGGTTACGTTAATTTCAGCAGTTTTTAATTTCCTGTATGTGTTTGAGGTTTGTTGTGCTAATAGGCCTTTGCGAGAACAACACACAGAATAGCCAGTAAGGAATCAAGATTACGCCATTTAATATTGTGGTGATTTTCGTTAATGTCCTGGCTCGTAAAAGAATTAGATTAGACTGTTCTGATTTATTCAGAGAGAGCAAGGGCTTTTATAGAGTATTTACAATGATCGGTCATTGGCTGAGGGCTTTAACAGTTCATTGGGTGATTTAAAATAACATGTGATTCGTAACTGAAATTAACGGAAGATTTTAAATTACAGGGAATTATGGGAACCCTCAGCCGTTGAAATTCAAAAGTGAACAAAACAGGAAAAGATCGTTTGAAATTTACAACTGATTAGATTCTAATTGATTGGAACAGTAAAATACACATAAAAGTAAATAGGATAGAATAGAATAAGCAAAGTAATTATAAATATAGTTATAAAACTCATCACAATATTTGGTTATTAAAACATCCGGATCATAACGGGGATCGAACTAGGCCTATGCTTTCCTACTGAGCTATCTCTGGAAGATAACTCATATTTTTCTTTATTTTCAGTTTTATCGTGAATTTAAAAACCTTTCGGGTTTTTAATCACTGGATTCAATGAGGTCAAAGGAAAAACGAATTCTCCTTTGACTAAAAGACCTTGAAATTAGAAAAACACCATTTAGAATGTTTCATCTAAACCTCACTTTAATCCTTATTCTTTCATAAACTTTTTCGTGGGTTATTGAATTCTAATCAAATTTTAAGACTAATAAAAAAAGTTATTTAAACTTAACAAATCAAGGAATAGAAGTTTAATTACAGAGAATAAAAGAAGGAATAGCTCTGTAATTTATTAATCAAATAAGTTTTGGTAGATTATGTAAGTAAACAAAATCTTCAGCTTTTGTCGTCAAGGTAAAAAGCAAACTTTAAACAACAAATTAAGTGAATGAAATGTTCTCTTGAAATTTCAGCTGTTTGTTGAGGGAGTTAATTAGCAAATTATATCCGATAGCAAAATATTCCTGTTCTCGGTATCTTATTCCTAATCAATTCCAAAAATATCATTTTGTAAATTAAATACTTTTACCGGAATTTTTAATTATTATTTTGTTTACTTTTATCAGTTTGCTTTCGTCAACATTCAATTTAAAATATTACGTTGGATTTTTTCTTTTTTTTTTTTTCTTTTTTTTTCTCAATTTTTAAAGTTAAAGTCTCTTTAAAATATAATTCTTAATATGAAGTTAAAAATTCTGCATCTTATGGTAGTAATAAGATAGGTGGTAATACCTAAACTATTAATTTTAATCTAAAATGGATAACTGATTAAACTCAGTCTTCAGTAATATTAATAATTAAAAAAAGGCAGTCTGCAATTACGAGCGACTGTTTTTTCCTAAATTCTATTGGTTTTGGAAACTTAATCATTGTAAGCATGAATTTAGCAATTCTATAATTATCAATCTTTGAGAAGATTAAAAACAACATGTTAATAATAATTATTAATAATAATAATATTTTAATAAGTAATTCAAAATTTAGATTTTTGCGTTTTTTTTAATTGAGTTTTTAATTTTACTAAAGTTTATAAAAAAAAAAAGGTATACTTAAATATCAAATGCATTGATAGGAAAAGAAAATTTATCGCTTAATCATGTAATCTGAATAATATGCTAATTCGATTCATTTAAAAAAATGATCAATTTTCTAAATTATATAAACTTGAAAACTGATTTTTAATAATTTAGATTTTTCAGATAAATATACTCCTTCTATGAAAGGAAAGCGTTTGGAAAATGTACAACTATTTAAAGTCTTCATTCATATCATTTCTTTTTCAGAAGTTCCGATTTTCGGCCACTGTTCAAAACAGAAATCTAACGATAGTTTGTAATGGAGCAATATGACAGTACTGTATGTGAAATGCTTTTACTATTTGAATTTTGGGACATCGTTCTGTGTTCCTAGGTATCAAATACCTTTCAAGTGAACAATAAAGAGATTGAATTTAAAAGTGTATTAGTACAAAAGAGTAAGATGAAATTCTGCAAATACACTGTTGGCCATTAAAAGTGCAACACTACGAAAAACAAGAGCTATCAAAGCCATATTTATTTTACAGCTAATTTATGGTGTGAAGGTGAAATGATTACAATTACAGTTCGGTGCAACTTGCGGAAGGTAAAGAAATCTCGTTTAACCACCAGGGGCGGCAATAACTTGTGCTACCCGGCACGGCATAGAAAGGATACGTTGGATGTGCGTTTGGGATATGTCAGTCCATGCGGTTTCGACACGGTGTCAAAGTTCATTTGCTGTAGCCGCGGATGGTCTGTTGTGTGCCAGTCGTTGTGCGATCATGGCTCAAAACGAATTCAATAGGCGATAAATCCGATGAACGCGCGGGCCACGGAAGAAGCTGAACACGGTGGCCATCCAGGAATTATTGGACGTGTTGCGTTCGATCGCCCATTGTCCTGTTGGTAAGTTGACCTCACGCATGCCCTGAAGATAAGGGACAACAACAGGATCCAACACCTGAGAGATATAAGGTGGCTATTCAATGTTTCGGGAATGCGTACTAGATGCGACTGGACTGGAATCCAATGGCACCCCTTTACCAGAATGCCTGACCGATATGCGATGCATAATACAGGACTGACTCAGTGTTTCTCCGCGGTGCCGCCAGACACGGATGGACCATCATGGTGCTGCAGACGGAAGCGGGATTCTTCGGAAAAAACGATGTCCTGCCATTCATCCCTTGATGCGCCACCCTTCTAAGCGCCATTGCAGCCGCCGACGCCTGTGGTGTATACTCAAAAGTAACCGAAGCAATGGACTCTTGCAAAAATTCCCTGATGCTGCAGACGACGTGCGATGACTTATTTTTGTGCAACACCCCTAATTCTTGTGCTAGGGTTAGTGATGTGGCTGTACGATCCGTAATAGCCATTCGCACAAGATGTCTGTCCTCTTATTCGGTGGTGTGATACGACCGTTGTGATCCTTCAAGTCGGTGAGTTCGTCCCTCCTCGACATATTCGCATCACCGTGTTTCGTCCAACACGAGCACCAATTTCTCGGAAGGATAATTCGCAATCTCGATATGCCACAATCCTGCGGCGATCAAAGTCGAAAACGTGTTCGTACGACTGCCGTATTCTTCGACGAGACCTACTGAAACCATTAGAATGGCGAGCAAACACAATTTCAATTCTGCACTGCAGCTCTCACTTCTCTTCTCTTATACTGCTTCCAGGGGGCATTTACTGGCTCACATTATTTGCACATGTGCTGCACTGCTAATCATTGACATCGGCTCCCATGATCTACGTATCAAGCAAATTTCGGGTCAATCGGATGCATCCTTTCTGGTGTTGCACTTTTAATGGCCAGTAGTGTACTTTGCCTGGAAGAAGAAAGAAAATAATGCATTAAAAAAAAACCCTCATAAATAACGTTAATTCTCTGAGTAAATCAGGGTGTAGACTGATGTACTTCACGAATAATGTTGTTCTCCATCAGAACTAGAGTTAATTACTCACCACGGACTACTTGCTAAATTTCGTCTTATTTAGCTTGATGGAATGTTCTCGTAAATTCTAGCGAAAGCTATCTCATCATCTCAAATGGAATTAGAAATTTAATATTCTTATCCAAAGAGCTCTGTTTCATTCGTTGCGTGGGAGGGATCTTCTGTGGATAAGATCCAAGTGATGCTCCTTCATTAACAGCCTTTCTTTAATAAGAATCGCCTCCAGAAATCATTCTTTTTCTGCCAAAACGGGCTTCTTGCTTCCTAGGAAACACATTCCTTCTCTTTCCTCCATTTTCATTCATTTATTCATTCCTCTTTTTCTTAAGGCTAGAAGAAAAGAGAATTTTTAATTTAACAGATAAAAGTTGTCGTGGACTGAAGATTTGTAACATTATAATAATAATAATGCAATTTAATAATAAAAAATTATTATCTTTACATGAATAATACAATTTCGAGTAACCATTATAATCTTAGAAATATAAATAACTTTAAATTGGAATATCCAAATATTTAATAGTTATGGAGAAGGCCACCCAAATAAATTACTACAGAATGTGATAAATAAAATGAATCTAAAAAAATTTCCCAAAATTTCAAAATTAAAAAAAATTATTAGAAATTGGTTAATAACAAATTTAAATCTTCTTGTTGACTAGAATTAAAATTCTAGATATTTTTTTCTAACTTAGGATAATGATAATTTTGGCTTTGCGATATTTATATGTACAGTAAAACCCCGTTATTACGCTCGTCAAGGGACCATGACCTACAAGCGTAATAAGCGGGATAGCGCTATAGACGGGAAATGATTTATGAGATGGGGAAACATTTAGACACCATTTTACAGGCAAGATACTTGATTCTGCAGTAGATATAGTGCAAATGTGAGCATATTTCCTATTAAAAAAAATCTGTGATTGTGGTTTGCCGTGTGTGTGTGCTACTGTTATGAATTACGACATTTTCAATGCGGTTCAAGTAACTATTAACATCAATTGATACACTACTAGGAGCAACACTAATATATTTTCGGAGCAGATTTAGTGCACTGCCTGCTATTTCACGCGCTTTTTCTTGAATGATTGGGCCACTTAATGGCACTGATGCATCACGGGACTGATGAATCCATTCAATTAGAATTTCCTCGGCATCTTCATATTTTCCACATTTTACTTTTTTTACGTTTGCAACCACCCTTCGCTGCATCGGTAATTGCATCCCTATTTTATTTATTATTGTTCAAAGAGTAGATGAGGGAATTCCTAGAGATTCTGCGAAATCCTTCTGACTTAGTGTAGAATTCTCGTCGTACTTACGGAGAATTTGCAATTTTTCACTTATAGAAAGGGATTTCCGCTACGACATTTTGCAATAACTTACTGTATTACAGACCCGCACTTTAAAGAGTTCAAAGATTCCCTCCTATCAGGGAAAGAAAAGAATCTTTACAGTGTTACATTTCTTTTCGATACAAAAAAGCGTTACAAGCGGGATTTGAAGCGTTATAAGAGGGTAAAAGTATGTAGAGTTATATAGAAAATTCCAGGGACCGTATGAAAGGAGCGTAAAGAACGGGATAGTGCTATAAGCGGGAGCGTAATAACGGGGTTTTACTGTATATGATTTATTGTTTATTATTATTTAAATGTTGTTTTTGTAATTAATTCCTAACACCTGTGGATGGCATTTATTTGTAATCCTAGTAGGACTAAGTTTTGTAATAATATATAAATAAAAAAAAACATTATTAAAAACGGAAGCATATCCAATGTAAAGAAACTATTAAAAAAGTGACTGATAAAATGTAATTAGGATGAATTTCTGTTGTTGAATTGTTTTCATTGTTATTGTAAATCCTGTATGTTATAACACCTTTTTTTTATTTTGTTTAATTTGTACACTTCCAATGTCTTTAATATTTATTGTTATTAGTTCTTACTTTACTCGATGAAAATAAGCTAACCTTAGATAACTTTAATATATAAAGTATATAGAATTAAATCAGAAAATTATTTTTACTTTTAAACTATGTTATTGCCTAATATAAAATTTTGGAAAATTAGCACTTAGCGGTCAATTTTATAAAAAAAAATCACTTACAACACAAACTACATCACAAACTATATGTTGATGTAAGTTTTTTACTGTTTTTTAACACTGTATTAAGAATATTTGTATTCAAAATTAATTAAACAATTACAGTAAATCTATATTCAGAATCTGTTGATAGGAATTTGTCATTCGTAACGGGACTGTAACTTTTGTATTTAGAAATAATAATAATAAGTTATTATAATTATTATCATTTAATACAAAATAATATATATTTCAATTGATTCCATATTTGAATGCAGAAGAATATCAAGGATATTCAATTTGAAGATTTTCTGTTTTGAAATTTTGAATTTCTCGTTTTAAGACATATGATTAGTAACAATATTCTATATATTGAGAATTTACTGCTGTAATTCTGCCCAAAAAGATAGTTGTCAAGAGTTCATCAATTCTTATTGTTTATTTATTGGATGATCTTCATTCGATTTTTCAGTTCTAGTGCATTTGTGTTTTGTTATTGAACATCGTTATTGGAGCAAATTGTTAAAGAGTGTCAGTAAATGGGAGACATTATTTTATTTCCTTCAGTTTGAAAGGAATAGATCATTTCATTTCAGGAAAGAAAAGTGTTTTTTTTTTTCTAATGTTAAATAAAATTAAATGTTGAAACACAATACATCTAAAAAAATGTACATACATACAAACAACGGGAACCAGTTTTCAAACCCCTGCGCAGGGTTTATCTTCAGCCTGTCTCAAAGAACGAAAACGACACAAATATATTTGATTTGAAAAAGATAAGACCAAAGATAAGGTTTTAAAGAGTTATCACGTTTTCAAATCATATATATTTGTGTCTTTTCATTCTTTAAGACAGACTGAAGAGAAACCCTGCGCAGGGGTTTGAAAACGGCTTCTCGTTTTTTGGTAGATAGGTATATTTTTTAGATACATTGTGTATCAACATTTTACTAACAACATTAGAAAAACATTCACTACAAGGAGTTGAATAATAGTTTACAACTGAAGTAACAGATATTGCCTTCAATCTGATTTTCTGCTCTGACGCATTCAATCCCAGAAAATTAATTATTAGCACTATCAGAGGATCGATATATTATCGAAATATATAGTTTATTTCGATAAAATAAAGCACTTCAATTGTGTTTATTTTGTTTTTAAATTGATTATCATGCAAGACTTTCTCTTCGTAAATAGAATGTGGTCTAACACTAAATAATATTTGGTTCCTTTCTATAGTTCCTATTTAATGGAATTTGTTTTCTTGGAGAATTAGGATCGTGCAAATGGTTTTATTAACACACTCGTAAATTAATCAGAATTCACATATTTCAAAAGTGGATCTATTATCATACCTATATAAAAAGAAAAGTTCTGACTCACTCACTGACTCATCAACGCCCAGCCCAAACCCTTGGACCTAAAAAGATGAAATATTGCACAGAGGTTCCCTTTATGATGTAGACAAGGAATAAGGCCGGATTTTTTCGAAATTCCCACGGGATAGGGAATAAAGAGGATTTATATTTTCGCTTTAAAGTTGCCTTATCGATATATAGGTGTGAGGCGCCAACCCGCAATACATCTGAGTTATCCGGAGAAGGCCACAACGGGCTGGGAACTCGTATAGTTTCCGATCTCGGTATTAATTTGCTAAATAAATAATTTTTTTATGCTATGTATGCAAGGGTTCCGGAGCGAAGCGACGGTACTCGGCTAGTTATCAATAAAATCGTTTAATTTTAATAACGTACCACAGATATATGCTGGTACATAGTATATGTTGATTCCTTTTAATATGTTTCTTAAATATATAAAATTAATCTTTCATTCATATTGGAAATAATTATTTTCATTTTTTCTTTCCTTTTGCATTTCTCATAAAATTTCCAAGATGATATTTTGATCGATTATTTTTATTTAACTTTTATTTTCATCTATTCATTCTCCTTGTTATATTTCACTGTCCCTATCTTCGTTGTCTTCCTTTTGAATTTTATCGTTATTTGTATGAAAATGTGACAATTTGAACCCCCATAAAAGGAATTGAAAATTTTACTTTTCCTAGATATGATACATTAATTCACTGCAAAGAACATGAGCGAGTGGTAATTATTTGGATTGGCTGTTTTGTGTTTTTTTTTTTGTTTATACAGGGGGAGAAAAAAAAAAAACTAAAATTTTGTTGAAATAAATTTTCACTATGGTCAGAATTTCTTGTGTAAAAGATCAAAATTTTTCGTAATAAAATGTTCAAAAACTTGTATCTCCAATTTGATATTCTGAAATTCCTTCTTTGATTTAACTGTGACAATCTCTGCTCTGAAATAATCTGTTTATAGATTTATTTTGTACTGCCAGTGTAAATTTTATTAGTTCTTCCAACCACTACTAAGACAAAAAGTGCACTTTTTTTTCCTCATGCAAAATATATTTAATTCACTAAAATAAAAATGTATGGTGTTCAGATACTATTTCAAAATCACTTTCTCAGAATCTCCTGGGGTCTAGTACAGTTTTAATAAGATAAGATTCTGCCTTTTTCACCTCTGGCTTTGCGTCATTGAGTAAACAGCAGATCCAAATAGATTCCCTCTCGCTCATGTTCCTTTCAGTTGGTGTGAATTATTGACGATACTATTACCAGGCCTTCCATTTGGGAATAAAGAAGATCAGGTACCAAGAGAGAAAAACCCTAAAAAATAAAACCTCATTAACTTTAATAATGTACGTTCGATTCTGTTACAAAAGTGTTTCACGCTATCTTTACTGGAGTTTCGTGGAAACATCATTCTGGTTATTGGACGATCTCTGGAGAAAAAAAATGTAGCCTGTTTTTACTCTTTTTTTTTCTTTTACATTTACTATTTCAAATTCCATTGTATTTCATTGTTTTCTTGGCTCCTGCTTTACTTAAATATTTAAATAATAGTAAAATTGTAACGAATACCTCAAGAATAAAAACTGAAGTGATATATAAAAGCAAGATGAATTTGCCGTGCTAGCTTTCGAATGATGACAATCAAAATAATTCATAAAGAGAATAGAAATTACACTTTTTGTTTTATGTAATTAAAATATATTTATCAAAATAACAAAGCTTCTGGGAGATTCGTGGAAAATTAAATAGTAATCGTTCTTTTAATAATGTAAATATACAAAGAAGTTTCAGTATCTTAATTTTTTTTTTATTCTTTTACAATAATAATTTGTTATTTATTATATTTTTACAACATAAATGAATATGTGTATTTCGACTTCATCTTGAATTGAAAAAATATTTTGCTCTAACAATTCTGTTTTTCTTTTAGAATAAATTGTTAATCCTTTATTTTTCCGATGCAAAATATATAATCTAAAAATATTACAGATTTTATGCAAATATACTTAAATTAGGGAACAATAGCTTCCTGAACTAACTTACACTCTACTTTCTTCAGAATATAAAAATATTAACTCTAGAAAATTGAAATTACAACGAAATTTAATTTAATGCTAAGAAATCACTCAGTGAGTTTTTGGCTTCATTATCAACAATACTACGAATCATGATTGTCTTATATTCTATCACTACTTAAAAATTCATAAAATTTAAATTTTCTTAATTTATTATTTCGAATTGTTTTGAGAATTTTTTAAGTTTAATTTTTTTAAGTAAGCAACTTCGAGAAGCCGCTTAAATACATACATACATACAGAGGGTGGACAAAATAATATAACATGAACACCTGTGAAATAAACGACACAATCTTTATTAGTAGGACCATCCTTCGCCCGAAATACATCCGACGTGGGATGGACGAATACAGGTCATGCACAATGTTCAAGAGAACATGCAGCCATTCCTCGTGTAGAGCGGTCTCTAGTTAAGAAAGTGTGGAGTTATCAGTAGGAAGGAGCAGTCAATACGAAAGGCTTCTGAGGGCTTTCTCCACACATAAACACGTTCAGTGGTCTGAAATAATATCAATGCAGATTCGTTAAACCAAATGACGTGTCCCCATTGCTGTTGTGTCCAGTGTCTTTGCTCGCGGCACCATTGCCATCGCTTCAACGCATTCCGCGGTGTCTCCAATGGTTTTGGAATACCCGCTTTGCCACTAATGTTCGCAGCAGGCAGTTCCCGTTGGATAGTTTTGGTTGATACGGATGGGTGTTCATCTCGGAGGTTATCTTATGCTGTCGGGTCGCTATCCGCTTCACACCCGTCTATCCCTGTTGGTAAGCTTTGACTTTCATCCACTGTTCTCTTTCGCAGATGACGTCTTACCATCATTTGTGTAGGCTGTCATAACAGTTGATTTAACAGCAATAGCCACAAGGTTGGCTGTTTTTGTCACTGAAGCTCCAGCTTGGCGCACTCTTCTGATCATGCCTCTTTTAGAGTCTGAGAGATCGGACATTACAGCATTTCACTGCTAGCATAATTGTCCACCTACAATCCGTACGACTACTGCTGATGGACTGATACCTCCGCCTTCTAGGTGGCAGACTGTGGCAAACGGGCCATTATTCATATGCGTGTTCATATTATTGTGTCCACCCCCTGTATACAGTATATGTTAACTTCGTAAGAAATGTTTCAGTTTAACAGTCTTAAAAGATTTATTAGTAAAACGAATTTTCAAGATGATCCGTTGAAAAGTTGTTAGAGAAACAAACACGATGATTGTACGATTTTATCTCGCCGTCATATTTAAGTGATCAAGTCGAAAACATATTTCACTTACAAAATGAGAACCTATCTTGTCCATAATATGCATACAAAGTCTCAAGAAGAACCATTCACCCTTTCAAGATATTAAAAGGGACACATGCAACTGTACAATAGTTTATTGATTCTGTCTTTCCTTCGCAGAGTAAGTTCAAAATATTGTGGCTGTTATCTTAGATATAAACCATATTAAAAGCTTGATTTGAATTGACATGAAACTTCTAATATTGTCAGGAAAGGCATCATATTTGATTGATCCACTTCCATCTTTATTTATGAGTACGTAAGATATAAGCAACTGAAAATTATCCAAGACTGAAAGTAGATATAGTCCCGTCCTTTTATATAAATTGATTGTTTAATGAATGAAATTTAAGTATTTAATTAAAATTTAACCATTTCCTTGTATTTTTCTTGTTAATACTTAACTAGATGATAAGACTGGCGATTTTGTTAAATAGGAGACAGCTTATTTTTATGCTGAATAAATATTTTGTTTGCTAATAAAAACACTTTAATATTTACGAAAGTTTCCCAACCCAGCAGCAGCAGCAAGGATTGTTTCCTATTGATCCATTTAGACGTGAACTGAATTTTGAATCCCTCATTTGCATATTCCTATTGAAGTTTTACTATAAATCATAATTTAGTTCACTTATTTTTCTATAAAGAGAAGGGGAAGGGGAAATATTATTTCCTTTCCCTTCTCCCTTTCTTCTGTCTCTCTCTGCTTCTGGTAAGACCGCCAGCCAACACGATCTCAATGGTTGCAATAAAGCCGAAATGACTCAACTGCCGTCAGCTGTTCACCATAGGAGAAGTGCAAAGCATGTTTATCACCAAACACTTCTCTCTCTCATTTTTTTTTTTTTTCCACGAGACATTTTAAAAAAGGGGTAAGAAAGCTTTTAAGGGCTTTCTGGTCTGAAAATATACTACTATTAAAATTTTAAATAAGATTTTATTCAAAAATTTTCGAGTCAAGCTAACATTTTCAGCTTTTAAAATCATTTAAAATTTCATAAACAGTTAAGGTTTTATATCTTAAAAACAAGAAATATCTTGCTAATAGATTTTGTGAATGAAATTAGACTTTGAAAATGGAAAATAACTAGAAATCTATTGTGTTATTTATGCCTAAAATCCCTTGTTTTAAGAATGCATCAAAGATTTCATAAAATAGAAACCCAATGAACATTAAATTCTGTTAAAAGCAATTACGAAATTCACTATTTAAAGTGTGTATAATGTGCTCATTCAAGATCAGTTATAAATAAAAACGCCGTTATTTCAAATAAGAAAAAAAAAAGCTAAGTATTTATGTATTTCAAGTTATTTCCTCTGCTATTTAAGGGCATATAGTGTTACTGCCTTTCTTGTATTTTTCGAAAAGTTCCAGTCACTAAGGTCTTTATGTTGATTTATGACGCTTTCGGCATTAATCTTCCTACGCTTTATTGCGCCATAATTTCACCCAATGATTTCTTACGTCCGCAAGGAAACGAAATTACTGAACGATATTTGGGTCCTACCTTATAGCAACTCTTAATAGGCATCGTAGAATTTTTATTATTCATCATAGGTCTCACCCTGATAAGCTCAGTCGAAATAAACTTGCTGGTCTGTCTATGATACGATAACTCACAATTAATTATCTCAGGAAGCTGAAACATAAATCAGAGTGTAGTATTATATACTTCAATTTTATCTCTTTAATTTCAGTTGATGAAACTTAATGTTATAATTTTAGTTTATGATTTGATAAAGCAGGGCAAACGAAATTCGTTTAATACATTTTTAAGATAGATACAAGCTGAAGTTTCAGAAGAAAATGTATTTTAACTGTAGATTACTGAATATGTTTTGCATAGCAATTACGTTTCTAATTGGCGCTTAGGTAAAGTCTGGGATTAAAAAAAACCGCATTTCGAAACTGTTATTCAGATAGAAACCTCTTTGTATTTATAAATTACAACGTAACATAGGCATTTTTATTTAATATTCATGAACATAATTTTTAGTTTGTCCCTTTATTAACCTAGTGTTGCCATATTTTGAAGAACATTTGTGGACGTCTACTTCTAACCATATGACTCTCATTTTAACTACCTTTACTATATGTAGGCTGTAGAAGCTGTGCTATATTGCTATATAGTAGCAATATTCTTAACTTTCAACAACAAAACGATAATGCAAACAATTGAACTAGTTATAATCAAATTTTTAATAAGTAATTAATTGTAAAAGTAAATGTGCTCAAAAGTTTATTTTACTGTATAAATGTGCTCAAGTTACAAAAAAAAGGTGGGTTTCAATACATTGATACCCTATATGAAACTCCTGTAGCGGCTCAAATATAAACATTACCTCATAGTCTATCACGTTCAGATGCACTTTGTTCTTAGGCGCAAGACTAAGTGTTGCCACACGCAAAAAATTAAAACTTCGTAAACATCACGAGCGAATTGAATTTAAAGTCATTGACGATAAACGATCTTTGGTCTTTGATACTAATGGTAACAAACAAAAAAAAAATGACATTTCCGTATTTTAAAAATCCTCCCGGACAGAAATTTTTATCCCTGAAAAAGAGGATGTGTCCGAGAAAAGCCGAACATATGGTATCCCTAATTAAAATGTAACAATGTAGTAGATGTATGCTTTTCTTCTATTGGCAAACACTAGAAGTATATAAAAAAAATGTCGTTGAAGAGAATTTGATCTGGGAGATATCGGAATGACTGAATAGAATTAAAGACTTACAAGCTACCATATGGAAATGTCTTTTTACTTGATTTGAGGTTCATCTCACTTTCCATCCAATAGGGATCTGGTTCTTTACAGGGATTAGAGTAGTCCTGATCTCCTATTTGTCCTAATGGTTTTGAATCACTAGAGTTCTTACCTCCTCAAACATAATAAAAGTAAGTAGAATTGTAGGGTTAAAATTAAGAGTATTTGCCAAACCAGTAGCAGAAAAACAACAATAAATAATTCCCCTGACTTCGAAAGCTGAGATATTAATTATTTTCTAAACTGTTAAGATTTGGAACAAAGATTTTTTTTCTTTTAATTGTTCTATTAAACTTTTTTTACAATCAAATATTATTAAAAAAACCTATTAAGAATATCTCTATTTTCTTTTTTTTCGATTATAGTATTCTATCTTTCTTTGTGTAAGATAGAATCCCATATTTGTCATTGAAAACAATTTGAAATAATTTTATTTCTTTATCATTCTCAAGAATAGTAGGATAATGAATAATAGAATAGTATGATAATTTTACATTAACTTCGAAAGAGTGGGTTGCAGAAAGTTTCGGGTTTTTAATTTTAACAAGATCCAATTTTGTCCTGTGATGTTAATGAAAGCATCGTGTGGTTGCTAAGCCATTCTCTTCATCAGTCTTCGTCTTCTTCCAACACCTCAAGTCAAACACAGCGGGAGACAATAAAGCCTCCTTCCTCAAGCGATTTAATTTCGACACAATCTGAAAAGTTTACGGAACAGACTAGTACAATTATCCGGTAAGTATTACAGAATGCTCGATGGCTATTAATAGAAATTCAATGGCTGTTAAAAATATACGCTTTCAAGAAGGCAAGCGAAGAGGTTGCCCCAGCGTGATAAGTTCAAAATCTAGCACTACTTAAGTCAAGTTGTTTTATCAAAGAACTTAAGTTTTTATGTTACTTGGATTTTCTTTTTTTCCAAATGCTTAGATTTCTCTTTTAATTCAACAATAAAAAAAATCTTGTTCAAATTTATCTTTTTTTTCAAGATCATAAAAACAAATTGCAGAAAAATAATATTGAAGAGTGATTATTCTGAAATTCGTTAAAATAAAAATCTCTGTATTAATAAGTTTGAAGTTTTTCTTAAGAATTATTATTTGCTATACACTATCACAGCGTATATTGTGAGTTCTTTTAAGCGAATCTCAACTATGTTTCTTCTCTGCAGGTGGTGATTCTCAGTCATTTGTCTTATCCCAATCGATAGCTTTCTTTGATTTGTTATTTCTTATCATAATTAGAATCCTTCAGCAAACTGCTTCATCTATCTTAAAGCTAAACTTTGACCGCGTTTGAATGAATAAAATAAATAAATAGAAGCGCCTTATATTAAATCTTTCAGTCTTATTCGTTATTATTATTAACCTGAGACTAAAGGATGCAGTCACAATATGAATCTAAATTGGCCTCCACGTAGCTCGTTGAACGTTTGCTTGGACAGAAGTTTGTGCCACGAACTGGGATGGTCCGTGAATGGAAAATGTTTTAATTATCTTTAATAAATCAGAGTATTTCTGTTAAAAAAATTCATTAAGCTTCAGAATTAGAAACTATAAGTAGATGTAATTTCCTTTGATGATTCCTTTAGAAACTGTAGAGAATGAAACAAGAAAATGTCAGTGAGAAGACCCTTCGTAACCACTCGCATCTCTTTTCATTCTTGTTTTAATTCTTTATTTTTGCTCATAGATCAGTTAATTCCAGCCATCTTTTCTTATTACGTACGAATAATTTACTACATTAGTTTATTCTAATATTCAGTAATGAAAGGCTTATTGCTTCTGAAAGATCTTCTAAAAGTATTGCAACAATCGGAAAGGCTTATCAATATTTCAATACTGAAACGTAATGACTGTAACATATTTTATAATATTTACATATAATGTTTATTATTTTTTATCTATTTACTTCATTATATATTTATATTATTTATTTATATACATTATTAATTACTTAATATTGTTATTCTAATTAATTATCTCTAATTAGCTAATACTAATTATTGTTTAAAGTTTTAGATATATATATATATTTATAAATTGGTGTTTAATATTGTTAATTAATAACAATAGATAAAAATTTATGCAGTCAAAATATTATTTTAAACAAAGCAATAAAAATTAATAACAATAGATAAAAATTTATGCAGTCAAAATATTATTTTAAACAAAGCAATAAAAATCAAAAACAGCACAAGACTAAACAAATTGCCATTCTGAATCAATTATCGGGGGGAATTGGGGACAGCCCGTTTCGTCCTTCCTGGGACTCCTCAGCCCAATCCGCCCACCCCGATAAAAGACCCAGAACGGCAAAAACCTAAGTGAAAGCCACCGTCACTCCTGACAGTGGCCCCCGACAGCAGAAGAAACAAGAAAATAATTTGTTTAGTCTTGTGCTGTTTTTGATTTTTATTGCTTTGTTTATGCTATTCACAGCACGTTAAATTTATTATTTAAAATATTATTTTGTTATCTTTTTTTTTAAAAAAAAAAGATTTTTTTTTATTATAATTATTTTTTTCACTATTTGTGTAATTTCAGTCGCTGGATTTTTTTTTTCCTTGATCTGGGAAGCGTTGATATCCTGATTTGTTACCTTCGACATTTCTCGCGTAAGAGGCAATCCCTAACTGCCTTCTTCACTATAATCTCAATACATGCGCTTTTCCGAATACGATGTGATATATTTACACTTTTCAAAAATCAGCTGATGTAACTTCCATGTACTTTGTTCAGTTAACTTTGATATGGGGAAATGGAGGAGTTAATTTATAAATACTGAAGCTATTTTAAAAGATAAATCATATAATACATTTCTTTTTAGGCAAATCAGATTAGTCTAAAAATAATTCACTTCTCAGTTCAGGAATATTTTGGTTTTGGTTATCATTCTTCTTCTTTTAAATAAAAAACAGAAATTAATTTTCAGTTTTGTATGTATCAAATTCCTCTGTTCAGTTTATTTAAATTTATTTTCAGAATTTCTTTAAAAGCCAAATCACAAAAATACATTAAATAACTTTACAGTACCTGTATCGGAAAGTGTACTTGTTTTACAAATGTACTTGTTTAAAGACTGTCTTTCATAGTTTGAAGGATTTTGTAGACACGACTGTTGTGTAAACTTCAGTAGATGTCGTTTATCCTTTGCTCGGTGAATCGGCCGTAGTAATACGATTAACTGGCCACCAAAATCCCCAGAACTAAACCTATTAGATTTTTGGAGAGGGGTTTGGATTGCAGAAGAGTGAATTGTACGAGAAGAATTGCTCGATAATGGATGTTAGTCACTGCAAAAAATAATGTTAAGATGCTGGACAACTATGTTTTCACATGAGTTTCAAAGCGCTGTGAAATTAAAAAAAAAAGTTATTATAAGTTAAAACAAATATGTCACTTGAAACAATTAAATATTAGAATAGTCCATAACATTTATTCCTGCCAGTAATTGTTCATTCAAACCGTTCAGAATAGGGCACATGTTTAAATAACCAATACTGCTACATCCCAGAATAGTGACTTTTCCTCCTGGTACATCCTATACATAAAAGAAAGGCCTGATTTTACATTTGTTGTAATAGATTTATTTATTTTCTAAATTAATTGAGTTAGTAAAACTTACTACAAAAAATTGTTTTCTCGAGGAAAACGAAATCTATTAAGTTGACAAAGGTTTCTTCACATTTCTGTTTTATTGCATTTTTTTTATCACTAAGGAAAGCTACAAATCTTAACATCTTCAAGTTTAGAGACAATAGTGCATGTTTTTTGTTCCATTCTTAATCCTTTCACTATTAAAGTAAGACAGTTAAAGAGTTGCAATAAAGACTGAAGATCTTTCTTTTCATTTGAAATTGTGCTGAAAAGGTTAAAGGAAGACGAAAGTAGAGTTTTTCTTCTTTTGTTTGATGAAAGTCAGCGCCAAAGGCTGTAGAGCAGCTGCTGCTTTCTTTTAATGGTCTTTCCACCTCCCGAGACACAATCTCATTGATAAATCAGATACGAAACCTTCTTTGTTCTCGGGACAATTCCTTACCGATCGTTTGCAGGCGCTTGGCTGCTTGGGTGGAATTTATTTTTTTACATTTGAAGGAATTCACTTGAATCGACATGTGATAACCTGCAAACATACTCTTATATAGTAAATAAACTTTTTTTAATTCTTCTGACAAGTTTCAATAAAATTACTATTAATTTACTGCAGTTTATTATTTATTTTTTTTTAAATTTGATCTGATTTTTTTTTTTGTCCTTCTTTTTTACAAAAAAAAAACATTTTTTTAGATAAGATCTCTGACAGATACTGAAAAGAATCACGAAGCTTTTTATTTCTATGAATATATAAGAAATAAAAGCAATTATTAAGATGTACAATTCAACATTTTCGTTGCTTCTCTAAAGATGTCAAGAATAATAGAAAAGAATCATTCGAAATGTAATGAGATATGCCAACGTGTTTGAGCACATCGAACACCATATTGGATTTATATTATAATGAGCCAACTATAAAAGCACATGTGCAATTAAAAAAATAGTAAAAGTTAAAAAATCATTCACGACGTTTCAGGTTTCGTATTATCTGGTGTTTTCAGGTGTTTTTAAGAAATACTGGGTATTGAGTTGTTTCCTGTTATCAAGTGATGGGATCTTCCAAGTGATAATAGGTCTCGACCCATGGAAACCTGATACGTCGTGAGTGAGTTTTTTAACTTTTATTATTCTTTAACTTATATAAGTGCTTTTATAGTTGGTTAATAATACATTTTTAACTGCACATTAAACTTTTTATCATCTTGAATTTACTTTCAACACCATCAAACATGTTTGATATGGCACAGGCAGTTGTTGCACAGGCAGATGTTTACCTCCAGGCAGTTGTTTTTCTTTATTCTGACCACAGTGACGGAGCCACTGGTGTCTTGTTTTGTTTTATCTGAGTTATCGTTTTATTCGATGGCGCTATAATTTGGTCCTACGCCTGATAGTCTCAAATGGCGTTATTCTTAATTTTCGAGCAAGAGTGTATTCAGTACAAAACTTCTCAATCCTCTTTTCATGTGTTCTTAAGAAATACTGGGCATTGAGTTGTTTACTATAACATCTAATTAGAATTCTGTTCTTGGAGACCTTTGTTTTATTTTCAGAAACATAATATGGAACAATGATGAATAGGTAGAATGGCTGTTCAATCGACACCAGTTTTCTCGATTGTTAAACATAGGCAATCCGCTTCGCTTGCTGCTGATTCAACATATTCCTGTTTTATTTTTGCCTTCATTCATGTAATCTGACAGATGTTGCTTCTTAATTACTTCATTGATTTTTCTTTCAGGATAAGTTCTGGCTTCGTTGATCGTCATCTAGAAATTCACTTTCTCAGTTGTTTCCTTTTCAACATTAGCAGTTTCAAGATTCCTTTTTAAAACCTTTCTCTACCAATTGTTTCCTCCAACCCAATGGAAGTTGGATATTTAAGTTAGATTTTTACTCGACTTTTAGATCCATTTATGATACAGTAAATACATCCAGTAAGTGCCAAATTTCAAGAAAAAATGATACTCAAAGTTCAAAAGCATTTCCTTAGATTCCTAGATAAAAAGCCCCGCCTCTACTCTACCAAATCCCTCAGGACAAAATACAAAATAATTCCTTTCAAACATATATATAAGCTTCAGTTGGCTCCTTTCACCTACAAAACAATTAACAAAAAAACTATGTCCTTCAATTACTTTCAATATTACACCCAATTCCAGTTCTTATAAAACTAGACTCAATCGTGTTCTTCACTAACAAAAACAAGATCCAACTATCAAAGAAGAGCAGTCAATTATTCAGCTTCTCTAAATTGGAATAAAATTCCAAAGGAAATTCGTGATTGCTCTTCTCTGGCACAATTTAAAAGAAAACTTAAACAACACTTATCTACTCAACTCAATCCTAATAAATCCTCATAAATATATAATTCCTCTTTTTACATGAACTCAATAATTTATTATAATCTCCCCTCTTTCTTCTCACTCTCTCCTTTTTTATTTTCTCCTTCCTCTATCTAGGTAAACGCAATTTTATGTTATATAATTTCCTCAAAATATGATGAATTGAATTTTTTTCCCCTTCAAAATGTACATTGAAAAATATTTGTAAAAAAAAAGAAAAGTAATTCAGTTTCTTTATCTTTTATGTTTTTCCCTGTAATGCCTTTTGTTTTCATTTCATCTGTAATTTGCCTCAATGCCGAGACCCTTTTGTCTTCTCGACGAGATCCCCCGTAAGACAACTGGGATGTCAAAACTGTAATCAATATATACTGTTGTAAATAATTTTTTGTAGGCAATAAATTATTATTATTATATTATTAAAAAAAATACAAGTCTACTCGTTTAAGCCTCAGCGAAATTTAAGTGATTCCAAAGTACTGGTTGCTGAATTTAATATGAAATCCTGTGCAGTTTTCTATGTCTGTGTGAGAATGTTTAACAAATGCACCGAACTTTTTGATTTATTTATGTCGTATGATATCCCGAATACGTACATAGTCCGCCAAAAAAATGAATACACACTTCATACATCTTAAAGTGTGTGTACATTTTTTGGCGGACTTTTGTATTTTGACTTTGACTAGGCCATCTCCCGTCTACAGATTGTTCGTTATAGATATTTGAAGAAGAGATTTATTTAGATGGACGTTGGTTGATATAGATGTTAAATGAAGATCATAGCTTATATACGATACTCCTGGCGACGAATTGATTGTGACTATTCTTTCGAGTGAAGATAACCAAATTCTGATGACTTGTGAATCCAGACAAATTTTCCTCTTTGGCGGAGACTTCAGACAAATTTTACCTATAGTCAAGAATGGCCGAGATTACGACATTATTAACAGTTCTTTGAAAAGATCTCATCCTTTCTCTCATTGTCCATTTCGATACTAATTGATTATCGATGATAAAACGATGGTTTATATGAGATAATCCAAGAATAATCGATTCCAATGAAAGGGGTTAAAGCAACATTTTGAAGACTCTTTTCAAGCCATCTCTTTTTCAAGCATGATAAAATTGAAATAAGTACAACAAAACAAAATAGTTGGAAGCTTAAACAAATTTCAAAAACACGTGAATCAATAAGTTTAGTTGTTTTTACAAAAATATATTAATAAGGTACAATTCAATTATTAAAAGTAATAATAATAAGAAAATAAAATTTAAGATAATCTAACAAAACTCGATTCCAAAGAAAGCAGTTAACGCAACATTTTGAAGTTCAATAATGCTCATTTTGAATTTGTCGACTTCCTCGTGACAATAAAAAATGAAAAACAGTTTTCCATTGTTGCACTAACATTGAGGCACAACAACAACACAAACAATTGCGGAGATATAAGTCAAAAAACAATATGAAAAGAGTTGTAGTCCCTATGGCCTAATGGATAACCCATCCGACTTCAGATCAGAAGGTTGCAGGTTCAATTCCCGTCGCGGAAATTTCATTGTAAAAATTATTTCTATTTTCCATTCGCACAGAAAATTGCGCCGGACAGACAGACAGAGAAATAAAAGATTTTAGTAATATAGATTAAGTCCAAGTGATGTATATTTATAAATACAGAACAGTCTGTATTTCGTTCTAAGTACGAATATAAATATATCCTAATAATATTCAAGCATATCAAAATGTTCACCACAGATTATGATGTAGTACAGATGTTTCTACATGAGACCTTTCCGTTGTGTTGTCATCAATATCTTTTCGAAAGTTGCTTAGTGGATCAAATGATAACTCTTAACAGCAAAGACAATTACGCAACTTAAAAGAACTTTATATACATAACAAAAATATATTTTTTTAATTAAAATATTAATGAGCTTAAATTACATTAAAAAGTAGGACAAACTATTTTTCAAAAATGTTAAAAAGTTTTTATAGTTAGGTTTTCAGTTGAAGTTTTTACCATCTCATCTAAATTTTCAATTAACCTCTCTGGTAGAGACTTCTGGGGCACTGGACTTTAAAAGGCAAATTCCTTTGGAAAGCCTCGTGTAGAATCTACTTTATTCTTGCAGCTTTTCGTTTTAACTTGATTATAAGAATGCTTCTGCTGACTAAAAAATGAAGCCGAATTAGCGCTGCACGTGAGCTTCATTAGAAAGCCCTTAAGCAAAGAGAAAACCATAAAAGCAGAGATGAAGCTGCCCTAAGTCATTCATAAATGTGCCATCTAATGTGTTTATGTAGATTTTGTTGAAACACGTTTAACAGTAGGAAAATCTCATTTCATAGTTCTAAACTTCAATTATTTAAGACTTTCTAAATTATAGTTAAAATTGCTTAAAACACTTCGAATAAGAATTTGTAGAAGAAAAGACAACTTAATTACAAATTGTAGTAGCTGTTTCAATCCAAAAGATACTGTTATTAAAGAGGTTTCGAGAAATAATTGATGAATTTACTTTAAACGGTAGAAGTCATCTAGAAGTAGATAAAATATATAAGTAGTATTATTATATTTCATAATCTTGACATATACAGTAAAACCCCGTTATTACGCTCGTCAAGGGACCATGACCTACAAGCGTAATAAGCGGGATAGCGCTATAGACGGGGAAATGAGTTGAGATGGGGAAACATTTAGACACCATTTTACAGGAAAGATACTTGATTCTGCAATAGATATTGTGCAAATGTGAGCTTATTTCCTATTAAAAAAATCTTTGATTGTGGTTTGCCGTGTGTGTGTGCTACTGTTATAAATTATGACATTTTCAATGCGATTCAAATAACTATTAACATCAATTGATACACCATTAGGAGCAATACTAATATATTTTCGGAGCAGATTTAGTGCACTGCCCGCTATTTCACGCGCCTTTTCTTGAATGATTGGGCCACTTAATGGCACTGATGCATCACGGGACTGATGAATCCATTCAATTAGAATTTCCTCGGCATCTTCATATTTTCCACACTTTACTTTTTTACGTTTGCAACCACTCTTTGCTGCATTGATAATTCCATTCTTATTTTTTGTTATTGTTCTTAGACTGGATCAGGGAATTCCTAGAGATTCTGCGAAATTCTTCTGACTTAGTGTAGAATTCTCGTCGTACTTACGAAGAATTTGCAATTTTTCACTTATAGAAAGAGATTTCCGCTTCGACATTTTGCACTAACTTACTGTATCACAGACCCGCACTTCAAAGAGTTCAAAGATTCCCTCCTACCAGGGAAAGAAAAGAATCGTTACAGTGTTAGATTTCTTTTCGATACAAAATTTCCGATATAAAAAAGCGCTATAAGCGGGATTTGAAGCGTTATAAGAGGGTAAAAGTATACAGAGTTATATAGAAAATTCCAGGGACCGCATGAAAGGAGCGTAAAGAACGGGATAGTGCTATAAGCGGGAGCGTAATAACGGGGTTTTACTGTATTTGTTGTAAAACATAAGAGGCCAATAAATGGAAACATTTAAAAATCAAAAGTTACAAAATGTCCTAAACCGAAACTAAAATAAGTTTCTCTACTTGTTAATAGCTTATCATTTTAATTTTCTAAATGAAAGATAGTAAAAGTATTAAAGTGAAAGAAAAGAAATAGAGCTCGTATTTATTCAGAAACTTTTTATACACAATATTTCAAAATTAATTTACTGTCTTTCACTGTTGGTAATAAATCAGAAAAATAAATGACAATGATTTGATTATGTTTAGACTTTTAGTATTAAATATTTTTAATAAATATTATTGATTCTATTTTTTTTAGGTAAGTAATGATTAGAAGACTTGAGAATACAACCAAGATTTGTAAGTTTACTTTGAACTTTGAAAATTTACTTATAATAACAAGTTTGTTTTTTTTGTTTGTTTTTTTTATTGTGATATTATTGTGAAAATTTACTTTTTATCCCTCAAGATATTTTTTAAGTTACAAACAATTTCGTAAATTGACGAAAGTACTAACCAAGATTTTTAAACAATAACATCTTTCAGTCATTGATACCTTGACAGAGCTTTGTAAATATTTAGATAATTGTTCATTAACATACATTCGATTGCAATCATAGAACACCATGTTATCTGAAATCATAAAAACCTATATAATGCACTCTAGTAATTAAAAAAAAAATTCACTTCCATCAAAAAAAACATTTTTTTTTGTAAGTTTTGAATTTTTTTTTCTTCCACTTTTTTTCTATGTAAACACGATTTCGAAGGATAATGAGATAAATTCAGTGAATAAATTCTACAATATTTATTAATTTCAAAGAAATCTTATATCTTTCTTAATATTTCTTTCGTGTTTAATTCAAGTTAATGCAATGTAATCATAAAAAAAACCCCAACTACAAATCAAAAACTGTATACAGTATTAGCTTCAGCAATCATATTGAAGGTACTTGTATATTTTTCCGATAGTGATGTACTCTTCTTAATGTTATAAGATTTAGTATTGTTTATCATAAAAATCGAAGCATCATTATTATATTTGGGATGGTTAAAATGGGCAGAAAATATTTTTATATGAATGTGATTTCCGTTCATAGGATAAATTAAAAGACAATAATGGTTCGATGATCTGATTTAAGTTATTGATTCTGATGTATTCTGTTCATTCTTTCGTTGTTCTTTCCAATTAAGTGCGCAATTAAAAATCTCATATTGAACTGTGTCCCTTTCATTGCAAGTATCCAAAATTTAAAATATTTCAAGTTTTCAAAGTCATTTCAAAGGGAAAAAAAATTGGGTTGAATGTATTTGAGAATTAAATTGAAAGTTCTTGGTCTATAAGCTTGAGGTGAATCGTTTCCAAATCATCTGCTCTTAAAAGAGTTAGGTTCTAAGCATTCACTTCACCACTGCATATCCAAAGAAAATTTTTTTTTGGACTTGTTCTTAAGAGCAGTTAAAGAAAAGGCGGAAAGATGTTTCTCAAGAATCATTAAGAACATTACTTTATTTCATTTTTTCATTACTTTATTTTCATTTGATTTGGAAACAATCGTAGTCAATCCTTTTTCCATTATTTTGAAATTGTGATTCACATTTCCGATACATTTTCCATTACTGAATGTTTGGTTATTTTCAGTAGATTCTAAAAGCTCTGATAAAGTCAGTTAATTCAATTGCGGAGTCATCCAATAGAATCCCTCCACTTAGATTTTGGAGCTAATACATCACAGTTCATGATCGCTGATCACGATGTTATAAACCAACGGAGGACGCGAATAGATCAAGGCTCTGTGGCTATGAAAGTTAATCAGTTGAAATTGTTTACACGCTAGTAGTGAAAGCTTATAACAACATTGAAATGTCATGTTTTTTATATTCGTAAAGAAACGAATGACAAGAAGATACTAACTTTTTTTATCCTACTCTTTTTGTTTTTTTTATGTAAAGCAAATTATTTCATATTTTAAATAAGTAAATTCGTAATTCAGTTGAAACAAAATTCATTCCAATGTGTTATTTCTCTTTAAACTCTTATTGTTTTGATCTGTTTCATTTCTCAAGTGGCAGCAAAATGGTTTGGTTTCGTTTTGGGAGAAGCAACTTGCGACGCACAAGGGACCAGTTTGCTTCTGTTATCTCGTGACATTCTTTAGCGTGAAAGGGATTCATTCGAAACAATGGGAAAGAAGAAGCAAAAAAAAAAAAAATTTCATCATCATCAAAATATTAACTACTTTTGTTAAACATAAATTTAATCAGGAATACTTTTAACTATCTTAACTACGTTAATTTTTCCAAATCATTCTTCTTTTGACGTTCTTAGGAATCATTGTATTCAAACTTAAATTTCATAATCTTCCAACTTTATTAAGAAGTTGTTTCTGTTAATAATTAATTAATATGGATTAGGAGTTACTTTACTTATAATCCGTTTTCTAATTCAGAACTAGTGAAGATATTTTTTTAGGAAGAAATGAGTTAAGTATCCTGAAAAATAATAAAACCTGAAAAATATATTTTTAATCTTCCCAAGATTTCGATAAGTTTTACCTGATTACACAAAATAAAATTGTTGGAATAGAAAAGTATCCCTTATTCTTTGTGATGTTTGAAACCTTTGTTCCACTCATTCTCAAGAGCTAAAAAATGTGCAATGAGTTCCTTTCATGGAACATTTTAATCAATCATGTTTTGAGCTATTGTGGTCTTTTTTTTGTTTTAGTTTACTAACAGGTTTTATATTGGTTTTCCGGCAAAACTTCAGCGTCTGCTGAGAAGCAACTACGGGACAACTCGAAATACGTTCAAGACAAGTTTCTAAACGTGATTAATCACTTAATTATTATTATTACGAGTAATGAGTTTGATTTTTATACATCGAGTTACCTTTTTTCTTTTAAAGTACGAAGAAAATTGTCGTCATAAAATTATTATTATTACAAAATTTAAGTTTTTGGATAAGATAAGTAGATTTTAAAGGCCTATGTTTAAGAATGTGCGAATTTTGAAATTTTATTGAATATTACTTTTTTTTATGTTTAAAAATTGTTTATTGCAATCACATTATCAATTGTTTAGTAGGAACAGAAGTAGAGAGGTGATGACAGCATTTTATTTAATTCGATTGAGTTTCAATCAACTCCACTGTATTGTTTCAAATAATAGGGATTCAAAATATGTCTTGCATCCTCGTTTCGAGTTGAAACTTTGCATAACATCTTTTATCTGTTATGCCTTGACTGAGTTTGATAAAACCGACTGCCATAGGGTGCTCGTATATTTTTTCATTGAAAATGAATATTCAATTATTAAAAAAAGTAAGTAAAAGTAATGGAAAGAAATTTTGAGGATATGCTCTTATTACCTAAGAAATTTGAAGACAAAAAATTAATTTTCCATACATTTTATGAAATAGAATGAAAATACATAGCAATCATTAATCTACGTATAAATCCATCAACAAAAAAATCATTCTAAAAACGACTTTTGACCGTAATTTAGCTTACAATGCGATTGATTAAGAAAACAATCCAATAATGGGTTTTGTGCAAATTACTTTTTGTCTATGTTTGTATTTTTTGTGAACGATTTCTTTTGAATTCCATATTTTGTATTAAACACAATGCGTAAATTATGGAGGACGTCTACAGAACAAAACTATTCCATTGCAGATTTCCTTCGATCATTTTAAATCTAATATGGATGTTTTTGGAAAACGCAAATTCGAACTTTGACATCTCCAAGAAAGAATCGGAGCTTGTCTGTGTTGACTTTGTTGTCGCATTGAATCCGGTTCCTTCAATGGTGGTGTCTGAAAGTCTAACATATCGAAAAACAGAACAACTTTGGTGCAGAAACGTCCTGTCTAATTTATTAGCAGCGTGTTCCTTTTGTAAGGACTTTATCTGAATAATTACAATCTTCGGTAGTTGTATTTTTCCTCTGTAATGTTATTACTTCGAATAATCCTCCTTTCCACTACTAAAGGTAAACGCATTTCAATACCAATGGAAATTTACGCAATGCGTTTTTCTAATGTTTCCACAACGGCCTCTTTTTCCTCTTTTTCTCGTTTTTAACCAAATTTACATAAGCGGAAACTTTAAAGGAAAATTTATCTTTTTACACAGGTCCATTGAAATACACAAAATTACATTTCTAAAAGAATATCCCCTCTCAGTTATTTACTTTTAAAACTAAATTTACTTAATCTTTATATTTTTAAAAGTAATATGAAGAGAAATTCATTAAATGGAAAATTACCAAATGAAATTACTGCTTTTTTTGAATTATGTAAAAGAATTTCCGTTATTTTATTTAAAAAAGTAAAATTATTACCTTCCGTAATTAAAGAAATGACATTTTTAGATCTCTTTAAATTCGAATGTTATTGGAAAATGCTTCTTAAAAATAAAGAAACATTTTTAAGTATAAATTAGTGACACATTGGAAGTAAAACTGCTGATGAAATTAATGTTTTTTCCTGTTAATTGATTTAATTTACAAAAGTTGATTTAATTTGAAATACACAATTTTCCTTGGCGTAACCCCTTATTTGCATTTTCGTTAGCTTTTTAATGATAGAATTTTTTATTGTAATAAATTGATTTGGGAAAAAATTCCGATGTCTTAAATAGTTATTGGGCGGGGATTGTATCCAACTAAAACTCTGTATCTGTACTAATTCTTATCCTATGTTTCTAATAGCCACTTTGATTTGTTTTTCACTAACAAGCCATTCAGTGAATTAAGATTATCTCTTTTTAGATACATAAAGATTGATGCAGTTTTTTAATATTCCTGCCACAATTCTCCGGCCGGTTTCAATGCATTTCCATCTAGTAAAATCGCTGGAACTGTGTAACGCGTTTAGTAAAGGCGACAAAAAATCAGTGATCTAAGATTATTTCTTGAACATTGTGATCAATTTTGAATTTTGAAAGCATCAAACCCCAACTAACTTCCAAAAATTGTGGAGATTCTGTTCAAGGGTTTCGAAATAGTTTGACTCTGTTTATTGATGCTATAATAACAATTGTTGATTTTTAAAATAAAACCATGGCTTTGTTAATTATTTTTTAAGCTAATTAATTTGTGTTTCAATTGGCTTAATTATGTTTTCAAATGCTTAGATTTAATAGAAACATTTAATTTTTAAAGTTAAGCAATTTGGTTCCGATAATGTAAGTGAAGACTTGTTCGAAGTTCTCGTCTTTATATAAAACAAATTAAGATAAAAAAAAAGGTGGTTGTATCGGACGTAAAAATGCATCGTGAGCTAAGATTTGAAGAACGTTTTCAAAAATAAACTAGTTTCCAGTGATTTTTTTTCATTGCATGTTTAAGTGTTTGTGGATTTCCGTACAAATGAACTGGCGTTTGCGGTGGCATTCCATTTAAGAAGATGGAAACCAAATCGAATGGCATTTCTGAGGCTCAAACAGCCATTTCTCTTTGGAAGCCAGAAAACCCCGATGGGAATTTAATGATGTCGCAGAGCGTCGTTGATGCTGTAAATTTAAATACTGTACATCTTCTTATTTTTCAAAATCTACTGAAAGCTATCAAATAAAAACCATGTTGAGAATAAGAATTAAAAAAAAAACAGACAAAATTAATTTAAAATAATCTGTTCTAAAAAATGTGACTCCACATTTATTAAAGTGGAGTCCATTGTCAGTTTCATGATCTTCTAAAACTACATTGCGAAGAAAGCAAAAACCTATCTCAGTGTGTATTTCTTCAGTTTAACTATGATTATTTCGAAATTTCTTGAATGATATTTTATATTAGTTTCGATACAAAAAAAA
Source organism: Thereuonema tuberculata (assembly GCA_023159025.1). Classification (NCBI taxonomy): domain Eukaryota; kingdom Metazoa; phylum Arthropoda; class Chilopoda; order Scutigeromorpha; family Scutigeridae; genus Thereuonema; species Thereuonema tuberculata. The sequence continues at coordinate 59,502,241 of JAFIDM010000003.1, forward strand.
TATATAAAAGTTATTTTTAATCAATCACTTTGATACAAAATGGCGCTTTCTGAAGTATTACTACAATGTCTACATCTGTAAACTTCCAATCAAAAAATAATATCAAAGTATATCTGAGAAAACGATACGACTGAGAAAGTCATATTTAAAGAAACAAGAAGTTCCTGATAGAATTTAAAGTCTACTTTCCGTAGAATGCTGTTCTTAATTTTATTATTATTATTTCTTTTCTTTTTTTTAATTCTTGTAAACGGCACAATCTACTTCTACTTTTATTTTTAAAATTATAATATCTGCTGAGTAAAAACTACAATTTTTTATTAATTCTGAGAAATTAATTAAATCCTCATTATTTATTTAAATTTCTAAAGCCGATCAACTTTAATCATCAAAGCGCACACTAGTTAATGGATTAACTAATCAAAGATTAATCTGTTGTTAAAAATCGATTGAAATCCGTCGTTTAAATCTATGGGAATTTTTGTCCCTTGCTGATTTCTTGACTAGGATCCATTTGGAAAAGATTTGAAATAGAAAAATTTGATCATCTGAAGTCCATAAATAAGCAAATAAAGTATCAAGAAGATCCGTCCAGTGGTTCAAAAGTTAGTAAGAGATGGGGGACAGAACGCACATACCGACTTGTTGATTTGATGAGTCTCACTTTCTTAGGAAAGTGGGCTATAAAAAATCTCTTCTCCAACTGGATCCGCCTTTTTCATTTAAATTAATAATCCGTTAATGACTTGGATGTTTTTTTCTTTTTTCTGTGTGTTTCTCTTCCTTTCAACGCCTTACTCATTGTTAGTACCTTGTTTATCTCTTGCGCTATTAAATAGGTTAATTAAAAAAATTAAAAAACTTTTTAATTTAATTTCAGTTTAAAAATTCAATTTAAATTATTTTTAAAAACTGTTTCTAGAAAAGTTATTTTTTGAACTGAGACCATCCTTTGATCACATCTCCTTTGCTGAATTTTTAGAAGCAAATTAGTGTAGAATATTCGAATGACATTGGAGGGAAAATGGAAATGGCTTTTTTTTTTTTTTCTAAAATGGATTTTGTTTCATGTTTCATATTTAGAGTTTTATTGGTGATGAAACTCCACTCTAGCGCCAAAATGGATGTCAAAGATGAGCTCCTCTAAAGAGAAAGGATTTTGATGAACCGCTGAGAGAAAGTCTTTCCACTAATTTTTTTCTTAAAATCCAATTCAGTTGGCAAAAAACAAAAACAAAAATAATCAAAATTTTTAACGAACTAAAAAAAAATATATAAGAAGCCAACTTTCTTGCTGCAAAACACAAAAAAAAACTTTTTAGGTTTTAATTAATTTTATTTTTTGTTCCGTGATATTACTCAATTATTAGATTTAATATTATTTCTAGATTTACTATTTTTAATTAGTTTTTTTAAAAAAAGCAAATTTGTAAACTTTCTATAATGAACCGAGTTCAAAATAAAGCTGAAGTGAGTTTAAGCTTTTTAAAATTATTTATCCTATTGTTAGAATTAGTCAATTAAATACTTCTTTAAAACTATTATTAACCCATCCAAGTAAAGAAATTTTTTTGATCTACAAAAACTTGACGATTGACTGATTACATCTTTGTGACAAAGTTTTCTTTATAAAATAAAGTTTCTGTTAAAGTTATTTCTATTACTTCGATTCAATCCTTTTATTGTTTTTGTAAAAATTAATCTAATATCTCTATTAAAGATAGACTAAAGGTGTGATTGATGAACTGCCCAAAACAACATATGAGGACAAATGAATTTATGAACGTGGCTAAGTCGTTGCTCGTTAAGCGTTTTTTTATTCAAAATACAGCAATTGTTAAGCATATATCCATAAGTACCTTAAAGTTTTAAGATTGAAAATGTAAAGCTTTATGTTATCTGCGATTCAGCGTTCGTATTTTTAAAGGCAATATCATGTACTAGAATATAACTTGAATTACATTTATGTGTATACTGGTAAAGTGCAAAACTGTGAACGCTTTTCTTTCAATTACTTATTACCTATTTTTCAAATATTTTCTAGCTTTATACCAAATTATCAACCATATACTGATGTACAGAACCATTTACACTATATACATTTAAGAATGTATACAAGTTCCCGTCATCTGTATTTATTTCAGAAAAATACAAAATTGCTTGGAATTAAACGTGCAGCCAATGGATGATAGATGAATGCCTTAACCAGATTGTAAAGGTCGGAAGTGCGACCTCAGTATTGTTTTGAATTTCCAAATGTTATGTCATTTCTGCATCTTGAACGGAAGCGAAGATGAATAGAATTTACGTTTGGAAAGTTTTAGACAAATGAGCATTTCCTTGAAAACCTTTACGAGACTTCAACTGATATGTGATAGACAGGCTTTTTTAAATACGAAAAATAGTTTAAAAATACCAATATTTAAAAGTCTTTTCACGAAATTGAAGATTTTGAAGATTATTTTGAAAATGCTTTATTCATTGGATAACTGTAGGATGATTTTATCATTTCAATTCCCTTTCAGCAAAAATGTAAATTAAGTCTTTCCTTGATATTTGTTAGCTGTAGTTTTACATTTGTCTGAATAATCTGTGTACTGTTCATTTCCAGTTTGTCTGACAAACAAAGATCAAGTTGTATTTGGCAACTTTCTTTGCTTTTCATAATGTGGGAAAACCTTGGTATTCATCATCAGCATTGAATTAGTCTCAATCTCAAGTAATGGGACAGGTGGCGTTTCTCCCACACTTTCATTTGCCTGTTTAAACAGCAAAACACGTACAACATTTCAATTCATATCCAACTAAACATTGGTTTTTAATTGAATTGCGATTGGGTCTTATCTGAAGGTTTTAATGTAATTGAATTTAAGGATTTATTTTTCAAGAAAAGCATTTCTCACAGTCAAAATGTAAAAATTCGAGAAACAAAAGTACTTGTTCTGCTAAATTCGTTGAAAAAACGAACTTTAATAATAATAATAATAATACTAATAACTAATATTCTCTACTTATTTCATAGTTTTCATTACGATTGTTTATTTACGACTTGTTGACTTCACTTCTTAAGCTGATATCTTGTTATTTTACAGTTTTCGATAACAGATAAAACATCAGGATATCTTTTCCTTTCCATTACTTTTACTGAAATATCAAGCGATTTTAATTCCTTAAACTATATATTTTAGATTCATTTTAATAATCATTAGAAGACTAGTTGTTGAATTTGCTATGGAGATGAGCAAACTTTAGATGCGTTTATCAATTACTAGCTGTAAAGTTGGTTGTTTTTCATATTGATGATTATTTCTATTTATATATAGCAGTTTGTATTTAATATTTTTATTACTAAAGTAAACAAAGTGTTTTCTTTGCCAGATTTTACATCACAGGAAAGATCCTTTAATATTTAATCAAATTAATCCAAAACTATTTATCGTTACATACAACATGAATTCTATGATTTCTTTCAAGGAGTTTGCAGAAATAACGAGTTTGGAATAGCATTCATTTGAATGGAGTTAGTTAATGTTATTATTCTTTACTATTCAACAAGGAAACAGAAACATACATAAATAAACAAAACTATTTCTTCAAAATTCAAACTAATTTCCATCAAACAACAAATATTTCAATGGGAACAAAGACGCCAAAACATAACTTCACTAATGTGTCGTGTCCCTTTCAAGATAGTTGTTTTGAAAAAAATTCTTATAAATTACATCTATAGCATTTTCATCATTTCTGGCTTTTTGAAAAGTCTTATCGGAAATGGATAAGGAGTTAAGAAATCTCGAAATTACCACTCACAGTTTTATAGTTTTTTAAATATATGTTGTAGTTTTGAGAAGCAAAACATGAATTTTCTTTTTCTAAGTTTAGCAATTAGAATAGACTTGAAGAAATTCCATCAAAGTTCTTTCGTTGTGTTGCAGAAATTCAAATTATTAACTTAACAATATTATTTTCATTATTATTTTTATTAAAGAATTTAATTCTAGTTTATTTATGGATAAATCTAAAGTTTTATCTGTATTTTTGTTTGTAAACTTATAATTGTTGCTGTTTGCATTAACAGATATGTAAAAGACTTCAAATAATATAAAAAAGATGATTTTTACATTTGTGAACTCCAGTATATTTTTCGAGCATGCTAAGAGAGATTTATAAATTATTTACAATAAAATAATATGTTAATATTAACTATTTACAAAGTACTGAAATAACAATCATTGGCATTACTTCAATTTTGAATTATTTGAGCGAAAAACAAACAGAGATTGAAGCTGTTAACATTATAAGTGTTTTGTTAATAGGTTTCCATTTAAAGAAATATCATATCTTTACAAAGATATAACAATAATTCGATCAATCCACAAATAACCATATCGGGGGAATCCAATTCTGATTTGGCTTACATAGAATTACAGTTGACTCGCAATAATCCGACAGTTACGGGCCCGAAAGCAGAATGTTTTTTATCTTTCTGCGACGATTGATGCTAAGACGAAAAACTTTCTGCAGCTGCAGAAAAAAAAAAAACGAATTTCCGAATTGACAACCAAAAAAAAAACGAATCTTCAAATCGACAACCAAAAAAAAAACACCCCAGTTCTATATGATATCTTTCTGCAGCCCTCACTTTCGTTCTGCGACATTGTCGTGCCGTCGCTCGATATTCTGCTTTGGGGGTTACGGGACCGAGGGGGTGTTGGTTTATTAAAAATGTCGGATTACCAAAGGTTGATTTTTTAAAACTGAATTTTGTCTTCTAAGGCAAGAAAATTTAAGTTATGTATATACAGTACTGAACGTACTACAGTACGTATATTGTTACAATACATATTGAGTACATATTTTACGGCCATTGAAGATATAAAAAAAACAACTCATCACGCATAGTTTTACACAAATGAATACGAGTGTATGTAATACTAATTTATTTCTGTATTTATGTCTTAAAAAAATAAAATTACAGTATATAATGTAAAATATAATTTTATGTCTTAAAATAGTAAAAATACGTACGGCTTAAAAAAAATCTGTAATCGTTTTTTGTTTCTTCTTATGTAAAGAGTCTGTCATGGCATTTTCTTGAATATCTTTTAACATTAAAATGTTCTTGTAGTCGAGTTCCCTCTCCTCACACCAACGTATCAATCACTTGCAACCGACATAACTTCATCGCAAGTGATTGTGCATTTCACCTCTGTGACCGCCTCAATTGATTCGGTTTTCGAACCAACCTGCATCGGACTACCGAGCCTGTCGGACTGACAAAAGTCGGATTATCGCGAGTCAACTGTACTCCTCGTTTTTAAGGATCATTTATTGACTATCATATACTCCTAGATATTAATATTATACCAGTAGTATATTACAATGTCTTTACGTAATTTCGACATGGGATAAAGAAATAAGCTACAATTTTTTCCTGGATTTTCTGTGTCAATAAGAAGAGTATTTTGATATTAACTACTTCGTTCTATTGATTTCTACAATAAAGAGTGGAATAAACTGAAACTAATAGATTTGTAGCAAAATAATGAAAAGACAGAAAAAAGTTGTAACCTATTTATAATTTACAGGCTTCCCAATTTATGAGTGTTTTCTCCATAAATCTACACTATAATTCGATCAATAATTATCTGATCTTAGAAGTTTGACTCTATTTTATCTCATTCACTCCTTTTGTCACTTAGTCTGGCAAGAGGCCAGAGAACTCCCTGTATTCCATTGTAAAATGGATGACTTTAGCCCAGTAATCTAAAAACTACAAAAGACCGACGATTCCAAACGAGATCTCTTTTATCTTCCCGAAGTGAGAAGAAAAAAGAAATCGCACTCCATCTTTGAAATAGAAAACAAGATATCGGAAATCCTACTTATATTCACTACTTCTGTATTTTTGGTATTCACAAAAGAATCGTAAATCTCAAATAGTTTTACGATTTTTCCTCTACACATTTTAACCCTTTGGAATAAATTGTAGAATTCGACTAAAGAAGGTCATTTTTAGTTCTCAGAAGCAAAAATCTATTCAGTATTTATTTGTTATGATGTAAAGAGCAACAATCTTCGGAAGCCGTTATCTAAGGTGAACTCGAACAACATAATGTTGTTTAACCTGGTATAGATTAGACCCATAGGAGCGTCAGATCAAAACCACTCATCGTAACTTCACGTGGCAGTGTTGTGATCATCGCTGTTGGCAATCCAATAGGAACTCCATATTGATTTTGCCTGCAATTTTGTTAAGGATCTTAGTAAGGAGTTTTGGGACAAAATTACAAGTGAAAAACTTTCCATTTCGACAACTTCATTTTCCTTGTTTACAATTTCGTAAAGAAAAAGAGAAATAAAAATTGTATAAAGAACGAAATACAGTCTATTTCTAAATAAAGTAAATCCCACCCAAAACACTTCGTGTAAAATAAGTTGCCAAGACTCAAATGCTCATAATGCTTTCACTGTTAAAAAGATATGAGATCTCATGTAGAGCCAAGCGCCTAACTCTACAAGCCCTAACTCTAAAAACCCTATATCTTGGTCAAAAAGTATGCCTTGGCCGTTTCGGGGCTGTCACACAGACAATCCCATGGAGTTATGTAAAGGATATGGAGTATGCCAAGGCACACTTTTTGACCAAGATAGTAGGGTTTTTAGAGTTAGGCATGTATAGTGAGGGGCTTGGCACTATATGAAATCTGATAACTTTTTAACAGTGAAAGCGTTATGAGCATGTTGGCAACGTATTTTACATGAAATTTTTTGGGTGAGATGAAATAGTTCCATGAAACGGCCAAGCCATACTTTTTGACCAAGATATAGGGTTTTTAGAGTTAGGCCTCGTAGAGTTAGGGGCTTGGCTATACATGAGATCTCATATCTTTTTAACAGTGAAAGCATTATGAGCATGTGAGTCTTGGCAACTTATTTTACACGAAGTGTTTTGGGTGGGATTTCATTTCTTTTTGTAAGATGAGATCTGATAACTTTTTAACAGTGAAAGCGTTATAAGCATGTGAGTCTTGGCAACTTATTTTACACGAAGTGTTTTGGGTGAGATTTCATTTCTTTTTGTAAGATGAGATCTGATAACTTTTTAACAGTGAAAGCGTTATGAGCATGTGAGTCTTGGCAACTTATTTTACATGAAATGTTTTGGGTGGGATTATCTATTACAACTAAATTTAGTTTTAAGATTATTTAGAAAATGGATTTTTTTTTCAATACCCTACTTTTCTGTTTTTCTATTGGTCAACTTGTATATACAAGCTGTTTGCACTTTTGTAAGAAATCACATTATTACACAGTATTATTTAGGCCGAAGCATTGAGGGTACGACGTATTTCAGATCTTAATAAAATCCAAAGTATGAAAGCTAGATAAATGAAACTTAGCGTATTTCATTAGTATGGTAACTGCATCCTATCCTGAAAATTTGAGCTCTCTAGTATTATCCAGGCCGAAGCTATGAGGGCTCGATAATACATAACCAGACCCCCCCTTTATGAGGGGTTGCAGGGTGAAAGTTACGGATTTCATAATTTTTTTGTTGTTTGTGTGCTAATCCTAGCCTGCATACCAAATTTCAGCTTTCTAGGACTTCAGGAAGTACCCTAGAGGTTTTGATGATCATGAGTCAGTGACGGAATCGACGTATTTTAGGTATTAATAAAATCCAAAGTATAAAAGCTAAATAAATGAAACTTAGCGTATTTCATTAGTCTGTTAACTGCATCTTATCCTGAAAATTTGAGCTCTCTAGTATTATCCAGGCCGAAGCTATGAGGGTTCGAAAATACGACGAAACACTTCCAGAAAAGGTACGTAGTGTAGTGCCCTTCCTGCCTTCGGCTCGTCTTCGCGGGGGCACTGCCGTGCCCCCAGATCTACACCTGCTTCTTTTAGTTTTAGTTCGCTGAACATTTTTTTTTATGTTTTACATTTACAAACAATCGACTGTCAAGCTTCAGAAATCGCTTTTACCAACAGTAAAGTATCGATGTTATGGATTTAATGGATGGATCTAGCGATCTATTCATAATAGATTATCTGTAAATATTAGCTGCTTACTCGATCTACGATATCTTTCTTCACAGAAAAGCTCTCAACATGTTTCTGATTTCCATATAACATCAAAAAGAAGAAAAAAATCATAAAGAAAAGATAGAGATTTAAGTGAAATGTTAGTAATAAATTCAAAGATAATTAGTTTGCGAGAGTTAACTTACAAGGGGTTGAGATTAAGATCCGTGTTGATTTTGATTTGTTCAACAAACTTTGCCTCAATTTTTTACTTTCAGGCCAGAACATCTCCTCTGAACACAAGCACTAGAATTTTATCTTGGCTAATTTCTTGAACTCAGACCTTTACGAAATCTGATCTTGTTACCTTTGTCCCCAGTCCCAGATCAAAGTCATTGTTTTATGAGCTTTTCAATCGCTATCCATTAAAATCATCCTCATGAAAGTGGCAAGGTATCTTCAATATCTTCTTTACTTAAAACGATTGGGAAGAATTTTAATTAGTTTGCGAAGTGTCTTCATTTGCTTAAGGCTTTTGTGATTCTTTAAAAATAGAATTTATCCTTTTTAACCTCTTACTTTGATTATTATGAAAGCATCCATTCATGAAATATTGAGATTTTGTTTTCCGTTGCCCTATAACTTCGTGGTTTTGCGATGTGCCAGTTATTTAGTAATATTACATCAATTCGCTTGTTTTATTCGTTTTCATTGTCTGGATTATTTGCAGAATTCTTTTAATTAAGTGAAATTTATTTCGTTTTTCCTTTCATTATTTTTTTTCTGTTTGCTGTGCATGAAAAATATCAGTTTTTATTTGTTTGTTTTTCTTTGAAATTTATTATTTAATTTTAAATTTTTATTGTATAAAGAGAATAAATGATATGAAGAAATGTAAGCATAATCATTATTTTCTCCACTTGCGGACGTCACGTGACCATCAATCGAGCTCATTGGCAGTGCCAAAAACAAAAAAGTTATCAAAAGAGCAATGTTTGGTTACATCATTATGCAGAATAGAGAAAAAGGAAGTAATCTTAAAGAGTATCAATTCTAACGAATATATTAAAAATCTTAGAGTAATACTAAGATATATGAATTAGTGTAAAATACTTCAAAATTAAAAAAAAAAAAAAACATTCAAAATAAGAAAGCTTTAACTATATAAATTTCTCCGAATGTTTTTTGTTTTTTAGTAATCTGCAATGAAGCGATTTCTTGGAAAGTTTGTCTGAGATAAAACAGAGCTATTTGATTTTTAATAACTGCGCCTGCTGCTCGCTCCTTCGCCCACACCCTGCTAAAGCTTTAGATCGTATTTTTTAATGATGTAATGAAACACACTGATGGCCAGATGCGAAGGTCTCTCTTTCCACCCACCTCTTGTTGCTCGTGTAGATTGAGATGAACGGGACTGCACGAGAAATAGGTTTTTATCTACTGTTCTCTCATTTTCTTGCAAATTTCCACCAAAAAAAAAAAAATGGTCCCATTTCTCAGGTTTTTTAAAAGACATATCAGCACAGCCACTGCTTTATAATGATTCGTCTTTAATTATCAAGAGTTCATAGTTCAGTTGAAAAAAATTCAAACATTTCTGATCTTTCTTAAGTTTATTCCATTTTTGTAATTGCACACTTATATTACTGTTCACTTAATATAAATAATTTGACGTATCTATATCGGGCATTTTGTTTTAATTTCCTGATCCATGAAAACTACTGTTCTATTTTTGTTCGAGAAAAGAAAAAGAAAACTGGACAATAATATTCGGTATTCAAATAAATAATTAAAACTCTAACCTTCTGAACATCATCTGTTAAAAAGCAGAAATAAATAAATGTATATATTATCATGTAGTCCTTCATTGGAGGCAACACAACAATTTCGCCACAGTTCTGTCTGTTGCCATCTGTTTAGAGTATCATAGTCCTCTGCTCCCACGTCTTGGCAGATCTGTCTAATGAATGTTTTCCTAAGTCTTCCCCTCTTCTTCTTCCCCAAGATCCTTCACTCAATTATTGTCATTAGAAGGGCATTGTGACGAAGGAGGTGTCCCATCCATTTCAATCTTCTCTTTTTGATGTTATTAATTAGTTTTCTGTCTTCTCCTATTTCCTGTGTATATATATGTGTGTGTGTGTTTTATTTTTATAATTTCTACACATTTAACGTCACATGTTTACAGCCTCTTTCTCTGAATAATCATTGTCATTCACTTTGTTGTGGTGATTTCGATCGTCTTTATGGAACTGTGACTTTGCACTTCAGGCGTAATTAATCAGCTATGCCAAGCCATTTAAGGCAAATCATCTCTCCAGGCTTCAACCGCAGTCAGAAGGAAACGAAAGCACGATCTTTGTTGTCGTCCTTATTGCAGCCACAAGAAAACGTCTTAAGGCCAAGTATGAGACTTATCAGAAGACTTTGCAAAGCTGGACTTCGTGACCGTCGACCTATGGTCTCAATCCTTTGATTCAGTTCACCTCGAAATGGTTCAAGCGTTCATTGTCCTCTTCCTGGCCTCAGATTTACTGGCGGTTTTATTTTTTTTATATATACAACGTTTTTTGGTTTCAAGGTAATGCTATACAGAGAAATGCTGCAACGTTTACTGCAAAGTGTGTGCTGATTTTAATTTAAAACTTTTGAAATTTGAAGATTTTAAGGATAAAAGATTCCAGCCGTATTTTTATCGTTTGGCAAAGATTTAATCTTAATGGTTAATAATAGTAATTTAAACTATTATTATTTAGAGTTCAGGGTGAATGTATATCTGCTACACGTATCTCTTTTCCTAAACGTGGTTTTATATCTTCTCAGTTTATTTCCTGTTTATGTTTTGAAGGATAGTAGATAGTTTGAGGGATAAAGATTTCTCCTTCTATTATAAAAACTTTCAGTTTAAGGTAATAAATACATTGATTTTAGGTATTTTTCCATTATTTCTTTAAGGATTTTTTAAAAACTTTCTTCAACAATCGTATAGACATAATAGAAATAAAAAATATTTTATTTTATTTTTAATTTCGTTTTCTTTCTCCTACATAAAGCAGGATAATACTCAGGCAAATCAACTATATCCCAAGACACTTAATATTCGAATAGAATAAAGATGCATCATTTATTTGTTATTTAGAATCTTCGTTATTTCGGTTCTAAGGAGTAAAAATTAATAAATAAAACAGAAAATTGCGTCAAGCTTCCTATTTCTCAGTCCACTCATTTTGTTTTCTATTTGATTAGATTCTCTAGATCCATTTTTAAAGGCCAATTAAGCATCTTACTCTTTTATAATTCAAAAATGCTCTAACAGTATTTTAATATTTAAGAATATTGTGAGAAACTTATGTTGTTGTCCGTCTTAAAGGATCAAATATTTTTAGGTAGAACAATTTCTTCTGAAATTATTTGATATTAGAGAGAACTTTCACAATAGTTGCATTGTTATTTGGCATTTAAGGACAGTTCTGCTGTTTTCCTCAAGCGTTTCTATTATGACTCAGTGTATTTGATCCCAGGTTTTTTTTTCCTGGGTTTGCCAAAGAAATAACTTTTCCTAAACGGTATAAAAGTTGTGTTAGTAAAAACCTGCATCCTCTATCACTAAGATTCCCAATCTTTTAGGCCTTGTGAACCATTTTCAACATTATATTTTTTATCGCTAACCATTCAACCCTAAACAAAAAAACCGAACAAATCATACCATCCAACCAAAGAAAATAATAAAACGAGTATCTCTCGTTACATTAAAATTACATTAAAAATGCAGTTTGATGATGACATCATTACAGGATTTTCCTTCGAACATCTTGAACATCCCCTAGGGGTTCACAAACCATCAAAAGGGAAACTATTTTAACCCCTGCGCGAAATCAACGTCAGAATCTGCTTAAATTTATTTCTTCAATAGGACCGTGGGATTTTATTTCTCAAATTGCAATTCATCTCGTGATTCTTTGTATAATATTTTGCAAGCGGCCAGCAAATGCCAAATAGATTAGCTGTGTACAGAAATAGTAAAATTAATGGAGAATTCATCAATGATTTCGTTCCCTGAGAATGTTGGTTGTTTCGCGGCTTTCAAGATTTATATAAATGAAGTGATAAGATACTTTTTTTTTTTTAATTCGATTTACATGTTTTGCCCTTTAATACTTCCTATATCCGAAACCACAAAAGCCTAGCTTCAAACTTAAGTTTGTTTTTAATTTTGTTTTTTGTTATTAATGGCAAATAAACCGATAAAACATCATGATAACTAAATAGGAAGAAAATACTTTGAATTGTAGAAGCCTGTGGGTTAATTCCCTGTTTCTGTTGGCGTCTGATTTCAATTCCCAATTCCACGGTCATTTGATATCGGATGCGGACGTCAAAAGTTTGGAATTTGCGATGCGAGTATTGGAACGGGACACTTAAATTATACTATTTCATAGTGAATCAACAATAACTTAGCGCCGAAGCCTCATAATTTCTGTGGATTCCGTGGCTTTTGTTGTAAATATGCTAGAATCTGATGTTTAGAGGCTTAATTAGCGAAACTGAAACGGAAAAGCAAAATGCAAATGAACCCAATACTGATAACTATTACATAACTGCAAACGTAATTTCCCCGAATAAAAGGAAACCCCGGGGGGAGGGGAAATAGTTTTAAAGCGTGAAGAGTAACTAAGATTATTCCGCTACGAATCTTTCTTCACATTACTAAGACTAATTATGAACCAATTTGCTTTAAACAGAAATTGTCGACCTAAAATGTTAGGTCTCAGTTGACAATACGACATCGCTACTCTAAACAAAATATATTTTTTTTCTTTTTATCCAAAAAGAAAATGTCATCCTTCGGAAAATAAATGGGATTTGTAGGCGCATCAATTAAAATAATAATAATCAATTGATCATAAATTGAAAACACTAAGTTAGGATTTATGAGAGATTTTTTTATAAGTTAATTCAACAATCGATTGGCTCGTAGATACTAAAATAAACATCATTTCTATTTTATAAGATGCTTTAAATCTTAGATGGTTGGATTTTTTTTTCCCTCTTTCTATTCACTGTCCCTCTGGAGCTTCATTTTTTTTTTGGCAGCGTCTGTTTTCTTTATTTTCTTCTTTTCTCTTAGGAAGAATTTATAGTGACGTTTATTGGAAGTCGTTTACATCAAATTTTCAACATTTGGCGCCTCCTGTAACGTCTCTGTATCATTTCAAGTGGATATTCCAAAAGAAGAATATACTGGAAAATAATTACTTTTTTATATATAATTTTTAAATAAACCATCTTATTAAAAAAATAAAAACAGCATTTAAATGGAAGCGGAATTGATTAAGGTCCATGTTTTATTTCGGCAAAATGAACGATCAGAAATAGACTGAAACGTTGTGTAATTAAAATATCTAGAAAATAATGTCCTTAAGCAGTTGTTCATTCAGTGCTAATCTTTCAGCTTCTGTTGATTTCCATGCATCGTGTAATGAATGTTTCTTGTGCTAAGCGTTTCACTTGAGTTTCCATTTGTGCAAAATAATCAGGCAGCTGACAATAAGTATTATTAAATTTTTACCTTAATAAATTAAAAATCTTTTGAATTCTGTGATTTTAGCGCTTTTACTGAAACGTATCTTATTGGCTGTTGTTGGCTCCTAGCAGTTACTATATATTCCTCTAACTCAGTATATTCCTGAAATTCAGAAATACCTTAAGTTTCAGCTTCATAGGATAAATGGTTTATCTTGTTCGTAAACAACTGTATCTATTTCGACCTACCATTGCACTGTAAATACAACAGGAGACTAATTTTGAAGGAGAAAAAAAAATCAATGAAAAGAAAAGATGGAAAGGTAGAATAGGATTAAATTTCCTTTTATTCCGTAAATTGCATTAAATTTGTGAAATTTAATGATACAAATTTTCCGGACCTTGCAGTGATTAAATTACCTATTTTATGCCTTGTCTTATTAAGGTAATTATCGTTTGAGTTATTGATCGTCTTTGTTGTTGTAGATAAAAGAAGATGTAATCACAAGTTTCTTTAGTATTTTTCAAAATATTGATTACTTGGGCTTCTTAAATGGGAAAATCTTCTTCGTCATTAAGGACCTTTTAAAACTTACGGCATTAATTAAGATGTTGTTATTTAAATCAAAAAAATCAACACTCACTTAATTCTTGAAGAAGGAAGACAACAGTTTTTTCCTTTGCTTTTGGGTTAAAACCTCTTCTTCGTAGTTACTTTTATTCTTTTACGGATCGTTTTTTATTCCTAGTCAACAGAAATTTAAGATCTGGGCAATTTAATTGCACAAGTTGATGATAGCTGCTGTTACTTACCAAAGAAAGACTCGCAATCTACCAAACCAATAGACAAGCACTGATAGATAAATATCTCCGTGAAAGAATAGTCGGTGCTCTGTCCATTATCGTTTTCCCTAGCAATGATTATAATAAAAGCAAATATGTAACATATATTTACTAAACATGTTATCGTAATAAACTGAAGAAGAACATCCTTAACTTATTTAAAAAAACTTCTCATAAATTACCTTATAAAAAAAACGTTTCGGGCTAGAATTTTCCTAGATAATTATTTTCTCAATTGAAAACATGACGTGGGTAATATTCATATAATTGAAGTTTCAATAATTACTGCTACTTATAATTTGATGGCTTGGGAGTGTGCATTATGGACATTAGAGTGCTTAATCATTGAATTATATATATAAAAAAATAGATTAGTTCATTTTTATTTTCAAAGATGAAAATTAATTCAAGATAATAAAATTATTTCTAATTCCAATTCAATGGGACTTATAGGCATAGAGATGCCTGAACGTATTGAGTCCTAAGTAAATTTGTTTGGCTTTTTCCAACCCTCTTTGGGGAGGGGGGTTGGAAAACAATGCAAAATTTACAAGATTTTAAGAAAATGACTTTCCATACGCTATGTCGCTCATAGGTGATCAGAAACGTGACAACAATGAGGTTTCGATCCAATCATTCGACGTCAAACATCAACAGAAGTTTTCTTTCAGCCAGAAGCAATGCTCCGACGTCATCACCTCTGATACAACTTCGTTCGTTCAGCGGACGGAAGGATCGACCTCTGAATTCGACAAAAAGTTTTCGATTTCTTGGCTTGCTTATTCTGTTCCACCCTTCCTTGTTCTCTGCATGAGCTATTACCATTCGCTGGAACATGGATTGGGAATGTTGAAACGTCCCTGGTGCTACCAGAAAGAAGAAGTGTTTACCAATATTTGCTGTAAAGTAGATGAATGTCCACTGCCAGTTAACATCTGTTACTCCGCTTCCACTAAAGACGACTCCTGTCCGAAGAAAGAAAATAAATTGTTGTAGGAAAACAGATAATATTACTTTGAAAATGTACGAAAAAATGCATGAAACGCGTAAAAATTTAATAGCATCTATTAAAATAGCTTAAACTGCATTGCATGGTGCTCGATGTTTCTCCTGGTTATTTTAGCGTTCAAGCAAAGTTCATCTTTGTATTTTAATAATCGTTCTTGTCTCCGTTGCTATCTTTGAGGATCCCGAATAATGGAAAGGCGAAAAAATTATATAATAATTTAATACTATTTATTTACAATATGACCTTTAACAAACTAAATCTGAATGGTAACAATGGAAAAATTAAATTGGAATAAAATCTTAATATTTAAACCTTTTACACAAGTTAAATTGCACAGAAAATCTTAATACTTGTTCATACTTAAGACAATACCAAGGAAGCTTGCATTGAATCCTTTGCATTGTTCCTATATTTTTAAGCCTTAGATTGGTTCTGATAGTGATTTTATTGCATCAGAAGAATCATTTTACATCATTACAGACAAATATGATTATCAGAAAAACTTCAAAAAGAAAATAATATTGATCAATAGAAAAGGCCTTTAAAAACGAAAATAAAGAAAGGTTTAATCAATGAAAGTCTAAAAATTCATCTTCCTTCTGAAATACAAATAAATCACAAAAAACCTCTTCTTCCTTAATAATATCCTTTTACTCTCAATATTTCGAATCCTTTAGCAGGATCCTTCTTCTTAGAGATTACAGAAAATGTCGAGATAACTAACATTATCTCTAAACATTTAAAACAGAATTCCAATCGTGAACAAACATGGTACAAAACTTACGTGAATAACATTCTTACTTTCTTGAACAACAATCTTACTTTCTTTTAACAATAAAGTAATAACTTCATTTAAACTTACGTGAAAAACAATCTTACTTTCTTTTAACAATAATCATGAAACAAACCCGAAAACAATCGTACTTTCTTTTAACAAACCAAACGTGAAAAACAATCACGAGGAAGAAGAGGTTTTTTGTGATTTAAGGTTTAATCAATTTGTGAAACAAAACATGGAAAATACAAAATACTATGTAAATCCATGGTTACTTTCTGTATTCTTTGCGTTGTATTCTAGAAATAAGAAAACCTTAAATGTTTATTAATCTGAAAGGTATATAGCAAATATCAAGGCTTCGGAAGTTCAATGATTTTAGTATTTTTACTTTGATGTCACATTGAATAACATTCATGTAGCTTAAGTTAGTGTGATAGTTCTTTTTTAAATAAAGTAATAATATAACTGATAAATTAACGGGGGGAAAAATCCGTAAAAAAACATTTCTCTTCAATGCATGATATTGATTAGTTTAATGTTTAAAGAGCTGAGTTGGAAATGAAACAGATATGATTAAAATTAAAGTAAAAAAAATTCTCTTAAAGTTGTTGACTGCAGTCGGGGAACCCATTCATCATATTATTATGTTCTGTTCAATATGCAACGCTTGGTTCAAGGCAGGGAAACAAATGTTGGAGGATGAAAAATGATGGAAGCATTTCCCAGGAAACGCCGCTCTACTAATTAAAGACTGGGTTTCAGAACCCCACTTCCATTCCTAAACGATTTAATAATTTCCCCTGTTTGAGTTGGTGAGTGGAATAAATATGCGTTTGTTTGAAGTTCCGACTCACGATCTCGGCAAATATCTGCCTCCTATTGATCTGTTTTGTGCACCACAAACACTCGACGAATGCAAAGAATTTCCAAAGCAAGATTAAGGAAACTTGTCAAATATAGATAAGCAAAAAAAAAAGAAAAAATATGTTTGAATTTGTCAACAAAATTAACTTTCAAGAGAATAAAATTTTTCAAATTACTCGTTAGAATTATTCAATGTAGGATATAAAACTCAGTATGCATTGAATAAAAAGAAAGTGTATGATTTTTTTTTTTTATTTATTTATTTAAGACAGGATTCTTTCGATATTTGAAGTTTTAAAGATTTGTATCTTTTTTTTTTATCTTTCTTATTGAGATGTCATCTAAGTTGTTAGAAATCCATAGAACAGTTTGAATTTAGAAGAGATACAAGAGGATTAGTTTAAGTACGAATTAGAAACAAGTGAATATAATTTTGTTCTAAAGCCTAAGGCATTGGGTCGCATAATAATACGTAAAGAAAGAAGTAGATTAACGTAAGAAAAAAATTAGGAACAAAATTTTAAAAAAATCGTTTGGAAAATAAGAAAAAAGGGCCCCTGAAAATACCTATGCTGTTCGGGCCTCTGAGCACGACGGTGAAGTCAGTTTATCGATCCGACCTTCCGTTCGAGAGTTGTTAGGGGTGGAAAAGACACGGACGGACGGACAGGACAAGCGCAATAGCTGCCGATTTTGGTCGCTATCACAATAGCTTCCCAATGGCTCGCTAAAAATGTACATCAGAATTACTCTTTCCATGTTTCGAAGAACTGTTGTCTTGAGTTTGTTTTCATTTTAAAGTTTTTGTTTAAAATTTACGATTTAAAGTTTTACTGTCATTACTTTTATTAATTTATTTTAATTTTTTTCCATGACTTCAAATGTATTCCGATAGAATATTCCAATTATAATATTTTGAATAACAGTATTATATGTCTATGCATTGTATGCTTTTATTTTTATAAAACTTATTAAAAAAAGCATTGTATTAGTATATAAGTAGGCATGGGAATGGCACCTCCAGAAAAACTAAACTAAAAACAAAATACAATGACAGGGATGTCATTTGTAAACACGATCTCACCCTTTTAATGCATTGTATTATTATACTTGATAATTTCAATGACCTAATAGAAAGAAAATATTATCGAATGGCCAGGGAAAAAAATAATTTAAAGTTTAGTGACTTCAACAATTCAAATCTTGTTGAGATTGAAGTTCAGCACACGTTACCAGGTGAATTTAATCTATAATTATGCCAGTTTCAAATAAGTAGATTCTGTAATTTTGTTACAGATAAAAATTTTTAAAAAATATGTCTGGAAAATATCAAACCCGGAAATAACTCATAGACATTCTGATTGTGTGACGTATAATGTAACAATGTTTGCAATAAATTTACGATACGTAATTGTCTGAAAAATAAACAACAGTATGAATTTTTTTTAAGTTAACTCTGAGAGCTATGTCAGCTTATTAGATAATAGATTACTAACATGTTGATTAGTAACTCAAGACGATAATCATGTTATCACAGTACGTTGAGCAGAGCTACATTTTTCAGCAAAATGAGGCACCCTACCATACGAACCAAGTAATCCAGAATCATGTAGAACAATAGACCCCTAATTTCATCAAAAAGAATGAATGGCTGCCTCAGTCCCTCGACTGTAATCCGATGGACTGTTTAGATTCCTTCATAAAGAAGATTTACAGCGGTCAGAAAGACAAATTCGTCGGAAATAAACTTAAGGAGAAATTCAGTAGAGCTTGGGAAAAATTCATTTTCCATTTCCATTTTCCATTGTTGTATAAAACTACAGAACATATTTATTTGAAACTTGTAGCATTTATAGATTATATCCATCTTTTAATTTATGCCAAACCTTTGAATTGTTAGCAGTTATTAAGCTTTAAATTAATTAAAAAAAATTTCCTGGTCACTTGATGCATCAGTACTTGCCAATGTTAGCCATCTAACACTGTTTACCAAAAATTTAAAAGTCTATAACTTTATTGTTTTAAATCATTGAAGCCCTTGTTGCAAAAATATAGGTAATTTACTTTTGAACATTGTGCTACGTACATTAGCGTCTATATAAAAGTTCAGTCAAAAGGTTTACTAAGTTATTGTTTTGTTTTGTCTTTTCCACACTTTCAAATATTTTTATTAATGTTGCAGATAGGAAGTAGTGACCAATAAAATTCTCATTAAATTGCATATTTTTTTATTATTGCTATAATATATTTATTTTAAAAGAAATAATTTTAGCAATTTCGTAATGATTACGATTGTTGATTCAGTGCCTTCAAAATTGTGTAGAAATTTCTTTATATTTTCTTCAAAGTATTACCTAATATAAGAATAAGGCTTGAATCAACACAGTGCCTCTCTTTCTCTTCTATTATTATAAAAAAAACAAACACTTTTTATAAGTAATTAATCTACTTTTTTTCAAAAAGGTATGAAAAGAAAAAATGAAATAAAATCTCTAAAATTGAATTCTCAATTGTTGATTTCTCTATCATTAGACTGAATCTT
Source organism: Thereuonema tuberculata (assembly GCA_023159025.1). NCBI lineage: Eukaryota > Metazoa > Arthropoda > Chilopoda > Scutigeromorpha > Scutigeridae > Thereuonema > Thereuonema tuberculata. Next base: position 59,521,831 of record JAFIDM010000003.1, read on the forward strand.
TACTTAGCCAACGTTCAAATTTCATAAATGTTGAAATAAATGATAGTTTAGAAATTAAATAATAACTACTGTGTTGAGAAATTGCCTGAACACTGATGTTACCATTGACTGGTGAGTTTATATTTGATACTCTTTGAAGTCATTTCTCATTCATTTTTTACTAAAGGATAAAAGACTAGGAGATGAGTGTTTGGAGCAATTTCCGATTCTCACCTAGAAACGGACGACAAGGGCTGATTCCTATTACTCTGTCTCTAAGGGAAAATGAAGAATTACGAATCTCTTGTCAGCGATTTAGTGGGTTACAAATCTCTTTTCTACCAAAGTCTCTCAACTTCACCAAAGAAATCAATCTTTGCCTTTCAATGGTTTACGCCCTCCTGGGGGTTCTTTTCACTTTTATCCTCCCCCCATCGTGACGTTGAAATATGTAAGAGTTCGATCAAGAATTCCTGTTGTGACTCAATCCAGCAATGTATTTTTATTTTCTTTGCTTTTATCCAGGTTGAAGTTCAATAATGGATTTGTTGAATGTATTAAGATTAGAATATGAAATACGTTATTAAAATGAATTCAGCTTCTCTACGTATCCATCACTAATTCGGAACAATTTCAAAACATCTGAATGGCTTCAAGATGAGCAACGTTTCTTTGCCGTCGATAGTAGCTGTGAACATGAATTCCGTCCTTTTATTATTATTTATCTCTTAATTAAGCATCTCAGAAAACAAAACAAAAGAAAAATCTCACGATATGAAGCTCAGGTCTGTAGTAACTGCTTTTACAACTTGTTCTACTGTACTTACTTTTCATGTAATTTTTTTGGAAAGCGTTACTTTTGTTTTGTTTTTAACTTGATTTAACTTTTTTTAGAAGCATTACAGATAACTTATAAGAAAGCCTATTTAGAAGTGACTTATTTAGCTATTATTAAGCAAACTATTAGTGATCCAAGAAATCATTAATCCGGAACAACAAGGTCCCTACCTGATGCCAGATTAATAATGTTTGAACATATATTTACATATGCATTTACACAAATATTAGTTCAACTAGGTAATCAAATGTGTCTACACAATTTAACTAGTTAATCTACTCCATATGTGTTGAATTAATTTATGATTTCTGATGTTGTTCTGCCTTTGAGTTTAAACGATGATCCACATGTATTTATCAGTATTTTGTGATATCGGATATATCTTGATAAATATAGTTGTGATTTAATTGTAAGATTGTGCATTTAAATGGGTTTTTAAAATTCTAATTTATTACTATCAATTATTGCTTTTATTTATTTCTTCCTTGATGTGACTAAGCCTTGATCTTGTTGAAATTTATTATTTGCTTATTTCAGGTGAAACCCATTGATTGCACAGTTCTTAAATTAGTTAGTTTTCGAATTCATTAGATAACTTAAGATCGTCATTCAATTTAATTTAGGTTAAAGAACTATATAAAGATGAAGTGGTTGCCTTTTCTCCATCGCCTAAAGTTTTCCTCCTGCGGTTGTCAAAAATGTGACAAAAAAATCCGAACTAATAAAATATATAAATAATGATCCTCAGTATTTTTCTAAATATTTAGACTTAGTGCTGTATCATCTCTGCTGTTAATATTACAATCCTTTTTGTCCTCAGATCAGCAAAATGGAAATTACCCTTAACGTACTAATGTTTCCTCTGAGTCGGAGAAGTCTTCTTTCTCTTAGGACGAAATATTAACCCAATCAGTTATTTTAGAATAGAAAATATTTCCTCCTATTTAATTATGCTTTTCTTTTTTTTTTTTTTTTGATATCTAACAGAACGTTAAGTTTCATATTTATGAACTAATCTTTTCATTCGATAGTGTTAAGCACACTTTGTACTACTAGTTGTACCACATTTGCTTCTTTCTTTTTAGATATTACTTGTTTTTCTCTCATTCACATACTTGAACTATATTAGAAATAGAAACATTCACCTAATGTACAAAATCTATTCATAAGTAATGAAAAAAATAAGATGCAAAATATGAAATTATTAATTAATTTCTATTCGAAGTCTTCAAATCAGTATTTTGTGAGATAATTAGAAAACTAAATTGTATTTTCTTTACTTACAATATCTCGGTACTTAATATATGAAATCGATCTTCTGTACAATCAAAGAAGTGTTCATCTTTAACTTTATATGTTTGAAGAAATATGTTAAACAACCGCAAAGATTTTAATGATAAAGGCTTATGTATTGTTTTTTATTAACACAATTTAAATATAAATTTTTCATGTTTTTGAATATGTTACTTTAAGATGGATGTACATGTTGTCGGTTTCTCTTTAGTTTGTAATAGGATTTACCTTTAATCCACTAATCCGATGACTCTTTCAACTTCATTAACTATTTGGTAGCAATTTCGTTTCGAATTGATGTTTAAATTGAAGTTATAAATATTCGTGGTTTCATTTAATTTTTCCATAATATGGAGAACCAATCAGAATACAGATATGACAAACCAGCGTTGAATAAGGAAGACCAAAAAAAAAACAAAACATAATATCATAAGTACTGTTTTGTTTTTTTTTAATTACTTTCGCTTTCAAGGAATCGACGATCTTGTCTAGATTTTTTCTTTAATTTTTGATCTTTAATGCATCTGTATTGGAATTCAAAGCAAGAATTTGATCGATAAAAGTATCCTGGTCGGCGTTTTGAAAGTCTGGAAAACTAAATGGCTTAACATTTGTTCCGCAGATAAATCTCCCCCAAACTAAGCCTATCACTGCAAAGATCATGATACTAATTAAGAGGCCCTTGATCTGAAATGTCGCAACCTATTATCGGCTGTTTGTGCTCCTTTTCCGGATATATTTGATGTTTTGAAAAGTCCCTCGTTTCACCCTCTCTGTCATCCCTTTAAAAGGTTGTTGCTGTTCTCCCCTAACACATCCTTTTTGAATTAGTGATGACAGTGAAAGGACAATGTGCTTATAATAGTCTACTATAACTGCGTTCCGACTTTTTCCGGAGTGGAGGAATATTTTTATGTAATTGATAGAAGTCCAATGAATATGTTTACATCCGTACATTTTGATAGAAATGTTTTTCAAAATTAAAATATACGTAAGTATGTTTATTGAATTCACGGAAAAATTTTAAAATAAAATGTCTTTAAAAACCTAAAATATTAATCCTACGCATTTCATCATCAGAGTAATGACAGTGTGATCGAATGAGATTAAAGGGTGGGTGGTATTCAGTGTGCTGTCTTCCAGTGAGGAACGTCGGAAATTGAGGAGCCATTCCCCTGTGGTCGTAATGAGACTGTCTGATAGAAAGCGCTCAGTTTCAAATGTCAACTGCCGGGGAGAAACTATATACTGGGATTGTGAAACTGTTTGATTTCATCTTGTAAGTATTCATTTGTTTGCATTACATAATTTAAATAAGTGAAAAGCTGTAAGGAAAAATAATATATGTATATTCTCCTTATTTGAAGCCCTACTTTTATAATAATGATAAAATTCGCTCGGATTTTAGATGTGTTTAGATGTGCATTAATTTTTTTTTTAAAGAATTAAATACACATTAGATAATCTACATGGATTTGTAAACATAAAGATATAAGCACATCAATAAGGCTTCTATACTTAAGCTGCACATCTGCTATTGAAACTCTAATGACAATGTTTTTCTTTGTAATTTTATAAATTATCGTAGAATTTATAAGTAATAATATTAAAAGAAATACATTTTAGAAAATCCTAATTTCGATTGACTTAACTATTCCTTGTAGAATACCAGTTAGAAACCACTGATATAGCAGCAACTGACAAACACAGAATGGAATCGTCTTCTCTTTTATTTGTAGAGGGAAGAAAAATTGAGGCTAAATTAAATTTCCTATTGAAAATTTTATGTTTTGTTTACTTGTATTCGTAATGGAAAAAAAGAATGTATCGAGAGAAGATTTTTAGGAAGAGGATAACATTGAAGATTTAGTAGAACTGCATTTTAAATAATATATTAATGTATTGATTTCCGTTCCAGCCTGCGGTTCACTATTCACCTTTTTGTGTTAACCTTTTTAAGATTCTATGTATATTACTTGTAATGAAGTCAATGGGGTAATCGTTCATCCTGAAAATATTGGTGGTCCTTTTTAGTTCATTTATCTTAAAACTGTATTAGAACACACCTGGACGGCCCTTTAAACGATCATGTGAATAGCATTTCGTTTGTATGCCTCGGGTGCCGCTGCGTAAAAGTTCACCGTGACACCGTCTGTTGGTTTCCGGTAGACATCAGTTTCATATTTTCCTTTTCCTCGTGTTACCATCACGTCCAGGAACGAGCTAATAGATTCGTTTTCCGTGGTAAGCTTTATATTAGGGTGTACGTCATTAAAGCACTTAAGAATCTCATGTTTAACTTCTTTATTAAGCACAATGAATATGTCATCGACATTCCTTCACATATAAGTGGCGTTGTCCATAATAATCTTTTGTTTCCCTGCACTTTCATCTATGTAGCGCATTAGGCATTCGACAATATCGGCTGACGATGGAATATCCACAAACAAACCTACATCTTGAGTATATACTTTGTTTTCGAAAGTGAACACTAGCATTTTATCGTGAGCCTAATGATTCCAACTGTTGTTCTTGGATCTGTTTTCAGTGGGTGGTTATTATTATAATATTCATCTACAGAATATATTAGGGCCTTTTCAATAAGATCAATGGACAAGAATGTATAGAAATTGATTATGTCGAACGATACGATCTCATATTCGAATTACCAGCTTTCAGCGCTCTAGATATATTGAAAATTGTATCTAAATAAATAAATTATATTAAGTTGCAGATTTACAGAATCAATTGAAATTAATATATGTTTGCAAAAGAAAATCTTTTATCTTTTTAATCTACTTTTTCTCGGCAAGACTGAGTGAAATGAACCTCACATGCACATATCTGTGTCCCCTCTCCTAATTACTTTTAAACCGCTGGATAGATCTTCCTGAAAGTTTGCATGCATATTAAAGGATTTTTTTTTTTTTACTTTTACATTTGAATTTGTTTTCTGTGTGGGTCCATGGCCTGAAAAGATGAAAAAGATTTTAATCGAAAAGAATTTCAACCGAAGAAGGGATTCTAACAATGGGAACGAATCCACGTGGTTTGAATTAATTAAAATTAATGGGTTTTCAGCAACTTAAAGGTAAATTTAATTTAGTTTTTAATCAGTGTTTACTGTGTTCAGTAGATATCATAATGTAAACTTACACTTTTTTTAACTCCTGCAAACCACCAAAAAAAAATAGAGTAGATCTAAATTTTTTTAGAATTTCTGGTTGAATACTTTTCTCTTTGTTTTTCCTGTAGAATCAATAAGTAAACATTGAGGGAGTTTTTTTTCTCCCTTAAACTCTTCTTTAGAGCATTTATTTAATGAAGCTATTTTTTTATTGCTATTGTTTTGATTTTTTATCTCCTTTTAGAGCTGAAAAGAAATTGTTATAATTAGGTCTAAGCACTTCTATTGGTTTACGAAATTGTTTCAACAAACATAATTAAATAAGTTAAAAAAACACTCTAATTAGATAAAGACAGAGATTGGAAAATTGCAAATGAAAGCATTTTAATTAAGGAAGGTTGAAATGGGGCAAATGTTGTCCCATGAATCACGAATTGGACTTGGATCTTCTCCAGCAGCTGTTGTTTCGAGTTTTGCAGTAGGTGTTTTTCAAATCAACTTCAGGAATTGGAATCTGCATTTAAACACGTCATAAGAACTATTTATAAACATCTTAATAACAGCATCAAATGTTGAGGATTGTTAATGTTTTCTAAAGCTTTATAATATACCAACAAATATAGAACTAACTAAAAAAAAAAAAAACATTAACCTACTTTCCTAAGGAAAGAGGTCCCTTCTGCTAATAAATTTTGAACCAGAGAATGAAACTTGAAATTTAAAATGTAGCTTTACAAAAAGAGAAAAGTTTCCGTACGAATCCTAGGGAGAAATTTGCATGTGCTAGTAATACAAATTCTCTTAAAAACATTAGAATAAAGACAATGAATTGTCTGGCTGTAAACACTGAATTTTGTTGGATATTGAATATTTAACTTTGATAAATTAATAGGATTTTGATGATTAGGTAATTATTTATGTAATTAATTAAATAGAAAATTTAACATTATAAATGTCTGTATTTGGCTAATGTAATTTTTTGAATGTTTCCAAACAAAAAATACGCAAACTTATCTTCAGGTTCGAACAATTGTTGTTATTATTTACGTACAAATTAGTGCGTTGTCAAAAACAATTTGGCTTCATTTTTATCTTAATTCTATCTTCATATTTATTAAGACTTTTTTTGTAAGGGTCTTTCTGAAAGTTAATTCACCAGCAGAGTAAAACAGAATTTGAAAGCAGCATTTAAAATATCCACGACCTTAATAAAGGTGCTAATCCAGTTTTTAGAAGTTCATTACGGGAAAAAAAATGGTTTAGTTCCTTACTGTTTAGATTTTAGTTAATTAAATTCTTCAGATTCCCCAATGTATAATAAGTAATTCTTGGAATCTGTTTATACTATAGAAAATTTTGATGGTCTCCAGCTTTCATTGTTTTTATTTATCTTCTTTCCTGGAGAAGTGTCTTCCCCTAATAACTCTGAATAGGTCTTCTTGAATCTTAGCATGCATATTGGAAAAAAAATTCCGTGTTTGTCGAGAAATTTGAGCATGAAGACGAGAAAAAAAAAAAAAAAAAAAAAAAACAATAAATATGTTGATGTCTAACAATACAGTATACGGATTTAGATTTAAGATAAATTTATAATGCTATTAAAAAACGCAGAAGTAAATTTGAAGTCACTTTTATTTATATTTAATTAAAAAGATAATTCATTCAAAGTAATAAGTTACAAATAGATCTAAAATCCATGTCATTTTTGTTATATTTACAGTTTTACACTTGTCTAAAAAAAATAATAATAATAATTCTGTTTTAAAAAGAACTAAAATGTATTCCTATACTATTAATACAGACTATATTACAATAGAGTAAATTCATGACATTATTTTTATTTTTATAAAAAAAAAAAAGACTTTTTTCTAAAACATGGAAATTCTTGAGAGTGACCAATTCGTATGCGAAAACTGAAACCCATCTGAAAAGACTGATACAGAGCTTTCATTTCTGTAACGAAATGGTTTGGAGAAAACGTATCATAAAACAGCGGAAAACAAGGTTCCGTGGAGCTATAAAAGATAAAAGATTCATAAAATGGAAAAAAATTGAAAAAAAATTTTGCCAAGTTTTCTCTGAAATTGGATTGTGACCCAATGAGTCTTTCTCTATTTTTATTTAACTCTATGTTTCTAAGATTCATTTTCTAAGATCGAAACAAGTAGATTATCCAAATCGACACTAAATTAAATTTAATAGTTAGCATTTAATATTAAACAATGTAGACAATTATGTAAGTACGCGATAAGAAATCAAATCTGCTCGCTTTGTATTTTTTTTTTATTACGAAGTTAAGTTTATTTAAGCTTTTTTATATAATTTTTTCACCTTTTTTTTTTTTTTTAAAAAAAAAGATTATTCTCTAATTCATTTATTTCTGAAATCTATTTAAAATGGGCGTTTGATTTGTCAACAGTGTTCTAAATAACTAGAACGTCTAATTTGTTATTTGCTTTTTTGATTTGCCAAATTCATAAGCTAAGAGTCCAATAAATAAATTTATTGAAAAATAAATGACACTAATTCTAGTCGATCAAGTGGATATTTTCATTAAATAGACGAATAATCGATGAGATATTCCTCCTGGTAATCTCAAGGTGAAGCAGCTTCCGTCCTGTGATATACAGTAAATGGTAGTGTTTTGAACAAAAGGTCTTGAAAAGTCCTATTGTCGTCTGCTTTAAATCCAGTGGAATAAAGAAACTTAAACCTCAAGAATTGGAAGCAATCCAAATAAACAAATCGTCCGTTTATCTTCTGCAGTCTAATATAAACACATCTGTCGGAAAACAAAACCTTTTAAAGATTATTTACAGTAATGAATTGAGATTAAAATGTCACTACAAAGAAATTTTGCTATGAAAGTCATGCCTTGACGAAATGATATAAACTATAGAGGGATGATGTTATGAGCGTTATTCGAGTTAAATATTAATTCATCTATAGTTTATGTTAGTAAAATAATATCCAACAAATTCCCATAATTCTTTCGAGAGTTAGTCTTCATAAAAATTCTCTTTAATCATTTTTGAAACATTGGCCCAAAAGGATTTTTTTTTTTTTCCAAAAGAGGTAATGGATATAAATTGATATTTTGTATTGACTTTTAAAACTTAAATACTTTGAATAAAACTTAATCTTGAAAAACGTGCTTTATTTTTTAATCATTCATTAAGTTTATTAAATATCTAGCTACTTTTCAAATATCAGAAAGATGTCTGTTTTATGGATATCATTGCCTATAAGGTTTATTCAGTGACCGTTGACTCCCAAAATCGAAGAGATGGAAGAACTGGTGAAGAACATTCGACACAGTTAATTTCTCTTTTGTGCTCAGCCATTGGAGTAACTATTTCTACTGAGTTTTTAGGAATGTGAATAATTTATTGTTCAGTAAATTTCTTCTTCACCTTCTCATTGAACTACATTAATCATTAAACTTCTCTTAATATCTGACAACAAATGCTCCCGTCTTTTCAATAGATAAATCATTCCATAAAACTATGTCGAGCTTCAGCGATTTTAATTATTCTTCAGTTTATTAAATCTTATTGATCTTAATTTACATTCAGTTGATCGTTTTAACAACGATAGCTACAGTCCGACCACAATATTTTGACGATTGGAAAAATTCCAGAACCCCATTACGTCACCAATAGCCTTTCTCGGAGGTTCCAAAGAAAGTTAGGTTACAGCTATAAAACAAAACGAAAAATAGTTTTAATGTTTAAAGAAAATGCTATATTATTAGTTCTTGTTTTCAATATAAGACTTAACTGCTATATATTTAAGTTTTGTATATTTATTTTAAGCATTATGTATTTTTAAAGCGCTGTGTTTTGAGGCGCGCTTGTTTGTGATTGATTCAAAAATAGATATGTCATGTGAGATGCCTTCCACTAGTCAAGATATCGTGGTCGGACTTTATTTTATTGCGCCCATATTTACTCCACAGCATTGCTCTCTTCCTTATCATTTCTTTGTCTCCTACTTCCAATGGTAATAATTTCAAACAACAAGAATCTATTGGATTGGGACGCAAGCGAATAAGACAGTGGCGTAGCTGGAACAACCAAAGAAAGCTGTCCACAGTATTGCCTCGAAAATCATTTTTTTTTTAATAACTGAGGAAGGAGAAAGCATCCAAAATGTACATTTTCATCAAAGCATGAAGACGAATAATCTGTAAAACCTGTGACGTCCTGCAAATAAATCACAGCCAGAAATCTCACTGAGTTTGTTTTCCTTCAAATCTTGTTGAAGGGCAAAGTTATCTTTTCTTTAATGCTTTGTTATTTAAGGAACTCAATGTCAATTCTATCACTATTGTATCAATACTTACCTGAAATATTTATTTCAATTTACTTAAATTTCAAAATGAACCTACTATGTTTCTACTTTACAAGTTTACACTTTTTAAAAAGAAAAGAAAAAGTCGATCATCAGATTTTTTTGTTTTTTAATTAGTTGGAGATTTTATTTAAAAGTTTGTCTAAAACTTTGTCAGTTGTGAATTCAATTTAATCAAAAGATAATCATGAAACGACTCCTGGGTTAATTTGATGAAAAGTTTGTTTCCATTTGTTTAGCAAACTTTTATCTTTCTTAGAATCTTTTCTACTTTGTCTCTTTTTTCTTTTATTCTTTATCTTCGTTTCTAATCCGTTTGAAAGCTGTCTTTTTCTGTTAAAGTTTTACCATCATTTCGAGTTCTCATCCACTTCCATTCTTTCTGAAAATCTAAGAAAAAAAAGATGTTAATGCATTCGAACGACGATACCTTGTGTCTTTGCATTCCATTCATCCTTTTTTTTCTTTCTCTCTTTTATTTGTTCTCCTTCACTGTTAAGTAATTTGGTAGAAACTGGTTGTTTGTTTTTTACCAAAAATATTTCCCTCAGGAAGAAAAAGTGTATTCTTTGGAATCACTGAAAAAGTTCAAATAAAAAATTAGAACTATTTTGTATTTTTGCATAGATTTTTTTTATTCTCAGCTGTGATCATAAAAATAGAACACAATTCACAAAAATATACATCTTAAGGAATTAGGAAAGGATATTGTGATCTTAATGGTTACTAGGTCATCTCCCGTGTATAGTTTGATCGATTTAGATTTTTGAAGAAGCGATATGTTGAGATGGATGTTAGATGAAGTATACTTTGGTTCTATCATAGCTTGTATACGATATTCTTGGCGACGAATTGATTATGACTGTTCTTTCGAGTGAAAATAACTAAATTCTAAACTTGTGACTCTAAGACATTGCAACATACAGTTGTCCGTGAGTGAAGACATTGTTCTCCAAATAGATGGCAACTTTATTTAGTCTGTCCTTGAGCTTTATTGATAGATATCGCATAAGCAGGTCTGATTAGAAATTATCTTCTTGTGAAAGTGAATGGAAGTAGATTATCGCTTCATTGCATAGATATTTGCTCAATATTTTTTACTCTTCTTTCTCCTTCCTTCCTTTTTCTCTCATTGTCCATCTCGATACTGTGTCTTACGGCTCTTCTTTAACCATCATCCATGAAGTTCCGGGAATCGGTTCCATATTTAGTTTGATGTTATTTGATGAATTAGTTTAGGAAATCTATATATTACTAAAATCCTAAGTATTATTTTATTATTCTTTTTATTCGTTTTTGCATGAACTCATCATTTGATAGCGCGCGTCGAGAGAATCAAAGATTTGTGTCAAAACAAACAATTGAGTCGGTAAATGCAAGAACTTCCTAAGTTCAAAATATGAAAATTCCAGGTCAAAGTTTTCTAGGTGTCTTGAAGCATCAGTGCTGCGGTATGTACGGAGCAACAACGTTTTAAGTCCATTGCAACTGCCTTGTTGAGGCTGGCATTACACAACAGTGACAGCAAATAATATCCCAAGTAACGAATCCAGACAGTTTTTCTTATCTCAAAATAAAGTTACTTGGACTTGGGATGTTCTTGCATTGACCGACTCAATTTTGAAGTTCAACCATGCTCATTGTGAATCTGTCGACTTCCACGCAACAATTACCCCGGCACGCCCTTGTCCATTCTTGAACTGCGGCGGACAATGGTAACAATGTTTTTGCAATTGTTGAACTGCGCCGGACAATCGGAAAAGAAAGATTTTATATAGTAATATAGATTCTTCAGTTGACATTAAATTTTTGGTTTTCATTAGCATAACGAAGAAAATAAATGAAGTGATTTGTTTACAAATTTTTAATACGTTAAACCGTTTGGGAATTTATTTCAACAATTTGTATAAAATTCGATAACGATTATTATTGTACTACTTGTAGATTTAACGTGTGTTTATAATATTAATAATAAGGATTCCCGCTCCACGCATGACTTTGTGAATACTGCTAGTTACTATTAATAAGTAAGATTCTATAGAACAAGTGATTCGTTGTTGAATTCTAGTTACTATCTTGTGCTTTCAGTTCAGCAGTCTTCAACAGTTAGTTTTCTGCTGCATACACATTCTATGACATCAGATACTGGGCCTTCCTCTTCTCCTTCTTTCTGACTGAATCTTTCCATAAATTTTCTTTGATAATCTGTATTCATTGATTCTTCTTAGAAACCCCTACGTCAGATCAGTCGTCTTCTTTCGATGATATTTTGAAAGATTTACTTCCCATCTGTTTGTTTTGGTATCTCTTCATTTTCAATTTTGTCAACTAAAGCCAACAACTCAGAAGCAATATTTCTTCATAAGTTCAAAATAATGCCATCAATATTAATTGCTAACAATGTCATCACTTATTTTATGTTAATACTAAATAGTTAGAAGAAAATCAAGTAGGAAACTTGAGACTTTTTCAAGATTATAACAAAATATAGAAGTAATAAAATATTCTATTACTCAAAAACACGAAGAAATATCATATTAATAATAATAAATATAAAAATAATATAGATTCGATTTCCATTTCATTGTTGGTAAACATGAATGAAAGGGTCTTATTCTTTTTTTTTTTTTTAAGAGATTGATATTTTTAATAGACCGTCTTTCCCTTCTCCATTAACTCTGCCATAAATAAAACGTGTCCTTCCATTTTTGTTCATTCGTCGTCTTGGGAAGACATAAATGGAATTTCTCTCGCACTTTTTCGGGTCAGGGATTCTTCCTAACTCCGGTCGCTTCGTTTTTCCAGTCTCCTGCACAAATGCAAAACAAGATCAATTCTTCGGTCTGTTTCTCTTTTTTCTTTCTTTCTTTCTACTCTTCTAATATTTGAATTTCATCAAAAATTCAGGAGGAAAGACACGATTACACTCCTCCAGTGATTTACGACGTAAAAAAAAAGTCATCTTAGCTTTTTTTTTTTTTTTTTTTTCATTTCTCTTAAATCCTTTATTATATTAAAAAAGAAGTCCTGTTTATTTTATATAAAGAATATCTTTGGATGAATAGTCATTAAAACTCATAATTTTATTCTTTATTATAAAACAATTCCTGCGGCTAAGATTTCCCTTCGATAATATTTTTGTTGATAACTTAAATAAATCTAGCATAAAATGTATTCCCTAATGCTCACCAAAAAGAAAAAAAAAAATAGTAAAATAAAACTTTTGAGTTAAATTCTTGTACTTTCCATGTCAATGTACATCAATGCTTCAACGTACAAAGTAATTCACTTTAATAAAATCTCTTTAATAATATAGAAACACTGATTATCAGAAAAACATAAAAGAAAGCCATCAAACTATTCACACAGTTAAAACTTTGAAGATTT
>JAFIDM010000003.1:59534907-59559906 GCA_023159025.1 Thereuonema tuberculata
CAAAAATCTTGGATGAATAGTCATTAAAACTCTATCTAAGTTTTAAAACTAAGTTTTAAAACATAAAGAATTTTTATTCTTGTACACTTGTGCGTCGGCTTCATTTATTGGATTAAACTATGATTAGCGCACGTAAAAATCAGTCTGTTAATAGAGAGTTTTTGCCCAGCTCGGTATTCTATACGGTAACGCTAAAGTCACATGACTGGTATTCTGCGCATGCGTCACTGTCCCGTAGAGGAAATACCGTTAACGTGACACGTTAACTTTCCTCGAATAGCGTATCGCTGTACGGTAGGAAACATGAGTTCCTATAAACCTTAGAGAATTAGATTTAATATGAATGACGACTAGATAATCTTGCGCAAAGTAAATGGGACAAATCCATACGACAATAAGAGTTTGTGGAATGAGATTCACTGTATACATTCGCTGTATATCGTTTTTTTCGAAACGGAAATACAATCGACAATCTTCATCATTCATTTCATTTAAACTCAACCTTGGATTTTCCTCTTCTCGAACCTGAATGTTTCTTTCTCTCAGGATATTGTGTAACACTAGATCCTCAAACAAATCATCGTCAATGCCTCCAAATGCAGCGATCTGAAGTATGTCTTCCATCTTGTATATTAGCTTACTGTGTCCACTGACACATTATGGCAATAACTCTCTTCATGACAGAGCCCGCTATTGTGGTTACCTTATTCGTTCACGTGACATTTGCGTTTCCCGTATATAAATCACGTTATGGCAAAAACTCTCTATTATTTCTGTTGATAACGTAAATAAATCTCTAGCATAAAATGTATTCCCTAATGCTCACCAAAAAGAAAAAAAAAATAGTAAAATAAAGCTTTTGAGTTAAAATCTTGTACTTTTCATGTCAATGTACATCACTGCTTCAACGTACAAAGTAATTAGCTTTAATAAAATCTCTTCAATAATATAGAAACACTGATTATCAGAAAACATAAAAGAAATCATCAAACTACTCACAGATAAAACTTTGAAGATTTAAAAGTTAAACCAGAGGAGAAATAAATATAAAACTATATCATTGATTTTTATTAACAATTATTGAAGCAGGAAATGTGATAATGGGATGATGGATAGAATTGAGAAAACTTTAGTCTATCAATTTTAAACAATTGTAATAATAATCTATAGTTTAAAGTTAACACAAACATAAATATGACTTCTTATAGATTATACAAATAATGAACTGTCTTAAAAAAATTCCCAAGTAATTTCCCCTTCAAAATCCCAAGTATTTCAGCACAACTTATGTCTTTGCAAATGAGACAAGTCGAAAAGTTCAATCCTTACAATATGTTGTTGATACTGAATTCCTTTCCATCCGTTTAGAAGCTTTTCCAACATATCCATCATTTTTTAGTACAACGTTTCACAATCTGTTCTGAAGTGTCATCTATTGTGTAATCGTGTTAGTCTATCAGTGTTAGTTGCTTGTGTCTGGATTCGATTCTCTGATAATGGATAAAACCGTAACTTTCCCGACCTCCTCCCACCACAGTGAAAACACTGTTAAAGGTGGTATCTAGGAAGAAACATCAGGTATTTAAACACAACAGTAATACAGAAGAAGACAAATAGACATTGAATATTATTTATTCTATTCGTTTCATAAATTGTTTTTTCAAGATGAAAAAAGCTTTTTCTGCGTAAGATTTTCTTCGCGCAATTGTCAGCTGAAATATTAATGGTAGAATTAACCTTAAACAGTGTGAAAACTCATAAGTGTAAGGTTAAAGAAAAAAAAACAATACACATACACACTGTGAGATGAATAATTTTATCAGGCAACTCTTCATATACTTTTAGGCTACTGAAAGACGCCTTATATCCCCGGTTTGTCTGTCTGTGGACACATATTCCACAATGCTTCGCAACGGCTTCTGTTAGCTCAGTTAGGTGGCCTGAATGTTGAATATTGTAGGTGGCCTGTTAGCTCAGTTGGTTAGAGCGTCAGCTAATAACGCGAAGGTCGTGGGTTCGATCCCCTCATGGGCAATTCTTATTCTTCTTTTTTTTCTCCCCATTTTAAGTCTTTTCACAGTTTCTCAACTTAAGTTTTTTTTTTTTTTTTTAAATCATTATTAGGAATTCAGTGTATTAACAAGGTTTGAGTTAAGAATGACGATTATTCCATATAAATAGGGGTGGGTAAGATAGCATGGGATCACAAACAGACTCGCGCAAGCATTTTCTAGACACCCGCAATCTATTCTAAAGGTCTATTCTATCCTTTAAGGTGACTCAGAAGCCGTTGCGAAGCACTGTGATTGGTTTACTAATCACTTTCCCTACCTTGTTTAAATTCAAAATAAGGTTTTCGTTAGTTGACATATCCTTTCTTTGGTTTTTTTGTGAATAAAAGTAATATTTTAAGTATACTATAAAATTTTCTGAAAGTTGTTAGCACTTATTATTATTTATTAATAACTATTCGCCATCAATTCTACTAAACTTTACAGGAATTCAATAAACGATAGCATTGTACGTTTTTTAGTAGAAATTTTTGAAGCATCTTTTTTCCTGAAGCTTATTTGTGTAACTGTTGTTTCCTTCCATTTAATTACTTTATTTTCCTTTAAATTTAACAGTATTTAATCCCAAAGCAAGGAAAAACACTTAGAATCAATTGGTTTGCACACAGCAAAAGCGTGTTCTGGAATAACGTTGATCAAATGCGTTCATTGCCAATTAAAATATTTAGTTAAAAAACAAAGATGAATTAATTTTGAATAACAATTACAAGTTTACTTTTTAACTACCTTTTAATTATTGCTGAGTAACCACTCCTAGTAAAATAAATATGTTTTCTGTTAAAGTTATTTCTGTTGTCCAGAAGCTAAATTGAATTTACGACAAAACCGATTAACTAGCAACCGTTGACATGGAACACGGTATTCAATTAATATCCCATAAACTTTGAAATCTTTCGTTCATTAATTATCATTTACTATTAATCATTCCCTTTAGAAACCACTACACGATATTTAATGAATATCTGTATAGATTAAAATTCGATATAAACCAGCGGTCGAAGATCTTAACAATAATTCATTATCTAAACAAAAAAAAAAGATAGGCAGACAAATTGTCATTTTAATATTAGGAAAATGTAAAATTCCATTTAGTGAAACTTCCTGTTTGTATCTTAATAAGGTTAAAAAAAAATATTGAAAGATGAAATGTTTAATTTTTGGTAATGTTGTGGCAATTCTGATAACAATAAGGTCTTAGCACAATGTGTTTCATGAGTTGACTTTTGACTAAATCTTTATTTTTATTCTTATCGGATAATAACCACTTAAAGATTGTTTTGCTAACTACAATCAAGTTTATAATTACATTTTAAGCAATTGTGAGAAATTTTAATCCATTTTAAGCAAAAAATGGATTAGAATTTTAAAAGATAATGAAGAGTTGAGACTTTAGAATCAGTTACTACAGTCCTCACGCTGAAGGATGAAACTCCCAGAATGCAAAGCAGATTATAGATTGTCCTTTCCTGGCCGTTCGCTAACATTGAAATAGAAGACTTCGCTTCTCTTCTATTTCAGTAACTTTCCCATATTTAAAGACGAAACCTTGGATTTAAGTAAATCCCTTTTTCGTAGGTGTAAATTGAAATAGCACCGATGAAGCAGAAATTGTTTATAATTTTTTGTGAATGCTTCAAGAAAACAACAATGTTGTGAATCTTTTTTCCAATGGGTTTTTTCTCTTGTAGCTTAAGATAGTCTTCAGAATATCGAGAGGAAGTCAAAGAGGAAGATAAGAAAAAATAAAAGTTATAATTTAGATAACTACATAACAACTTTATATAATTTTATATTATAACTTTTTTTTTCTTATTTAGTCTTATCCTTATAATATAAGCTTATGTGGATAAAATATAATCTTTTGTGATTTTTATAATAATGTAGTATGGAATAGGTTTGTTTTAAATGAAGCAGCAATATTTTAATGTGGTGAATATTCTTTTTACGTTTATTTGTTTTTTCCTACAAAAAAAAGTAATATTTTATTGTTGTTTAGTTTCCTTTACATTAATAATAATAATAATAATAATAATCTCTTCCTATAATGTTTACGTAATACAAGAGAATACAGTAGCTGATGAAAAATCCGAAATAAAAAGTTCATGACATTCTTTGTCTTTTATTCATGATTCCTTCCAATTGGCTCAAATAATGTTATTCTATATAGAAACATCTGACATTTATTTCAAAGGCTAATGATATAATATTGTTCTTCTTAATTGAAAAAACAAAGAAACAAATACAGTTTACAATATTCATATTTACAGAAATGAATGAATATAATACAAAAAATCAGTACTTATTTTACTATTTGTTACAGAAAAGAATTATTTTACAGTACCGGTATTTTAAATATAAAAAAAAACCTGAATTATACAATTCTCTAATAAAGCCTTATTGTATTCACCTGAGAAAGCAAATACGATACGATATGATGAGATGAACTAATAGAATCCATATTTCATAAAGTAATTGTCTTTCTATATTCTAATGGTTTTATAAAACTACTTTGGTCCTTTGACATAAATCATGGAAAATAATAATCTTCGAAATGTCGTTAGTTCTTGATCTTTTCCTTGAGAAATCTGACTTTAAAAAGAGATTTGCATCAAATGAACTGACATAATTGGCCGCCAGTTTTGAAGTTGAAATAGATCTTATTTCTGAAGACTTCCGGATCCGGTTCGTTCGTCTCTGAATCAGGAGAGATTCCATCAATAGGAAGTTCTGGGGTTGAAGTGAATATTGAGAGGAACTTATTTTATGTTTTCATACTTTTACAAAGTAAATTGAATTAGCATCAAAAGTAATCCATATTTTATCTATAGGACTTAAATTTTCTTTTCAAATAAAAATGAATTACTAAAGTTATTCACGAAAAATATAATATCTGGTACAAATTTGTTTGTTCAAGACGTTATTACAATTAGATTGCTTTTAAGATGCAGTATTTCTTTATCTTAAAGTGGGGAAGAAAGGATTATTCCTCCCTTTGCCCAGAGAACTGTGTCCAACAGTGCGATTGGACATCTGGTAAAGGACATACTCTTGATCGCTACAGTTAGTTGGAGCTAGAGAGCCCTGAATAGGGAGAGTTTAATTATGACTATCCTGTATATCTCTTGGAATTCTGCTTAAAAAACAGTCTTGCTTTCTTGTGCAAACAGATATTAAAAATTTTCACACCGAATTGATATTTTCAAAGCGAGAAAAATAAACTTGGACTTATACTTTTCTTAATGTGTAGTCGTTGCCGTTTGATAGGATGATATGTAAACAGTATAGAAAGTTGAGAAAATGTTTATTATTTTGAAATTAATTTAACCTTGTAATTTCTTCGAATAGTCCATCGAAATAGAGAGAAAAACCAAGTATCTCCATCTCCTACCACAGAAAAAGAAAAACAGAAGAGGAATAAAACCAAATTGTTGTTATTCGTTTATCAGGAAATTTCTGATAAGATAGTCGTTGCTAACTCTAAATAATCTTTACGATTTTAATTCTCTTAATGGTTTTAACCCTGTTTTCTCAAATCCTTTGCTTCCTTACCTTTTCATAGTGAGATTTTGCTTGTGGGTCAGATGATCTTACATTCGTATTCTAATTCACTTTATTTTTTATCTTGATATTGAAAGAACGTGAGATGCCTACTCAAAGACACTGATGGTAGCCTGAAGACAGGTGCTTTAGGTTCGTGTGACGGGTCTTCTGAAAGTTCCCTTGTCTCTTTCGATTACGGGGATTTACAAATCCATGTTGGGATTAGGAAGTTTTCGCTCACACGGATTGAACAGATGGTCGAACAATGCTTTGGGGGAACGCAAACACTGGTTAAACTTTTCTTTCAGCATAAATTTTGATTCAACTTTTTCAGGAACTATCATTTTATACAGTATTATTGGTAAATGTCGTTCTGTTTTATGCTTCCACATATATTATTATTATCATTATTATTTAGTTCTTTATATCGCGTGTTTACTTAATTCCTGTAGATCTGAGACAGTGTGAATCTCTGATTAAAAAAGGTCTTTTTTATTTCATTGTGATTAGAATAAATGCAGTTCCTCTCTAGTTTGACTGATATTTCTGCTAATTCGAACGATCGAATCTATTCCTGCTCTTGGCTGCTTTCATGAAGGTTCATCTTTTCAAATTTTATAAATAAATCTAATATCTTCTTCTGTATCCTTCTGCCTCTCCGCAACTTCTATGGTGATTTTTAAGAAATTTAAAGGTTATAACTTTAATAAAATACAGTTCATCGACAAAATTGGCTAAAATTGCTGAGTTGTTTTTGCCACTTTGATGAGAACACGTTTTCTTTTAATAATGAAACTTATGCAGTTTTAATCCATCGAGAGTTACGAAATGATACAGCATCAAAACACCACCTAGTTTCGTACGAATTTTTTTTTTTGGTATGTATACAAGCTTCTCGAGTCATGCTTCTCGAGTTACCACAGATCTATTACGAAGGCTCCTCAATTTGATTTTCTCCCTCGATGTAAACAACTCACAGACGTAGCTGAGGTCGCATGATTAGAAATTTAAAATTATGTGTGTTGGAATTAAAGTTGTATCATATTTTAATCATAGCTGCTTTCAAGTTGATCGTTTTAAATAAACATTAAACTTAAGGTGTAACATAACACAGTTGCTAAACATTTCATAAAATGATAAGATATCGTTTACACTTTTATTTTCATAATTTGATAAGAAATTGTCTGTAAGACTTTAATGTTATTCATTAATGACTATCTTAGCTGAAGACGTTTCTGTAGGGGCTGGCGAAGGCCTGGGATTTTTCTCTTTTTAAAAAAAAAAAAATCCTTTAAACGTGTCTTGGGTTCATCCAACCGTCTATCATTTAAGTACACGTATTTCTTACGTGGGGTTAAATGGGACAGTCCCTCGACCTCAACTCAGTAATGTCGATCACAAGAGCCTTACCTCTATACTGCTATCCTTAAATTTACGAGACGGTCTTGATACTTATGTCTTTTTTCAAAAAAGCGAATTCTAAATATTAAAAAAAAAAAAAAAAAAAAAACTTTACAGAATATACGCACCAATCTTTCTATCCAGGCCTTAATCCTTACCTTTTTTTCTAGAACCATTTACTTCATTTGTAAATAGAATCTTTCAGAGCACAAACAATACTAAATTGCAGTCACAGATCGAATCTTGGACGTTGGTTGCTGCCGCCATATGTCGCTCACTTTTATTCCTCTTCTATTGATCGTAAAACTCTACATTATGTTCTATGTTGTCTAACTCTGCTTTAATAAGCAACAGTTTATTACTTTCCAGTAATGGGTTAATGTTTATTACTGACAGTTATGTTTATTAAGATGATTAGTAAATTTTTAATGTTTATTAATATTTCATTACGTGTCTTCCCTTGTGAACGTCTGTGAAATATATTATTTTTATTGATGCTTATTAAACTTGCAAAATACTTTAAGTCCTTCCATAATATTTATTGATAAATAACTTTTCGTTTGACTTTTTGTTTTTATTTTAATTCTATGATTTATCTAAATTAGAAGCAGTCACTGTATTCTGTTAATTTACATTTTCTATCATTTCTCTAACCACATTTCTTTCTTCTCATCACGAGAAGAAGCATCTACCAAAAGGTATTATAGGTATGGGCTAATGTAAATAGAAATCCTGTAATATCAATTATACAGAAACGAAGATTGAAAATACAGAAGATTATGTTCTTGCAGGAAATTGTAATTTTAAGCTTTTTTTGTTCTTCCGTGATTAAGTTACTTCAATGACTATTTATCTTAGGAAGCTAGGTTTGATTGTGGTAAATGTGGGTGGCAGGGAAGTCAAGCCCCGAGACATGTAGGTCTATTGTGCTATCCCACGGAAAGGAGGAGAGATGGAGGGAAAGACTGAGAAAGTATGGTGGGAGAAGTGCAGGGGAAACGGGAGAGCTCCGAGAAAACCTGCCCAGCGCGGATCGTCCACCATCACGAAACCCACACGAGAACCGAACCCGATACTCAGAGGTGAGAGGCTAATCTTAGTGACAACGCCAACCACGCAGCCTTTGAGAAGCTGGGACTTGAATAGTAAGTTTTAAGCCATTAGAATACAAGATCCTTATTAATTCTGGAACAAAACTACCTATGCAATTACTATTTGGCGCCACAATCACGTAACTTATGATCATAGAAGGCTCAAACTTAAATTTATGCTATTAATATTCCTATTGAGTTTGACAAACATTGGATTTGTAAATAAGGATAAACAATAATAATTATCGTATCAATCTAACAATTAATTATGATCCGTAGCTTCAAGTTTAAGAATAAATTTAGACTTTCCTCCACAACAAAGCCTCAGAAAATTCCTAAATCGATTCGATTAACCTTGTATACTATCTATTTGTCTAGAACACAAATTTTCATTTATTTCGAACAATCTTTTGCTATGAAGAGACTTTTTTTTTTTCAAAATCTTCAAACAAAATTAAACTAAAACAAAAAAAACTAAAAATAGCTTACACGTCGCCAACGTATAATGTCGGGAACACTTAGTTTAAAACAACTTTACTTAATTGGTAGACCATTGATAAAATTTCATATTGAACTGTTTATTGTTTATATTTTATCGATAAAAAGCTATGTTTAGATAATATTGATCAATTAGTTTTGTCATTTTGGTTTTGGAAACTTTGTATTCTGTAAGAAATTTAAGTTGATGACAGAATTTCAAAATTCAAATACTTTTTATTAAAATTATTTCATCGAGAAATATGTACATTGGTTTCAATATTATGATAAAGGTTGTTTTTCAGGTTCATTTCACTTGCGTGTTATTCTCAATGTGAAAACCCTATTCGAATGCATTACATTTTTTTTAATATGAAATCTCGTAATAAGCCAATAGATCGAGACTTGTCAGTGATAGTGCGTGGAACCAAACCTGTGTTTGATAAAATAACTAGCATGATAGGCATTTTTTTTTTATAATCAAAGTTTATTTTAAAATCAATGTATTTATGAATTTTTTGACTATGTTGCCTGTTGTAAGTATTCGGAACTACTAAATCTGTAAGATAAGTAATTTTGTTGGATTTATCTACAAAAGAAACATCCAGTATGTTGGGTTGTATTATCTTATCCGTTATGATTCCTCGCTCATACTATAAATTAAATATTTCATTTCAGGATAGGTGGAGTTTAATACTTGTTCTACGAAGTATGGGTAATAACGAGTCCTTCTTTTGAGCAAGTTCTTGATGAATAATATTTATATCTGGTTGGTGCAGGTATTCGGTTGGACCAGAGCCAAGCATCCTGTCATGATATGATTTCAGGTTTAAGATGGCATTTCCGTAATTTAGGTATTATTCCCAATAGTTGGATCATTCTAGATATACTTTGTGTAGCTCTTTGTACTGATCACCTGATTCTGAATAGCAATCATAAAGCCATCTACCTCGCCATGGAATTCTTCCCTAATTAAACACATGTTTAATCAAAAAAGTCAAGACTAACCTAAAGATTAAGTGGTCTGTAGTTGAAAATTGTAGCCCTTATGCAATGAGAATGATTTCCTACAAATTAAAGAACTGTCTCATCTTGTGAATTTAGCTGTAATAAAGGCCACGCCTTCTGTCCTGTCTGGATAAGTAAAATCTCTAATAATGATTTGGAGTGATGTTTCGTGAAAGAGTTGGGCATCTTTCTTTGCATGTTTTCCACATCACCGTGAAATCGCTTGACGATATCAAAAGATTAAGTTATTAAAGAAATTTGAAAGGTGTTCACAGCCTTAACGTTGTGTCTGGCATCTATATACACTTTCATAATAGCAGTGACTCTTTTCATTTACTCATTCCATAAAAGTTTCTTCATCTTATGGCGAGCCTTTCTTTGTGTTCCTAGATATTTCTGTCAGTCTGCTCTCTGCATTGTTTCAATACTGTGCGATTATAATTTACATATACTCCACTTTGGATTTCCCCTTTAGAAACACGTAAAACTTTGCATTTGCTTATACGAAATTCCATTCCAATGTATTTGTGAAAATCTCAGTCATTTCCAAAGTGTTTCCAGTTGGGTACGAGTTCTGGCATAAGATGTTTAAATCATCCATATATAAGAGGAAACTCAAAATAGGAAGAGTTCTTTTGCTGGATTTTATTGGAAATCCATAGCCAGTATTAATAAGCAGTCTCGAAAGAGTTATTATTAGAGCAAACAGAACCAAAGAGAGCTGAAACCATCCTCTTGAAAATTCCACGGAGAATATAGATTTCTTTCGTTCTAATATAATTACCATTTAGGTTCAAAAACATCAGTTTCATAAGAAAATCAATGATTCATTGAATCCTCTTTATAAATATCAAGAAATATTGCAGCACCCAGCAATGTGGGACACTAGTAAAGGCTTTTTGATAGTCCATATATTCCAACGGTGAATGTTTATACGTTCTTTGTTTGACTTTTGCAGAATTAGTTACTAGTTGTTTCTTATATCTACTAGAGCTTGTTCTGTTTCTCTCTTGCTTTTTAAACAACATGTTATCAGCACTGTGCCTATAAATGTTAGCAATAAGACATGTCATGGTAATTTGTTTTTTTATTATTAATCAGAACCCGTTGATAAGAACATTTCCTTAAAGGAACTGTAGTGAGTTTACAAATACAAAATTTAAAAAAATATTACTAAATAATAATAATAATAATAATATATTGTATTAAAGCAGCACTTGAATTTTTCTTTATTAAGTTATGCTTCACTGCAAAACTATACCTTAGAAAATCAGACGAAAAAAGAAACAGTGGAAAACAACATTAAAAATCTTGGATCTTTCAATGATGTTTTTCTTTCCTTGAGCATAAATATGTTAACTTTCCGATCTCTAGTTTTGAAAGAGAAGTGGAAATTAAATTAACTCCTCTTTCTCTACATCATATTTCTTTTTAAATATTAGATAAATATTCAAAAAACATAGATTCATAACTTCCAATATTATTACCATTTAATCATTCTGCTGTGGAGTTAGGTGGTTTTTGTAATGAATATAAACCACAAATGTCTTAGAAGGGTCAAGTGTTTTTGAAAGTACTTACAAGGAGAGATAACGGGAACAGATGGAACTTTGTCTATGTCACGTGACAGTGATCTATTCGAGTGGGCAGAGCTCAGTTAATAATTCCTTCTGTTCCTTGGCTTCCTCAGGGGCCGTGTAAATCACCGTTTCGTATTCACTGAATCCATTCTGTCCTGTTAATCAAAGCCCTGCGGAATAGAATATATCGTCATCAATTATTACACTCGGGTTGGGTTTCCAGAGCAGAGACGTCCATGGACTTACAACGAGTCTCAACTCATATTTCCTAGTGATGACTTTTTTTTTTTTATTGCGAGGGGAAAATTGGAGATTCACTGAATAAAACTGAAAAATAACGACTTACTACTTAAGATGTTTCAAAAACTGACTTAAATTTTTAGGACAAAGTAATAAGAAATTCTGCAAGATAAGGAAGTAACGATATGGTGAGGAACGACCTTAAATGAATATAATTATGCCAGTCACACCTAACAGAAACTAACCTTTCATAATATTAATATGGATCTAAATGTTTAGAATATGCTTACGAGAGTTGTTTCGAAGCTCTGTTGGGAACTTGGTTATGTAGATCAGTAGCCGCGAAAGTTTGTTAGAAGACCGAGCTCTGTTCACTTGTTAGCCAAATATTATATTTTGAAAATATTTGATTTGCAATTATAATTGGCCATTTATGTGATTCAGTTGATTATGTGCTAAAAAACAACTCCTAACAATCACAGAGAATTCATTTAGTCATTGCTTTCGTAATAAAAATCCGCAACCAAACCCAGAGATTAGACTTTGGTAGGTTTTCAGTCTTTATTTGTATATCAACTAAGAATCCTATTTTGTTTTTTATGATGCAAAATGTTCTCTGTTTGGCTTCTGGCCAGATTCTATTGGAGTTGATTGTGAATGGGATTCTATTTGGCTATTAGCCAGAAAATAAATCACCCTTTTTCTTTTTGTTGGGGAATGACTCTTTCTTAAAGAACCTCTAATTTATGACCTCTGAAGAGTAAGTATGGATGTAAATCGAAATGACTCAAAACTCGTGACTACTTTGTCTTGAGCTATCAATCATCCCATTGGGAGTCTCCACCTTCAGTTATGTTTCGTTCTGTTCTGTCTCAAACATAATGAAAGTGTTTGTCACTGAATAAGACCTTGGTTCAGCAGTACCTTGTAACGTGGTCTCTTATTTCTATTCTACAATTATGATGTAGAACAAAATGCTTTACGTTTCATTCAGTGAGGATATGGGGTTAAATGAGTAACAAGTTATTTTAAAAATCACATATTTTGTCATTAGTGCTTATCTTCAAGTGTATAAATTCAGTTTCTATTCATAATTAGCCTTTAAAAAAATACAGTAAAATCAGAAATTTCAAAATTAACATTATTTTCATTAAATCAATTGAAATCCAACATATTTTTTCATTTAAATCTATTTCAGTACAGAAAGAATTTTCAAACATTTCTCTTTGGAAACATCTGAAAACCAGTTGATTTTTATCATTACGAATGAATTTGGTCTAGAAGTTCGAAATTCTCATCCAGTGTCTTCAATTCTTTCAGTAACACTCAGTATTCCTTTAAATCCAAGATTTTCTAATAAAATCTTGGATTGTTATTATTTCAATTCAATTTTATGTTTCTTTTAATCTGAAGTATTATTTGTAGAAATCTACATATATTTTTGAAATCTAGTCTGTTTAATTCCTCCTCCATTCATTTCAGAAAATGTGTAGCTACGATCTCAACTTCCACACTGTTAGCTTCTTCAGTCACTTTATAAGTATCCGTTATTTTAAGATCTGAATATGACCTTATGTTATCTGAAGAAAAGATATTTTTTTTCTGTAGAACACCTCCTAAAGTTTCCCTGTATAGCTCTGATGAAGATGTCGATCCATTCACTTTCAAGATAGAAGCCAAGCTCCAAAATAGTAGTGAAATCAACGAATCATATTTAAGATTTTAAGAAAAACTTTTATTATTAATAATATTAATTTAATCTTTTTCGCAGTGTAAGACTGGTTTCCTAGTAAGTTTTACTTTGTAGTTGTTTTGGAAATTACAGGAACCCAAAGTGAGGAATGTGTCGTGCGGTTGAAGCATTAGGCTTCTAATTAAACTGACTTTTGTTTGGCCGCTGGTGTTTTAATCCTCTGTGGGAATCTTTTACCAATAACACCAAAATCGAACATTAACACGGACTCATTGGCCAACTGCTCTGTCCTGAGAAACACTTTGTGGTTGTCCATCGGACCAGTTGCCTTCAGCCAAGTTCGTGCTTATGATTAATTCCAATGCCAGGCTGTTGTAGGCCTTTGCCACAAAATAAATACGCTTTGTTACAAACACAAGAGGCCTCGAGTGGAATGGTTTGGTGTTTTTTGAAGGACTGCGTCAGTGAATTTAGAAAATTCTCAATGGAAAATAACGTATTTCTTAATAGAACTTATTTATTTTTGAAAAATTAAAGCATTTAAAAAAAGCGCTAAGAGATAATGGATTTTTTTTAACTCACTAATAGTCTTTATTTTAACTTTGAAAAGTACATTTTTACAAATATGTTTTTTTCAAAGTTAAATTAGATATCAGTGAATTTAAAATAAAAATATAAAAAAACCTGCCCTTTATCTTTTCACTGAGAAACTAAAGCCTTTAAAAAATGCTAATGATTTAAATATTTAGAGGACGTTTTCATTTTATTTTTATTTTTTTTTAATAGATTTGATGGAATTCAAACAATAACTTATTAATAATACACCAGACACATTTTTTAGCGGGCCTTGATTATTATTATTGTTAATGTATTTTATATTATAATTTTCAAATAATTAATGAGATTAAACTAATAGAAATTACTGCTTCTTTATAAAGGCTAATTATTTAATAATAATCCAATTCTTTATTGTTTACATTTTTTTCTACGGTTTTAAGAATGATATTTAGTTATAATTTTGAAAGATTAATTCGTTGCAATAAAAAAGAACCCATTGTTGTTCCTTTGTCTGAAACGACTGGAAACTTGAGAATCGGAATCTTAGAGACCCATTAACGCCTAATTGCATTTATCCTAAAACTCATAAGAAAGAAAACAATCCTGTCATTAACACCTTCGCCAGTGACCAAGAATTAGGATGTTATTACATTTACTATCTATACAAAAACCACTGATGGGAAATACAATATCCAAGTGGGGGAAAATTCAAAGGTTGACTCAGTGTCTGCTTTTATTTATTCATTTAAAGAAGATTTATCCGTTGAAGAAGTGTTTTCCTGCTTTTTCATAGAATTTCTTAAGCGTCGGATGATGATTTTATTTGAGCTCTTTTGGAAAATTCATCTATAAACAAAATATATCTTAAATAAATGCGGAAATAGAGAATATTAGCACCTGTTGTAAGAATAGCACTTTGATCTGTTCACTTTTCTGTTCGTCTTTATTTTTGACGTAATTAGAAGAGTAGGGATATGATAGGAAATAACTCGTGGAATTCTGAAAAAGGTCTAAATATTACATTTGTTTCTTGCCACAAATAGCGGTTTTTTTTTTTTTTTGACAGGTAGCTTTTCCAGTACAGTCTATCAGGTAGTTGTTATTTCTATGGTAACGTTTTGTTTGTTCGGAATCGTTCTTTTTAAATGTTCACTTTTTCCTTCGTTTCTTTGATTAGTTTCTCGTTAGGGAATAAATATGAATCGATAAATAATACTTTCAATAGACAACCATCGACGAAGATACAAATAATAGAAATTCAAGATATTATAAATTAATTTTTATTTAATTCCGTTTCCCAAAAAAAAACTGCCATGAGGTTCCAAATTACTGTTAGATTAGCGTTAAACATTGGAAAGTCATTTTTCTACTGATTCTGAGGCACCGTCGTAATCAATTGGAGACTTCGTTTGTTATTCCCCGAAAAAAGCAATCGGCTTTTGGGGGGAGGAAGGGGAATTATTGTGACTGACACTCTTCTACCCTAACCGCAATCATTTCCTAATGGCACCTGAGGTTGAATTCTATTCCTCTTTTCAGATTTGCAAAGAATCATGGATTTTCGTGTTTTACAAAACTGCGTCTTGTTCAGGCCAAACAAAGAAATCAGTGGCACTTGGATGTCTTATTTCATTTTCAAGATTAAGTCAGAACTAAATAAAAAACTACATTTATATCAATTTAGTAATTTATCTTACAGTTAAAAACGGCGAAAAAGTTAAAACAAAATCTAAAAAAAAAGATAGGACAGTTTCGACCTGCTGGAATGCTAGGTCATCTTCAGCTGAGATCCAAAACCGAAGAGGAGTGAAAAATGTATAATTTATCTTTTAATTCCATTCAAAACGCTATTCTTTTATTCGATTTTTCTTTCCAATGCATAATATGCCAAATAGTAGATATAATCTTTAATGTTCTTTGATAATTATATATTGGATATTATTAGTTTATATGTAAAGAACATTTAAGCCTAACGATGAAACAAAGAAATTATAAGAAACTTGACCAAAAGGGTTTAATAAATGTGACGCCATTTTTTATTCTTTATTTGAAAAAGGATAACTTAATTTTCATTAAAATAAATGCCTTTATATGTACCAAAACACCTTAATTTCCATTAACTTTGAACTTCTTTTTTAATCTAATGACATCTGCAATTTTATATCACTTGATTATTTCTGTCGCAGAATTCAAAGCAGTTAAATAACTCAAAAGATAATGGTATTGATGGGATCAAATAAAACGCGGTAAAATAAAAATTAATAATTAAAAAAAAAAAGATGTGCGCATAAATAGTATCATAATTAGTTTGTTTTTTCATTTCTTCTTTTTATTGTATTTTATCTCTTCCATTCTTTCCTTTTGGAAGAGCTTCTTTCATGAGCCAGAATTGATTTTTTTTCCTTGTGTCAAAAGTTCCTGTTGAATTGACGTTGCGAGAATATTTCTTTGATGTAAATCACTTGAGTCACTCCCTTGCATGATTCTTACACTGTGACATTTACTTTCTTACAAAGATACAAAAAAAACAAAACCACCTGGCAGTTGATCTTTGAAGTAAGAATTCCAATTGGAGTGTTAATTCTGGGTTCTCAGTTATAGAATGTCAGTTGTTAAATGAAGAATCTGATAGTACGGAATTTTAGAAAAAATGTTCTTCACACAAAAGGAAAAACATAAATATTGTTGAAATATAGAAACTGTTCCATTCAATGTTTAAGAGATTAATACGAAATCAACATTTCATTACATTCTTTGTGGTTTTTGAAAACGCAATGTTGATTTACTTTTTTCTCTCCCCAAAAATAGGAATCCCATTTTTTCTAAACTAAAGCTGCTCGTTACGCTTTTTTTTTTTTCTTTATGGTTATTCCTATTTTGTCGCTTTTTGTTCGTAATTTAATAGCCACTTGTGCCCGAAGGTTGAAGGATATTTTCTAAAATCCTGTTGAGTAACAGGTATTTTTCTTTTCATGTTTGTTGTTGTTGGAGCCCAGATCCGGGAGCGAGTTGATATTAAAATCTTTTTATGAGAAAACCATTCTGTGTTACATAAAAATCAGAGCCATTTCAACTGATGCGAAATTCAGAACTGTAGGAAATCATAGCTTTACGTAGCAGTCAGCAATATAGATCCAATTTTAAAGTTTTCTGTTATACATGAATTTAGACATTTCGAGCGTGCTTTCTTAAAGTGAGATCGTAAAATAAGTCGTCCTTTATGTGTCCTCCTAACAAAATTGTTAATGAAATTGTATCCCTGCAGGTCCTTGTAGAAAAATTTGACAGTGAAAGAGACAAACATTCCCATGGAAAAGCATTAGAAAAGGAAGAGTGAATTCGAACAATATGTATTAATCAGATTAAGTCATTCTCGTGCCAATGCTTTGTTATGATTAAATAATAGAGATATAATTAGTTTTTCATGAAATTTATAAGAAAAAATGGGAACTTCCCAAGATATTGCAAAGAACTTGAGATCTACGAAGCGAATTCTAAGAACAGATACGAATTCTAAACAAGAATTTTGAGCAACAGACGATTAATAATGAATAACTATCAAATAATATATTTAAAAACTGTAGATTTTTAAAAAATTCTCCCATTTAATTCCTTTTAACTTTGCAATGTTAAAACTTTGCAGTGAAATATGACGAATATATTGTCAATTACTTTGCTTCACAGTCAATTCACTACGATATCAACTCCGTAATAAAAGTAAAAAAGAACAATTTAAAATTCTCTTCAAACTTTTAATTTTTCCCTTTCTGGAAAAAAAAATTGATAAAAAGTGAAGCAGCGGTGAACAGATCCTCCAACATCAACGGATGAAGACGTAGTCACGACAAGACCTCGTTCAATTCCCCCTGTTAAGCAGAATGATGTGATCCAATACTCGATCAAGTCTCATATTGTAAATTGGTCAGTGAAAATTAAAATAACGCAAGAGAAAATAAATTTAAATAACAATTATCTTAATATAACAAATGTTTTAAACGTTGACTAACGCCTTCTCGATTCTATCGCCATTAGCAATTATAATTTTAAAAAATATCTAAGAGGAAAAAAAAATAGTTATATAATGATTATAAAAAAAATAGTTATTAACAATGATTATAAAAAAAATAGTTATTAACAATGATTAACAATCAATTTATCTCAAGGAAGTAATTGCCCTATTGTAAGTTACTACAATATTTTATGATTAACAATAATAAATAACTAATTTTAAAAAGCGGAGAAGGAAAAAAAAATCCTTCATCTCCCAATTTAAGTGGAAAAACTCAGCTACTACTTTGAACTTAGTCTGTTCATTCGGAATAAATAAGAAATGTATTTTAAAACGACATTAACTTAAATCTTAATTCGAGAGACAATGAATCTTAAACAATCGTAACCACAATAAAGATAAATAAAAAAAAGTCGAACACCCAATAGGAAGTGAATTTGGCTGCTTTTGGATGTTTATGACTTGGCACGAATTTCATTGGGGAAGTAAAATTGAATTCTCTGACGAGTTGGGTCGTGTCCTGCATTAATTTTTACAATTCCCTGGGCACGTGCAGCTACAAAACCAAATTGCCCTTCCCCTAAGAAACAGAAAAATTAATTTTGCTTTCACTGCCTCGTTTTATAGTTTCAAATAATGGGGAAATTCCCTCCCCCAAGATCTAATAAACCGCATTTTTCATTTCGTACAAGTGGCCTTCCTTCCTTTATTTCTCTCCCCAGGTGTTCATTTACTTCTTTTACTTTTGGTTAGATGAAATAGCTTTGTTCTGAAAGATTCCCAGATAAATCCTAACTAACTGAGTAGCTAATTAACCTGCAATAACTATTCTAATCAGAACTAAACACTGGTCGGAGAAGCTAAGATTGTAAAAAAGCTTAATACCATATTAATGAATTGATGAAGGGGTTCAGTTACAAAAGAGTTCGTTTTCTTAAATGATTTTTTTTTTATGACTAAGGCTCATCATGAGTAAAATATTATTGATGATTGTAAGGAAATACTAAATTTGTTAGCAGTGGTTTCTTTCTTCTTTTTATAATCAATAAATTTGTTTGCATGTTTTAAGACATTAGTCAGATGTTCTGTAGTTTTAGTCTGAAATGTACAAAGAACAGCAATTGGGTTTCTATTGACAGTCTGTCCATTTCCTTTATGTTCCATCGGTCAAACACTTACAGAAATAAAGGAATGTTAGATTGACCATGAAAAAGGGGTCGAATACTTGACAAAAACCGCTCAGATAAATTCTGGTGTTTAAAAGTGACCATTTCAGTTGGTTGATTGTTTGAAAAACAGATGATAGAAAATTGTTATTGAAAACTGCCATCTTCCGTCATTGTACTAAAATGGCCATTCCACTGAAGATGACTTCAGATTCGGATTTTCCATCATAAAAAGTACCCGAAAACGTAAAAACATCAGTTGTCATCTTCCTGAAGATCAAGTAGAAACCATTTCGAAAGAACCCTTGAAAATTTCTGTGTGAAATACAGTGTAAAGATACCTATCGTCTTAAAAAGATTAGTTAATTTAGCCAAGCAAAAAAATACGCTTCCCTTAGTCACTTACACACACATGTCCAAAACCTAAGGATGGGTGACATTCTTAAGGGTTACAACCACAGATCCCGACAAAACAGCGTGTGGTGATTTGATAACTGTAGGTGTTCAGTAGAAAGCAGGTCCACATACAAATTTCCGAATCGCGCGCAAAGGGTCACGTGGTAGTTCAAAAGCAGATAAAAAGGAAATTGTGACGGCTGGGGAATTGTCTTTGTCTGAAATTCTGGACGTGAAGGATTAACTCTACAAACATGGACTTTTTTTCATGTCTGGAAGACATCTGGATGATTTCACCCGGGGAAGGGATTATCAGCAAGTTAGAAGACCGACCGCACAGCCACCGACGTTGCCAGAGTTTGGAATCGCTCATACTGTTGTCTCCAGGCTCTAGACAGCGTTTCAAACGACTGGAATGTGTTCCAGATGCATTGGAGGAGGTCGCCCTAAGACTGCAATCGCGCATGAAGACCGATATTTAGCGGTTACATCTAAACACAATCGACGTCTGCTTACCCAAGCCGCCTCCATTCCAACACTGGAACGAGGATATCCCTTTAAATTATAGCTCGACGGATGCGACATGTAGGGCTATTTGCTGTTTTCTGCTGAACATCTAGTTAGGGGTCGTCCATTAATCATGTGATGTTTTTCAACAACTTTTTAACCCCTCCTCCTCCCTGGTGATACGTGGTGAGGTTTTAGACTACCCCTACCCATAATCACGTGTATTTTTTTGGTACAAAGTATCTTAAAAATTTTCAGAATATTTAAATACTGGTATAATCTAATTTAATTCTGGATAATTAAGCACCGAGATCATGATCTCTTGTTTTTCCTTGTTCATCCAGACAAGTTTTTGGACATGTGTGTATGATGTTACGTATCAGTTATATATGAATTGAACTAGAGTATTTATGCATCAAGCTTAAGATTTATTCATAAATACTCGTAAACAAATTCGATCGTCATTGTACTGTTGATCACATCGGCAAATCTGAATCAATTTTTATCCAGTATTAAGTATTGCGTACGGTCCGACTCGGATTTCTAAACACCATTAGTAGGTGGATAGCAGTGGCTCACAAACTTTCTTTCTCTCTTAAGAGAGCCACAAGAATTAAAATTCATTGTTAGGGTGATCTAATAAAAAGAAACCATGCATCTGGATCAGCGTTAGCCACGTAACAATGTTCACAGAAATCTCACCCTTTTAATCTGAACTGGATTGTGTATGGTTATTCTACCACAAATAGTACATTGGCAAGCAATGCAAAGAAAACATCAGGAGATGGCGTCTTCAACCCTTCCGCCAATTCATTTTGAAGATGGTTTTCTTGAGGGGGGGGGGGGGGGATATTATTCCTGTCCAGATATGCCAACAAGATTTGATTTTAAATTCTTATTGATTAAACAAATAATTAAAAAAAAAAAAGTCAGCAGTGAACTTAGGAATAACTTATTTCCATAATTTTTGATTATAAGACAGTTATTGATTATTTAGAGTAATTAATGAATCACAAATTCTGATATTATTTTCCACTCTTACAAGAATCGCTGTATCTCATCTCTGTTTAAACATATTTCTTTACTTAATGCATAAAATATTTAAAAAAAAAAAAAAAAATCATTTCTTTATATTTCTACAGCGTTTTTTAGGAGAAAAATTGAATAAATTGACATATAAATAACAATAATATCCTGAAATTAACTCATTAATTATGTTACAAATAATCGATTTAATGCCAAATTATTTTGTTCAATTGAATTTCGGAAACAATATATCTTTTTTTTTAAAAAAATTCTTACTTTTTACTATACTATTTTAGTTTATTTTTCGTGTTTGATACTTCGATGAATATGCTACTACGGACGACATTCAAATTTTGGAGATTTTTACTTTTTAGCAGTAAGAAAGGGCGATATTTAAGTTTTAAAAAAAAGGATGATGTATGTTTTGGCTGTTGATCAAAAGTTGATTCAGTACAATATTATTCGTAACCAAAAATGAAACTCGTTTCTTGAAATGGAAATTGGCTCAGTAGATTTGCATAATGTAAGGTTTTTGTTGTCCCCTTGCGATTGAATTTCGTTCTTTGACTTCTCAACCCGACATCGTCAGAGGCATCTACTGCCAGATGTGAATGAACCGCAAATTCCAGGCATCCAGAAGTGACGAGAAAAGTCTCGTATTTGGAAGAAATAGAACAAGTGCTGCCATCTCTTGAGAGATTCGTAAAAATGTTTTATTATGTGAAAGAATTTTTGTTTCGTTCTTAATTTTCTTTCCGTTTGCAGTCTGGTGAAATAAAGTGATTCAATCAGTTGAGAAGACTATTTGAAAATGTATAACATTTGGGGGAAACAAAATAAAAACTTTTTCTTTAGTTTTTCAGTTAAAAGGACTGGAGATAATAAAAATTCTCGAACATAAGTATTTGGTTATAAATATTCTGTTAAAACCTTGATCTTTGTCTCAGTAGTTTCATAATTATCATTTTATTTACTTGTTTGGTCCTTCTCATAAAAACTCCATTTTGTGATCAGACCCGTTTTCATCCTTGTTAAAATTTTATTTATTTTAATAAAAAGTATTAAATACTTAAGTTTTCTTTCCAATATTTTTGTTTTGTTAAATAAATAATTAACATGAAACTTATTACAGTATTTCATTTATTCGTGTATTTTTTTTCTTGTCAAAGAGAATATTAAATTATTCTATTTAAATGATTTTATTTTTCAGTCATATTACATTTACAATATAACATCCAATCACAAAACATTTTTGTAAAGTGAATTTGTAAATTTTTTATAAATTAATAAATATTGAAATTTAGTATCTTTAAAAATCAGTTTTAAGCAAATTTAATAATTCCTTAGTAATGACTGCAATTAAAAAAATCTAAATATTGAAATGTATCAAACAGCAAGTCTAGGTTTAATATACATCAAACAATGTTTGATTTCAGCAATAAGTCAGAATTACTTAAGCAATCATTAACATTAAATGCTGTTTTAATTTTTCCTTTCTTTTTTTTTCCCCTAGGAATGTGGGGTGTTGGAGCAGAAGTTACTTTCCATAAACATATTTTGGGAGTTTATATTTTGTAAGTATCTTTTAGAAACTTATTTTTTCTGTCTTAAAGTTCCTAGTTGTTTATAGGCATCTATTAATAAAAGTTTGTAATATGTTGGTGATGAGCCAGGATTCACATCCATACAAAGTCTCATTGGAATCAAAAGATTCATTGATTGTTTTTTTTCATCAAATATATTGGCCTTTTTATCAGAAAACCATCCCTCTTTGGTACTTACATTATTTTCCCATATTATAGTAGTTAGTATGGTTTCCTCTACTATTGTTATTTCTTGAAAAGAGAATTTGCTAAGACCTAAAAATCAGTATTATAGTTCTTTTACAATTTGATGTAACCTGCTTGCTTCAGCAAGTGTTCTGATATTCATGTTCTGATGCAGATCCTGTTTTCCAGAGTGTCATTATATGTGAAAATCTATCAGTGTGATTAACCTACTGCATCTAATTCTGGTGGTAGGACTTACAAATGCATCTTAAAGAGTATCCACATGAATAATGACATGCATAAGATTCACTTAGGCTACAAACAAACTGTTTGACCTGGGGGCTTATATTGAGGTTGTTTTCTATAGCCTGTCATTAATATTTCAGATTCCTAGAATAAGTAACTGCTTCTTTGTCCCTTATGTAGATGACATACTTGTTCAACTTAAAACTTCGATCATCTTTTTTTTTTTTTTTTTTTTAAAAAATTAAAAAAAAATAATATTTAAGACAGAGAAAAGTTTTTAACATAACACCAAATTTAAATGTAAAAACTACATTTAATATTAAAAAGCAAATTTTCGAAAAGATTACACGTCTTTTCTTTTTCAAGCCTAAAATAACAATAAGTTGAAGAACAATACTCCAAATTACAATAAACTCCTCCAGAAAATATTAACAATATTTGAAACTAATACCATTTACTTACAATCTTTAACATCTTTGTTTCCTTTAACATAATATATGATACGGCTTAACAATTTAGTTCTTTGATTGTAACCTTATTATTACATTTTGTGATATTTTATCTACAAAACTTTTAGCTAATCTTATGAAATATTTCTCTATTTCAATACCATCATTCCTATTCATATTTTTTCTTTTTGTGTTCCGGATACACATACTTTCTATTATCTTTCTTATCTTGGTGTCTCTTTCAATATATAAAATTTGTATCTCGTTGTTAATGATTTCTGTTCACACAATGTTCTGCCTCTTCTGATTTTTCAATGTACTTGTTCCTAATGCTGCAACCATGTTCTGTCATTCGCTCCTTCACTGTCTTTTCACTCTCACCCAAGTAGAATAAATCGCAATTCTTGCATTCTATTTTGTAAATTATTCCCATTTCATGTTTTTTAACACTACTATTCAATTTGCAACATAAAATGTTTTTCAGTTTATTGTTATATTCAAATCCAACATTAAAAGAAATTTGCCAAAGTTTTGGTTTCAAAGTCAGACTATTTTTGTTTAAGTATGATATGAAATATCTTCTGTTGTTATTTGTTGTTAACTCTTTAATTTTCAATGTGTGGTATTTCTTTATAGTTTTATTTACGAATTTCTCCTTGTAACCATTTTTACTAAGGATCCTTTTCATATAGTTTTCAATTATGTTTCTTTTTATGTTTATACCATGTCCTGATTCATAATTTACTATTTGTTCACTTTTGTATTTTTTTGTATAATGTTTCATAATTATCTTATTCTCATTTCTAGTTAAACATATATCAAAAAAATTTAGACTATTCTCCACTTCCTTTTCTACCTTAAATTTGATTTCATCAGTAATCTTGTTAATTTCTGAGAAAAACTTGTCAAATTGTCTATCGGTCCCATACCAGATTAAGATATCGTCCGCATATCTGTAATATTCAAGTTTATATTTAGTCTTTTCCAGTAATTTGCACTCCCAAAAATTCAAAAATATATCACACAAGGTTCCTGACAATGGAGATCCCATTGGGAATCCTTTTACCTGTTGATATATTTTATCTCTATGTTTGAAATATGCGTTCTTTGTGATTAATTCAATTGTATTCATCAATTCATTATTATCCAATTTTTGTTTCATGAGCCATTCTTTATTCTTAAATGCCATACTTTCTACTATGGACAATGTCTCATCCACTGGAATTTTTGTATACATGTCATTTATATCTAGGGAATACATATGAAATTTCTTCTTATTATTAAATAGATGTGCTATTTTTTGAATCAAGTCTTTTGAGTTTTTTACTATTAATTCCTCTTTTGGAAGTTTGAAGTTTCTTACAATTTTGTTGATGAATTTGGCCAAATTATGTACAGGAGAACCATAGGCGTTTATTATTGGTCTTACTGGATTATCAGGTTTATGAGTCTTTACTCTTCCCTCCATTGTAGGTGTTATGCAAGAATCTTTCATAATTTCTTCTTTTTGTTTTGGATTTATTGATCCACTTTCTTTCATATTTGTTATCAATGTTTTTACTTTGTGATACAATGTATATGTAGGGTCCTTTTTTAATTCCTTATAATGTTCCTTATCTTTGATAATATCATCTAACTTTGATAAATATTCATTACGATTCATAATTACCATTTGGTTGCTCTTGTCTGACTTTGAAATGTATATGTTTTTGTCCTTTCCAATATTTTGCAGAATTTCAATTTCTTCTTTTTTTATATTTTTTGTTGTTAT
>JAFIDM010000003.1:59572385-59583581 GCA_023159025.1 Thereuonema tuberculata
GGAAGTGGATTTGAAGTTCAGTGGGAAAGGGAATGGAACCTCCATGAGGTGGTTATTCCTTTAGATGCTTTTCCTTTCTTTTGATGTGCATAAGAATTTCTTTGAGACTGGCAGAGCCCAGCACAGGAATTTTCTTTTTCTTAATTTTTAATGTGATTTTATGTTTTTAGTTTATATTCATGGAGGTTCCATTCCCTTTCCCACTGAACTTCAAATCCACCTCCTTTACGAGACCTGCAAAGTTCATTCTGACTACTCTCAACTGATGATCGCCTAACAGTTGTCTTGTCTTGCTATACAACTCGAACGAAGAAGAATTTATGAAAAAGATGCCAATTTACTGCATTTTTCTTTTTTTAATTCTTTCATTATTTTTAGATGAAAATTACTTCGGCCACCGCACTTGATTAAAAAAATGAAAACATATTTACAGTTAAAAAGCTCTTTACTAGAGGAGTCCAAACTGCAAATTGGGCATCGGAGGGGAATGATGTCTTCGAGAAACTATCAGCATATAAAGGGTGGATAGACAAATAAGGAACAGGAAGCAGGCAGGGAGTAAGGAAACTCCATAGCACTGCGGATAAATGTTATCCTTACTCGCCAATAGATACCTTTTCCAATTTATAGAGACTCACGTACGATCCACGCTTCTTAAGATCTACAATAACTCTCATGCAGGTTGTAACCAACAGCCAATCAAACAGTTCATTTCTATTGATTTCCATCCCTACGTCTTCCCAATTGTGTCAAAATTACTGCGACAACAGGGCATCAGGGTAACCTCTTCATGCCAGAACACGACCAAGCGGTTCTGCAATCAATTACATATCATCACCCCCAAGAAAGGTGTGAAGGGTGATGTATATGCACTACAATGCTATGAAGCAGACTGCCTCTACATTGGAGAGTCGAGATGCCTTCTTACGGACAGGATCAAAGAGCATTGAAGATCCTACGCTAAAGGGGACCCAACCTATGCCATAGCGTCCCACATCGGTAATACTGGATATTTCATCATCTTCGGAAATCCGTCTATCCTGGCTATTGCTCCTTCACATTTCCTTCGGAGTCTGTACTCATAGCTTCTTCTTCAAAATATTACAACGATTGTATTTCCGTAAACAATATTTATCAGTACGGATTTGCATAATGATGTCACTTAAATTTTAATAAGTACTTCACTTCACTGCATTGTTTTCATTTGTTTACCTTTTATTTTGTTCAGACATATCTCCCTGTGCTTTCTCGGCACTTTTCACATTCACCCTTTACATGATGATATTTTCTTGTAAGACATCATTTCCATCCGATTTTGAATCTGCAATTTAGACGCCACTAGTAGGGAGCTTTTTAACTGTAAATATTTTTTAATTTTTAAATCAATTGCGGTGGCTGATATATTTTTTTCTAAAAACAATTTCACGCACGTTAAATAGTCTACTTTCTTCATTATTATTCTTTAATTTGAAAGTGGTACTGTATTTCACATAATAGCTTTTCACAATAAATATGAAGTAAGTTAATCTAAATAAATGTATAATAGAATGAAAACATAAATATTTGCATGTTACATAATTATAGTAATTAAAATAAATAATTATCCATGTTTCCTTAGATATTGTTTTTAATGAAAATTTATTTTTCTTCTATTTTTATATAAACACTCGACTACTTTCCATAATCATTTTCATTTTGGAAGTGTTTATATTATTTATAGAATTCCAATTTCGGCTCTAAAAGGCACTCAGCTACTTAACAATGCGGGCGGCGAATTTTTAACTGAAAGATTCCGTTGAAAAATCATGGACGGAATTCACAATAAGATATCCTTCAGAAAAAAAAAGAAAACTCATATGAGCTTTGGCAGGAAGCGTTTTTTTGTTTTTGTTTTGTTATTGTTTTAGAATTGGATAAAAAAAACACGTACAATTTTCTAATTTACTTTGAAATTCTTGAAAAAAATCCCGAAAGAGACAATTCCAATTTATTCTATTTAATATAATTTTTTACGTAAATTAAGGAAGTAATTAAATTTCTTGTATCCTCTGTTTTTTTATTAAAATAATAATAAAAAACAATTTATGCTAAGTAGAATTAAAATTCTTATCTTTTTGTTTGAATCTCAGTGAAAAAAATTTTCTTTCTTTCATTCCCAAGAATCTATCCTCTCCATATTTAGGAGGGCAAATTTTAATCACACGGTTTTTCTGCCACACTTTTACTTGACATTGAAGAATGAAATTGAAAATTTATTGTTTTACCTTTTTAGTTTCTGCTGTTATTTATTTATTTATTTATTTATTTATTTATTTATTAAGTCTTCAGTCGTAGACATTTGTAATAAAAAAAAAAAAAAAACTCCAAAATTTAAGACTAAACTTTAGTTGAGATTATTTTTTTCTGAAAGAAAATCTTTGATTTTTTTTTTCACCTCATTGAATGTTAAACTTACACATTTAAATAATATTAATAAATATATATATAATGATTTTGTAATGAGAAATTCGCATTTTATTTAAATTGAGGTTTTAGAATGTGATACTTTATTTTATTTTTAATTGTCAGTTGTAGCGGTTGCTGTCCCAAGCTTTACTTTTTTGAATATTAACTAATTTGTTATTCACATTTCATGAATAGTTTTTCTCGATAATCAACAGGCCTTCAAATACTGTGTCTGGTTGCTTCCTTCCTTTTTTTATTACGTTATTGTGCGATTTAGAAGACTTGTCAATTGGAAGTCCCGAGATAATGCACTGTATATATTTTGGATGAGTGCTTCGACTTGGAAATAATGACACAACAGGACATAACAAGAGTTCAATGGTTAAATAAACATCATCAGCTAAGCAAAGATAAAGAGGATGTTTCAAAATAAATAAATAAATAAATAAACAAACAGAATCATATAGACCAGATATACAGACAGCAATCGAATTGAATTCAATTAAACATTTGTATTACAATTAATTTATAATTTTTGTCTTAATTTCAGCAGTTTCCAGTATGAATTTCAGTTTCAATTTGTTTTTATTTTAATGTTAAGTCTATGTAACAGAGAAACGAAATTTTTTGCAGTTGTGTTGTCATATAAAAAATATAATTTCCTTTTATTTCAATCTTATTTCAAATGGTGGAGAAGGTCCCATCCGTTAACGATGGCCAAATATTTACTTCATAATTTGTTTTCACTTTTTTTTTACTCACGATAAGCGTATTTTATTAATTTGTTCGGAGGAAAAAAAAACGTTTTACAATATACAGTAACTTTAAGTCGAAATGCGTATGTCCACCTACCTTTGTCATCAAGATATGTAAAAACTATTTATCCTTGGAAGCTGAAATTTTACTGGCACGTTTAAGGTACTTATTTATGTTGCTTTACGAAATGATCTCAGTTTCACAATCACGTATATTTCCAACTTCTCTTCTTTATTTTTTTGCATAAATGTAACACACTTTGAAAAGTAATCAGTGATTGTATTAATTATTTAAAATTTTATAGATCATTAACATTTCTGTTACTTATATTTTGTTTTCTTTGTTTATAGGTAAGTAATTGCATGTACTTAGTTTTGGAGAAAAGTAAGTTATCATTTTTTATTTCCAATTCTGATAACTTCAGATATCTGAAGTTATTCTCTATGAACCTCTAGCTATATAAAAATAAGTAACTGTTATTTTCTTTAGTTTCTTTTTTTTTTAATGAGGTCGTTTCCTGATTATTTTGGAAAACAAAGAGAAATCAACAAATTATCAAACTTATTCAAAATAATCTAAGATGAGTTAATTTACTAACTTGTAATCTTAATAAGTTAATTCTTTGGTTAATTATCTCCTGTTGTTTCTTGACTTTCTTCAAACATTTATAGTTCAGTTCATGAAAGAAAAGCTTTTGATGATGTAATTTCCTTATAGATTGATGTTTCCAGGACGTAACAGTGGCGTTTATTGCTAAAATCCGTAAACATTACGAAAGCATTCTGGTTTTTGTATTTTCTACAGTTACGAATACATAATAATAATTAAAATTGAAATAATTAAAAATTTCCACACTATTCCCCTGCTTGGCTATGCAAAGTTTGTCCTTTCTTGATCACGCTTATGCGAACCCAAAACGACGCCATCTTGGATTGACTGCTCGGAGTTAAAGTTGATGACATCATGACTGGTGACGTTTGTTCCGGACAAAATCGATCGCTACGTAATGACCATATATGGCAAACCCTTTTTTGGAAAATTTCTATAATTTATAACTATAATTTATTGAAATACAGTGCATTGCTATTTGTAAACACCTGATGCAAACTGTTAAACGTATTTGATTACTTTAATTGAAGTAAATTAACTGAGGCTTAATTGTTGTTAGCTATTCTAGATCTAACTGTTTAGTCACTTAACAATCTGTGACTCCTCCAAAGACACTCCAGAAAAAGGAACAAAGATTTAATTATCTGTCTCTAATAAAACATTCATAAAGTGCCTTTTGGTGATGCAAGAATGTAAATAGTTACCAGAAAAAAAAAAAAAACACGAATAAAAAGGTCAGCGCGGATGTTTAGACAATTAGACAAAGCGATTGGCATGAATGGTGTAACTTAACAGAGTTGGTCAGTCAGTGATGATTTATTTAAGGTTGAAATG
This sequence comes from Thereuonema tuberculata, assembly GCA_023159025.1. Lineage (NCBI taxonomy): Eukaryota > Metazoa > Arthropoda > Chilopoda > Scutigeromorpha > Scutigeridae > Thereuonema > Thereuonema tuberculata. Next base: position 59,577,030 of record JAFIDM010000003.1, read on the forward strand.
TATTGTGATGCTGAGTTAGATACATTCGTTATGCTATTAGATGTTCTGCTTTTTATCATGATAATAATTTGTCATTCTCTAATTAACAGAAAATGAATTCCAACATTTTATTTATTTATTTTTGCAATTAAAAGAGAGAGAGAAACAGTTATTCGTTAACAATCAAAATTAAAAACTTATGAAGTCGTGACATCATAATAAATTTAGATGTCAGCTTTACTGTTTTCGCACTGGGACTTCCTGCGTGTAAAATGTTGTTCAGTAAAAATATTTGTTTTTATAATTCGGGGGATCTGATGAGCATTTTTTTTTCTGTTTGATTTCTCAAGGAAGATATTCTTAATTACAATGATTTTTCGGGGAAGATGCATATAGATACGTGACTTATACACTTCTCCCATCAATGTTGAAAACTGTACAATATACTGATGTTGGGAAGCTTCTTTTTGTTTTGTCACGATTTCGGAACCAGTCACGAACAATCTTCATCAGTTCGCTGTCATCTTGGAAATGTTGTCTGCTTGCGTCCATTCTCATGAGTTGGGAAAACATGATGTTTATCGAAAATTACCATTAATAGAAGCAGTGGCATTTTAATTTGCAGCACAAAGAAAAAAATCTCCAAGCGAAAGCGTAAATTTTAGGCTGTTACCAGAGATTACATCAATATAATTAAAATAATGAAAGCTCTCGAACCTTATCGCAAATTGACATTTTTTTTTAACCATCGGTTGGTTGTGTCCGTCAGTATCAAAGCTTTAAGAAAATCGATGGACTCAAGCCATCGTTATTAACTGATCGTAAACTTTAAACAAAAATAAGAGGATTCCAAAACTTAATTGATTAATTACAAATTAACAGAGATTATCTTTTACCATAACTTAAATCTGAACAACAACTTCTTTACTTTCTTTCAGTTTGTCTGTGATTACTATAAATCAAAAACTGTTTATTTCAGAAAGCTAAGATAGATTGGGTTATTGCGAGCGGCCATTATTGTGATAGAAGTAGCCGTAGGTTAAAAGTCACACGAATAAAGATGTGAGCTCCAACTGTATTGTTTCTTCCTTCTCTCTCTCTTTTCTCCTTTGCTTCAAATTATTTTTTAGGTCTTTATTTCTCAGAAAAATCTATAGAATGTAAGACTTAAAGCAAAATATACGTAAGATTTTGAAGAGTTCTGACATTAATCGCGTTTTCAAGGAATTTTTTTTTTTACATATAACTTACTGATCTAAAATTTTAATAACGAAAATTCGAAAGAATAAAGTACAGTAGAACCTCATTATAACGGACTAATAGGGGCTGAAGGTTGTCCGTTTTAATGAAAGTCCGGTATATAACAGATAATTCTTATAGGGGTGTAATGCAGCAGAGTGTACGTCAATGAAAGTACAATAGATAGCTATGAAAAGTATTTATTATATATCAAATAAAAAACAGCCTTCAACATAGTAGGTTGAATTGAAAAAGATGTGTACGTATACACTGCATTAATCTTTAGAACAAGAAAGTCCTGGTTCATGTTGATTGCTTACATTCATTGGTTTGAAAAAATAATTTATTTTCTGCTGGGTTTGTTTGCTACTTATTTCTTCAGTTACTAACTGACGGAGGTGCTATAAGTGTTCGTAATATGCAAAAACATTTTCATTTGCGGATTGTTAAACATATTGAATAACAAAATTTAAATGGTTTTTCACTTTGCTCACCTTAATTGTAGGCTACCAGCATTTTTTAAAACTGTCCGTTATAAGCGACGTCCGTTATAATAGGGTCCGTTATAATGAGGTTCTACTGTATATCAATTTGACTTTCTTATTTCTCTTGACAGTTTTACACTGCTTAATTTATAATTTCCTCTCTTCCAGTGCTTAACTGTAATCTTCTGGCTAAGATTAACCTTTACTTTTGTTTTGCTGATTCATTGTACTACTGTAAACAACTTCATTCATTTCATCTGCCTTAATCCTACTTTTCTTCTCTACTCGGTCTTCGTCTAAGTATGTAATCTCTTGTAATTTGTCATGTAGCGTCTCGTTGCTTCACTCGTGGGATCCATTCAACTTACTAGGCTTCGCTCTTTCTCATCTTACTTTTCTCAAAATTAAAAAAAATCAACAAAGGTTCTGTGAGCGACATCTGTACTGCGAATGTTGATGGAATCTCTATTGTAATTAGGATTAATTTTTAGTCTAGAATTTCAAAGAATAAAATTGTGAAGGAGAAACTAAACATATGTTAATGTTTGGAATACCATATTCTAAATCTATCTTCAGATTGAATCAAAAAGTAAGCATTTAGCAATACATGCTAATTCAGAGAATAAATTTGATGTAAATGCAACAAAAAATAAAAGCTTAAAATAGCTTCAGCAATTAGTTTAAGAAAAAAAAATAGCATTCCCGAAGTAAGAAATCAGATGCTTCGGAGAGGTCTTCATTTTTGTTTCAAGCATTGCTTTCGATAAATAGGATTGTTTCTAAATTTTTGTAAAAGAAAAGGAAGAAGTGCATTGGTCATGTTTTCAAAAATGTAATGTAGAGACTATAAAGTGAATTTTAAAATAATAAAAAAAAGGAGAGTTATCTCGTATTGATAACGACATCATTTAATTTTTTTTAGCAAGCAATGCTTGCTAAATTAATATAATGTTATAAATCATCATCATGTGCGAACTTCGTATTCGAAGGTACGCAGTCTACGGATCCTAATGACCCCCGAAGGGCGAGCCCCTAGGAAGCCGTAGATATACAAGGGAACAGATATGGGAGTGGTTTCCCGTTGCCTTCTCCAGGGCGCCATTACGGAATGACGTCAGACCGAAGAGAAATGAAGAAGAGGCTAACAAACACAGGAAAGGAAATTGAAACATCCATGCTGTCGACCGGGATTTGAACCCGGGTACCGGCACACCGGCCACACGGCAGACCGCCGCCTAAGACCGCACAACCACGCCGGCAAGGCAATGATATAAATATAAGTATTTATTACTTATATACGAGAATTTAATTAAAAATATTAATTAACTCTTTTGGATGATATTAATCACACTTTTACTTTTTTCAAAATAACCTAGCATGTAAAAACCAATGCATTTAAGTATATCTTAGATTCATAATCGAATGTTTATAAGCCGAAGAAAAAGTTAATCACTTTCAACATATGAATATATAGTGTAATAATATTTTACCTTAACACAGCAGTCCTTTCTGTATTATTATTAATCAATTGAGTAGGCTACATGTATCAATTTTTTTTTCTTTTAATCAAAAACACGAAAATATAAATAGGATTTAAATGTCCGCAGATTGAAAAGAAAAAATCTCATAAGAAAGTACTTTACACTGAACTTTGGTTGATTGAACTAGTTTCTTTTTATATTGTAAAATTTTTCCGTGTTTAAAGAGAATAGATAGCTCCGTTTTCTTTATTATTTGGATTACAATTTGAAAATTCGCATTTTGAATCATTTTTTGAGAAAATAGTGGCTATAATTGTTGATCATGGAAATAAGAAATTTCTAAAGGCTTAAAATATGTTTGTTGTTTTATCTACTTCTGTTTTCGACGATGCATGAGCTTTTAAAATATTAGGAGGATTGATATTAATATAAAGGTCTAATTGTTCCTTTGAAATGTGGCTAAAACAAATAATCTTGCGATATTTGTGAAAACGTATAATTCGACTAAATAAAATTAATACAGTAAAACCCCGTTATTACGCTCCCGCTTATAGCACTATCCCGTTCTTTACGCTCGTTTCATACGGTCCCTGGAATTTTCTATGTAACTCTGTATACTTTTACCCTCTTATAACGCTTCAAATCCCGCTTGTAGCGCTTTTTTATATCGGAAATTTTGTATCGAAAAGAAATGTAACACTGTAATGATTCTTTTCTTTCCCTTGTAGGAGGGAATCTTTGAACTCTTTAAAAGTGCGGGTCTGTGATACAGTAAGTTAATGCAAAATGCCGAAGCGGAAATCCCTTCCTATAAGTGAAAAATTGCAAATTCTCCGTAAGTACAACGAGAATTCTACACTAAGTCAGAAGGATTTCGCAGAATCTCAAGGAATTCCCTCATCCAGTCTGAGAACAATAATAAAAAATAAGAATGGAATTACCAATGCAGCGAAGGGTGGTTGCAAACGTAAAAAAGTAAAGTGTGGAAAATATGAAGATGCCGAGAAAATTCTAATTGAATGGATTCATCAGTCCCGTGATGCATCAGTGCCATTAAATGACCCAATCATTTAAGAAAAGGCGCGTGAAATAGCGGACAGTGCACTAAAACTGCTCCGAAAATATATTAGTGTTGCTCCTAGTGTTGTATCAATTGCTGTTAATAGTTACTTGAACCGCATTGAAAATGTTATAATTCATAACAGTAACGCACACACACACGGCAAACCACAATCAAAGATTTTATTAATAGGAAATAAGCTCACATTTGCACTACATCTATTGCAGAATCAAGTATCTTTCCTGTAAAATGGTAATTAAAGGTTTCCCCATCTAAGAAATCATTTCCCGTCTATAGCGCTATCCCGCTTATTACGCTTGTAGGTCATGGTCCCTTGACGAGCGTAATAACGGGGTTTTACTGTATATTAAAAAAAGTAAATGCACCAATACAAATGACCTGATATTTGGATTTGTCGTAACATTTTTTTGTAGAATTAGCACACTTCATAGCTGTTGAAAAAGGTAATGATCACCAGATGGAGAGACTTAATCACGTTCAGGAAGCAAACTCTCTAGAGATAACGAAAGAATTTTTCGCTTTATTTTTGTTAGAAGAAAAAAAAATGTAATTCAAAATTTAGAATTGTATGTCACAGCTTGAAAAATTTTGATTTTGTTGTTATTAAATACATGACAACTCTTTAATTTATTAAGCACGAACTTTTTGAAATACCCTTCTCCATTGTCATCTCGTCCTTACGATGAGAGTTTCATCAACGTTATCTGGCTCGTCAGCAATCGTAAGTTCGTCTACGGCTTCTGTTATTTGTACAAGGGTTGGTTATCTTAGAGGAGTGGGAGGATGTTGGGGATCTCCTTCTCATTTAAAATGCGGTCGTTGTTTATCTTTGAGGTTGCCCCTTTGGCCGTAAACTCTCTCCCTCATCATTTGTCCACCTGCCCTAGTCGAGATAAGCCTCCCTCGGCCATTTACCAACGGCAAAACTACCCCCAACGTCACAGATTAAAACCAGCGTCAACATCAGTGCCAGTCCATCAGCACTTGGAAACCTCTCACTACGTAGAAGCTCTTCAAAACACAAAGAAAAACTTCATTATTTGTAAAGTATTCATTTCATTAAAGTAATTACTGTGTTATTTCATAAATAACTTAGAACTTTGTAACAAACGGCACTGTATCTTACATACTCTGATGGTTTTAAGTTCTTTTTTCTTTATCTTTTTCTATAAACCTTCAAAATCCAATAAGAAGATGACAAACAAGCATTAAAAATCTCGAATTCTTCACTAAGTACTAATGTACCTTTTAGACCTGCAGGCTACTTACTATTCAGATATTGTAGGTTTCTCTTCGTCTGTGATCGTAAAAGTTAATTTTCCTACAAAATGGAAAATTTTATAAAAGATTTAGATTTTTATAAGAATTGATTTTTCGGGCTACTAAGAGATATCGGTCAAAAACTGACAAAACAATTGATATCTAATTCCGATACCCTGATATCTAATTAAAAAAAAGATGTCGCTTCTTTTAAAAGAAACTTCTTTCTCCATTTTCAATTCATCGTTTAAGTGCTTTGTTAGTTTTTCTTTCTTCTCAGTTTTCTCCAAACAGTTTCTTAGGAAATAAAAAAAATTCTTGCCAATGAGCCATTATTTTTTTTAATTTCTTTTTCACCAAGTTTTCCCAATCTTATCAAGCGATAATTCCGCAACTAATTAATTTTTTTAAAGACAAACATTAATATTCGATGTTATTATTCATAAAATGGGTTGTTGCCGATTAGCATAAAATTAACAATGAAATAGCCACATCGATTTATTCAAAGTTATTTACTTCAAACTTTGGCCGCGCGGTTGGCGTTGTTGCTAAGACATCGGCCTCTCACCTCTGAGTCCCCAGTTCGGTTCTCATGTGGGTTTCGTGATGGTGGACGATCCGCGCTGGGCAGGTTTTCTCGGGGTTCTCCCGTTTCCCCTGCACTTCTCCCACCATACTTTCTCAGTCTTTCTCTCCATCTGTCCATATTTCCGTGGGATAATACAATAGACTTCTAGTCGCAGTGCTTGGCTTCTGCCACCCACCTTCAATACATACATACATACATACTTCAAACTTTCATTCAGGATGAAATTTCAGCACTAAAAACCAATTATATAAGTGTTTTATTAAAATTACTAAACGGGTAATGTATAGCATTAAATATATTTTTTTTTTGGTGGTTGAACCTGGAGATTCCTTTTTTTTTTTATGGATGTTGAATATTTATTTATCTCCAGGTTCAACGAACAAAAAAAAAATATTCAACAACCAAAAAAAAAAAAAAAAGGAATCTCCAGGTTCAACA
>JAFIDM010000003.1:59606097-59617862 GCA_023159025.1 Thereuonema tuberculata
TCAACCTTTTTATAAAAATGGAGAAGGCGCCATCTATTGACAATGGGATTAACTAACATGCACGACAGCTGTTGGATTTGTTTATTATTTCTCGAAAGTGGTTTTTTGGTGCGAATTATTCGCACGAGTCAACTAGTTTTAATTGATTTAACGAAATTAAAAAATTATAAGCTAATAAACTGATATTTTTGTACGTATTAAATTTTACAAAGAATTATACTGTATTTATATAATGCTTATTTATTGACAAATGCGTATGAATCGGTTATAAGGTCAGCCCGCTTATAAGGTCACTTTCGCGAGGTCCCAAGGGGTGACCTTATATCGAGGTCCGACTGTATATATATATATATATACATATATAAATGTTTGTGTCTGATTTTGACTAGACGCAACAAATGGTAAACAAAGTTGCTTTGGTAGCACTGCGGCATGCTGTTTAAATTTCTTAAGTTCACTTTAGAATTATCAGAAGGATAAGATAACGGTGAGCTTAAAGTAGAGGCGAACATAGATTTGATTTTTCATAGTTGATTTTTTTTTTGGAAGTGCTTTCTTAAGTGTTGTTCTATTATTAAGACATTAATTTTTGTTTTCCCGCCTTTCAAAGACGAAGGGAAATAGAATAAGCAACATTTTAAAGAAATTAGACTAAAAGTTATTTCAGGAAGTTCTTCTTCTGTAGAAGATTTGTTTAAAAAGAAGCTCTTGCGAAATACAACAAATTGCAAAATTAAGAAAACCGTTTTTTTTTTTCTCTTCTCTTTCAGATCTGTAAATGCAGTCACGTACAAGAATATGACCACTAAATTTTAATATTTCCATGCACCCACTTTTAACTTTAAGCTGCTTGGATTGGAAAAAAATACTCACGCATAATAAATAAATAAATAAATAAATAAATAAATAAATAAATAAATAAATAACGTATATCCTTACAAGTAATTAAATAGCAATGGGAAATATAACATATATTTAGATGTATGTTATATCTTTCGAGCAAAAGGTTTGGTTTGGTTTTTTGAGATTTATGATAAAAAAGAATGAATTAAAGTGATAACAAATGAAAAATTTGAAATAATAATTAGAAGCATTGAAAAATAACATGTCAATCATAATTTGCTAGTGTGATCGACAGATTGTTTCAGAAAAATGTTATTCATGAATTGGATAAATAATCTAATTTTTCATTTTGATATATGTTTTATGATGATGTGTATTTGTATATATTTAAGATTATGAAGTTATTAAAACAGTACAAGAAAGAACAAGGTGTTTCACTTTCTTTGTTATGTATTTACTTCATTTCTCTTCCACAACTTTTCCATGATTCCATGACTTGCTACTGCCACAATACAACGGCCGTTGCTTTGGCGCCATTAAAAATCACTCATAACTAGGTATGTGTCGTAAATATTCACAACAGCTCAAGAACACTCTTTATCACACAACTGCTATTCTAGTATTTAACTTATCTATCAAATGTATCGATCTTTATGTAAGTTACCTTGTTTATGCGATTGGGTAGAAGAAATGTCTCAAGACGGAGTTCTGATAAAAAAACAACAGCATACACATCCAGTCTCGTATGCTGATTACAAATAGATACCCGTAAATGAAGTATGAGTCAGTATTCCATTCTGATTATGAGTTGCTTTGTTGTTGTTGTTGTTTTTAATTAAATACCTTTAAATAAATATCTATATGGGATCTAGTGATGACCTTTCCCATATTTTTGCTGCTTGCTTGATCCTCTTCTCTCACGTCAAAGATACCAATTCGATATCTAATCTTTTGATAATTTCTGTTAAAAAGCCAGTTCTCCAAATACCTGTAAAGTAAATATAGTGCAGTGTTATTATTATTACGACTGACATTTGTCAATTAGGTTCCCCGACGAAAGACACAGGATGGAACAAATTCTGGTTACGTCACTCCTTTTTTGTCATGATAACGTACACTTAAATAAAATATTTTCATTAAAATTAAATCTCATCAATCTTTTAAATATCAACAAAATTATTTACAAATGTCCAGACAGAGACAGTGATTTTTTTATGTCATATAGCGATAGTAGGCTACTTTTAGCTACAATATGAGAAGTCAGATTTAACTGTATACATTACAATACTAAGCCAAACAAATGTGAATTAACTTTTATAGATAACATGTAACCTGCAAAAATGCTGCAATTATGTAACTGTTATTGAAAATACTGTATAGTAAATGTACATTACTTAAATAACCATAGAACAGCAGTAATGACAATTAAAAAAAATTGCATATAGTGTGATACGTTTTTGCAGTAAAGAAAGACTGTTAACAGCAACATATAAAGAGCAATATATATCTTAACATAGCTGTTTATTATAGCTGAAAAGTATTATACTGTACAGAGTATTATATGTTTGATATGTACTGTACCATTACACCGCTAGCACTACAATCGGTTTGTTTCCGCCAAAATGCCTAGAACTATATTCATTTATCGAGGTTGTCTGAATTACTTTGGGGAGGACGGTTATTCTCAAAAAAGGGCTTTATAATCTATTCAATTGTTTAACACTGATTTTTCAAAATGTTGCTCGACATTCAGAATGCGTTTTTTGTTCCTTATGAGAAAGATTTTTGGACAGATTGGGTAATTCCCAGGATATTATGAACTGTTTTGCATAGTTGTTATCAAATTACTGGAGCAGTTCATTTCGGCTTGGAAACTGCTGTGTTTAAAGAACTCTACATAAAATGGAATGCAGGTAAACATACTGATCGCCCAGCTTTCTCCATTTTAACGAAAAGACAACTTCGATATATGTGCATCATAATCATTGCTTATACGCGAAGTGCAATTACAAGAGATAAGTTTTAATTAATCTAGATAAATTATGTTGCAAGTCTCGATAAGCAGCTGCTCTTAAAATCTCTTGATTGGTAGATGCTTCAATCAAGGTCTAGTGACAGCAACTGTAGCGCAAATAAATATTAGTGAACTGTCATTATAATTGCATAAAAGTTTTCATCGCACGATAATGCATGTTGTAGTTCCTCGTAATTCTTTTTTAGAAAGCTTGTTGTCTAAGCTCTCTATTTAGCAAACAAAAAAATGCTTTGATATTCAAAAAGTTGATGCAAAAACTACAACCATAGATGATAGTTGACTGGTATAAATGCTTGTACCAACGAACAGTTATTGATGGTGAAGAGTTTGCCTTAATGAGTTCACCTTTCAACCACTTGAGTATTTACCCTTCGAGCAAAAATGATTTTCCTTTTGAAGTGGAATAAAAAGTTTTGCTGGTTTATTTTTTTTTTCCAGAAATATTATATATATCTTGAATGTCTTTTTTTTTATTATTATTTAATTGCAGCACAATCTTTCAAGCTTTGAGCTACTCATACAATAGTTGTGGACTGCCAGTTTGCGAATATTATGATTGCATTGGTGTACCATCCTAAAATTTTATATTGTTATTGTAAGAGAAAGGATGACATTGTAAATTTTTTAATAAAAGAACTACATGATCTTCATTGAAATCAAATCTATTAAAACATTTTTTTAATTTAAAAAAGTAATAAAAAATATTTCAGATACGTTTCACCATAACGAATATTGTCATGGCAACATTGACAACAATATGGCAAATCACTTTTTTTCTTTTATAGAGAAGTGAAAATATGGCCATCAGGTTTAAGTTCATAGGCCTGCAGTTATAATTTATTTTTCACTCCGTAGATACATTTCCTTATTGATTTTTTTCTGGACTATTAAAAGAGCTTCTTGGTCAATTATTTATTGGAAATTAATTATTGATCAATTTTTTGTTATTTCGTAATTTTACCTAAATTGAAAAAATGCCAAAAAAGAAAAAAGGCAAGGATGAAGACGATTCGAAGAAAGCGAAGTCGGACCTGAAACGCATTGGTTATTTCATAGAAGACGGTTACCTTCCCTTGGAGCCACCACCTAATCGATGTGCGTAAGCCTAATTTTATATTCCAAGTTATTTTTGTTAATGGTTGACACAAAGAATCATTAAGATATTTTGAGATAGAAGGATTGATCTCAAAAACTGAAGCTAAGCTTATTTTTGTGGCAAAGTTTAAGGAATGTAGTAAACATCTAATCTTGGATTTACTTAATTTCCTGGATTCCATACAAAATTCTAAGCAAACTAATTGAAATCTGGAGAATGAAAATTGTATATTAAGTGTAAGAATGAAATTTTTCATAAAGTTTCCATTGGTTATTTTCATTTCTGAGTTTTGTCGCTTATTTAGGATCAGTCTCTTTTATATGAAGATTCCTATGCTTCAGTTTTTGTTTTCATTTACTTTTCTAGTAAATCTCAAATGTAATCCTTCCTTTTTTTTATCTTTTACAAAAATAAAGTTTAACTTCTAAAATAAACTGAAAATTGAAGTTTCAACCAACTAAAATTAAATGATATGAGATTAACTCAAAAACTACCATGGATAATTTCCAAGATTTTGGAACAGTAGCATAAACCATTTGAAGGGTGAGTCTTGGAGTAGTGTTAAATATATTATTGTCCAAGAAACCAAAGAGTTTAATAAAGCAGTGATGTTTTTAAAACTATGTTATTATATTTGTAAACTTATTTAAATAGTGCTGTATACTTTATTTATCGTTGATGACAGGGCCTTTCAATCTCGATGCACATTCCGGAAAACAGTTCTTGGTTCCCGGACGAAAGACACGGGATGGAACCAATTTTGGCTACTTCACTCCTTTTCTTAGAGGATTCTATAATGATGTTTATGAGGAAGAGCATCGAACTTATCGGCGGATGAAAGCTACTTCTCGCCGGCAAAGAGATGCGCCGGAGTTTGAGATCCCCAGGCTATCCTATTACTGGTAAGAATGTCTTTTTAATAATCAATAAACAGATTCCTATAATCTGAATTATTGTTTTATTGTTGGATTTAGTATACAGGATTCAGAATTAAGTAATGTCAATTTTCTTTTACTTCTATCTTAAGAAAGTAATCTGTACAGTGAATTTTGATATTTTAAATGTAGTTATTTCAACTGTATTGTAATTATGACGTATTGTTATGATGGAAAAATTTGCAATCAAACCAAAGTTCGTGGCTTACATGATGAATCCTGGTTTATATAATAAGCATTTTTTTAATTAGCATTACCTATGTAAATACTGAGAGCATAGATTTCATCGAAAATGCCAACCCCTCCTCTTGGATTACTTCATTTGTTTTGACTCCAGTTTCGTCCATGAACCGTCCAATGCGGTTATCTCTGTGAGCTTCAATCACACTACGAACGATTCCAACTTCTGCCAGAAAACTTGCAATGACCCAGGCTTCTGTTGATTTTTGGGTAGCCGAATTCCCTTGAATAATCATGTGTCCAATATGGGTATTTGGAAAAGAGTCAAGCCAATCAAACTTTAACTCTGCAAAATGCAGAAATTTAACTATGCAGAATGTAAATACTGCTTTTTGAATAGTTCAATACTTTTGTACTGTTTTTCTTGTGACGGTATAAGTTGTCGGTAGCAGTTGAATTTTTTCAATTAACGGAACTTTTATTTGAGATTTTAACATAGTTATTTTAGATATACGGTACGTGAATCTAAATTGATCAAAAATGTTTTTCTATTTCTATCTATTCTTCAAAAATATCGGGAAGAAGTTACTTCAATGTTTCTCAACCGGTGGGTCTTGAAAGCCTTCTAGATGTCCAATCAGAAGGCAATTTCACTTTTTTTTTTTTTCTTCAAGTGCTGTGTTTTATTTCCTATTGTCTCTTGAGCTTTTCTTAATTTTTCATTTACAGATTTTCAAAACAATTTTTTATGAAAATTTTTCTCGTAATATCGTAAAAACTAGTAAGAAACAAAAGAGAGAAGACTTTACTATCGTATTTATGGCTTTTTGATCACAAATACGTAATTCGTCTTTGCCGAATTAATATAATCACGCAGGTGTTGGTGCAATATCTATCAATCATTAATATGCCACTTATATGCTTATACATGAAGAGATAACATCTGTAAGAAAAAGTGAGGTTCCCTTTATGATGTGGTTGGAGTAGGATATCTTGAAGAGGTGATAGGTGTTGCAACAAGCAAACTACTGTGCTAACGGATAAAACTTTAATGTAATTGGGAAGAAGTGAAGAACTTTTGGCTCAATTTGGTTGCATTATTTTCAAGATCAAATATGAAAATAGAATACTTTAAAATAAATTGCTGCATACTACTACTAATAATAATAATAAACACCATATGACCTTCTTAAGAAATAAAACTCAAATGAGAGATCACATCACAACCACCAGTCAAAACCTGAGCAAAAACAATAATAAACATAAAGGAATTCATAAGAGTTTGTTATTAAAAATAGCTACCATGTTATAAGTCTTGCCAATAGATACGGAAAGATCAAACATTTTTTAAATTTCGAGAGACCCTTAGTTGAAGACTTTAGTCATAGTGAAGATGCATGACTCATACATGTCAGTTTCCATGTTTTTTTGAACTCAATTTGTGAATCTGAGAGAAGATGATATTCAAATCGACATATCGCTGCTTTTGTAGGAACACTGCGAGTAAAGTTCCATCAGGGAAGAAGCGACTTTGACGATCCGATGACCCACAGCGCTTCACCAATCGACATAAGGGTCGTCACCTTCAACGCAGTCACGTCTCACTTGTTACTGTAAGTGGCGTACAGTCACATGTCAGTCGCTGACCTCAAGCTCTTTTTGATGTATGTTGGTGAATGAAATAATGGCATGCGTCCATTACTATAACTTTCTTTCTAGAACTCGGCAACTTCGGTTGTAATGATATCGCGAACGCCAATACTGGATTGACCACTGACATTGCATTATGTTTTCCGATTAATCTAGATTCAGATTAATGCAAAATATTGGTTATATCTTCGTCCGGCGTTGGTATGGAAAATGGCTGAAGCCTGCATATAATCGGAACATTATGGCCCTGACACGGAGTGTTATTGTATGAGGTACTGTTGAATTCCATTCACATCATTGTGAATACAATGATGTGACCAGTGATACATCAACGACATTTTGGAGGCTAAAGTGGTACCATTCTTGAGATGGTTCCATACAGCATCTTTAACAGGACAGAACTAAGACACGTACGATGTCTACACAACAGTTCCTTAGTGCTCGTGGAATTTTTCTTCTACCATAGCCTACACTCTTATCAGAACTTCTGCCGAGTGTAGCGATTCAAGATCGACTAATGCCATCAGGCCCATCATCAGCCACTGAAGATGATCCTTGAACCCGGTTCTCGTGGTGGTTACACTAACAAAAATGCTTACCATTAAGTTTCAATTTTCATTTTCGTGTCTGACGTTTTTCTTGTTGCATGTTTGTTAAACAGAGTGAGTCAATAAGCAATTGAAGAGTGTAAACAATCTGCTTTACATTCTATAAGTTATGGGCGCTGTAATCACTTAGAACGTGTAATGGATTATATAACTTAAATAACTTTGACACGTCCAATTTCCCTACTACCACAGGAAACCTGCTATAGAAATAACTCTGAATATAGAGTGGCCTTGATAGCTTCAACGTTAAATAATTTAATGATTATTTTTTTTTTTTTTTTAATTTATAGGATTTCAAAAATTTAATCTATTAACAAAATCCTATTTTCCTGATAATCTGGAAGTAAAGATTGTGGAATCGAAATTTAAGAAGTAAAAAAATTTAGAAAAAAAAAATGCAACTAATTAAGAATTCTAGATCTGGTAATACATTGTATTAAATTGTTTTTTAGATTTTTAATATCAGTCAACAATTATGAGTTCATTACAGTAAATAATGAATAGTGTAATATTTTCCTAAGTTTATAAAAAACTAAAAATGACGCATACTTAAAAAGAAAGCTTTTAATTAACACCATGGCACAAATTTAGAGCCTTTTCAGTTTTTTGTTATAACGCTGACTTACATTTTTATTCAAAATTTTTGTTTGAAATGTGGGTTTTTTTAAATTTAAAAGAAAAAACTTTAAAGCACATTATTTATTCAACTTTAAAAATTTTCTTAAAGCCCTCCTATACCTGCGATGAGTCCTGTAACAAGGCCAAAAGAAGAAATACATCGCATCTATATGACCCCTTTTCCGCACAAATTCGTGTTTAAACCTCCATCACCTGGACAAAAAGGAAGAGATTTTGGGTGAGAAAAATATCCTCCATTAAATTACTAAAAAAATTATAAAATTTCTCTATTAATTTTCATGTATCCTTTATATTTTCTCAAGGTATATCAAGCTTTAATAATAATAATAATAATATGTATTTGATCATAGAACCAATTGATGTAATATCTTGTTAGACATGGAATGAACTTGAAAGATGCTTTGTAAGTTGCCGATAGTTTCATTTATACATCCTGTAGCGATAATCTTTTTGAACTCGGGTACTAATCGGGTAATTTTTGTCATGAGCATAATGTGAAGGCCTCTCCCAATCGTAATTGAGACGTTATGGCGGAAAACTATGATAACTGATTTTTTTTTTTTATTGAACGTGAAATGCTACATTTGAAAATCTCAATAAACTTCACAAACTGACCAACAGACTGTTGAGCTGCCAGAAAACCTAATAAAAATTACGGAGGGCCACAATTATCAAAAGACTAAGACCCTTGTAATTAATTATTATTATTCTTTTGTCTTATTCTTCTCAATGTGATAGCGCCACTACCTCTGTTTATTTATTGTTGTTGTTGTTTTTACTATTTATTACCAGAAGTAATAAGTAACGGAAGTATCAGGGAATAAGGAGAGGCTATTGCATTATTAGGAGATTAAGGAGGCGATAGGATTAAAATCCATTGCAGACCTTTCATCTGATTTATCACAAGACTCAAAGGAGTCAAGAGACTGTTATTTAATTTAATGTGACCAAAGGTGATTTTATTTTTTTTAATTTAGTGGTTCCACTTTGTTATTCATTGGTATTTCAATGGTTTTTATTCCAAAGATTAAATTATATAAGAAGCTGTATCAGGAAACGAAGTGATTGTAATTCATTTAAAATGGCACATTAGAAAGATGTTTGGGGCTTTTTAACTGTGATATCATAGACTTCTATCTCTGTTCTTTGATGTCCTGCTATTTTAATGCTTTTATTTTGAATTGAACGTTAGTTCATAAATTCCTACTTTTGATCCTCAAGTGGAGTAAAAATCATGTCAATAGTATTTAGCATCTTTTAATTACAAAGTTTTTAATTTCTGAACCTCATCGTAGTAAAGCCTGATTGCAAAGCTTTATGCTCCATTTTTTTTTTGTTTTGATTTTTAATTTAAAAAAAAAAATAACTTTCCTTTAAAGAGATAAAAACTAATTTAAATTCAATTCTAATTAAAGACGAAGAAACGATTTTATTAACTTAATCATCTTTACCATTTTTCTTTAGAACTTTCAGTGCTTATCCTCTTGCATTGCCTCCGGAATTTTACAGTACTGTTGATGCCTTCAAGGTAGGATTAATAAGTTTTCTTAAAATTAAGATAGGCAAAAATACTTTCAGGATGAACACTTTGTTATATCCAGATTCACCCAATTCAAATTGTGGGATGAATTTTTTATATAAATATATATATTCATTAAAAACCCATCTTATGTAGAAAATATCTCAATTTTACCATGAAACAAAACGCCGACATCAAAACTACTTACTACGTTATCTTGGAATATAATTTAAATTAAATTAAAAGACAATGGTATTCAGGCAAAATTATATGGAATAAGTTTTATAAAAATGATGTATTTAAAATGTTTGCTACTAATCATAATATCACACACAAGTTTTATATATATTATATAAATCTTGAAACAAACTTTTCGACTATTGTTTATAACAAATATTTTAACATACAATATTTCGACTGTAAAATTTTACACTCTTCCTCAAGATTTATTAAATTTAGTCCTTGTCCGTTGCTGACGAGACTAGTAAACAACATAAAGTAAGAATTAATTTAAATAAACAAAGATTTGCTACTATTATAAAACTTAGAAACATTAAAAGTTTCACTTAAAATAATTTCAAATGACAGAACTGAAGTATTTTTATTACTTACTCATTTATTAGAAAGATTTTATTATACAGGTAAACAGGACCGGATTTCGAAGTATGGCCATCCCTAGGCAGCTGCTATTTTTACCGCCCCTGCATAAAATTCTCCCATTTATGCTGTTAAAAAACGCACCCATATGCACTGTACCGTATATGTATATATAACTACAGTCGTACCCGGCCTTGTCCCGATAAACATAGAAATTCATGTCCGTCATATTTATTGATATAATTTGCAATAAAAAAAGAAAACTACAAAATGCATGGAACTTACATACAGAAGCCTTCTCCGCTTGGGCGAAGTCGTTGATGATGTCGTCAAAGTCTATTCGTCGAAGTACTTCCGATTCACTAGACAGCACAGACAGGAATCTTTCCTCTTCGACAGAAGAACGAAGATATAACTTCACTGATTTGAGGGTGGAAAAAGATCTTTCGGAGGAACAGTTAGTGATTGGTGCACAAAGAAAAATACGTGACCCTACTTCAATGTTTGGATAAATATCTAACATACCTTTTTTTCCGAAACACACTGTATAACTGCAATATGAATAGTTTTCAACCACTTCACTTTTGCAAGACATTAAAGAATGATCTTAGATGAAGGCATTCGTTTATTAAATACTGTGGATACTTTTTTTCGATATTTTTAACACAATGACTAATCATTTTTGGGTCTGTTTTATGTAGCTGTGTGAAAAATTCAAATAGTGCAATGACCATCGCCGCCCCCTATGAGAGTGTCGCCCTAGGCAGCTGCCTATAGGTTGCCTAGACCTAAATACGGAACTGCAATTGAATTTTATACAAGATTATACGGTTGTTTATATTACCTAATTAGAATCTGTTTAGAAGTCAGGGAATCAGTAATTCAAGGGCGATAACTTTCGTTTCTGTAAAGGAATCATGGCATGTAATCTGGATTTGATATTTTAAGATTTTATGCTGATTGAAGTTTTCTTCGATGTGGAATAGACACTAGAAACAATCAAACATGACTCAACATTAACATGTGGTTTTCGAAATAATTAGCTGTAATATAAATATATTTTTTTTCTTTTTTTTTTCAAATTATCTTTCATCGACGAAAGCAGAAAGCTTTAAAAGTATTCAAGATAAAATACATTAATATTGAAAAACTGACATAAATCGAATGAATGCTTTGAAGATATATTTAAGTATTGTCGATTTCTTGGCTTTTCATCCAGTATCATTAGACTAACGTTATGTTCAGTATGTTTTATGTTTATGTTCATAAGTAAGAAGAAATTAAAGCTCTGATCGCTTTCTCCAGTATTGTGTTAGCTAGTTATTGAAGTGCCATTGAGTCAAACACTTTTTAGGAGCTTTTTTTTAAGAAGATAATTTTGAATAAATTTAATATTTTTCAATTGAGTTTCCTTGCCTTTGTTTTTTTTCCTTAGGAATACGCAAAAGACGATCGTGCTCAGATGGTTACACGGTTATTCCAAATTGATTATCATCCACAATTCTTCACTGAAAATCCTTGGGAACGCTGTGAAAAATGTTTACCTCTTAAACCAGACCCTACAGTAAAGAAGAAAAAAGTGCTGTACGCTAAGTTTTACATTTTTGCTCAGGATCAATTCCGAATTCCAGGACCAGGGAAGAAAGTAAGTGCTTGAAAAAGA